>CM046787.1:41552172-41899672 GCA_025617405.1 Perca schrenkii
CTGGTAAATGGGAATTGGAAGCATTATTAACCATGTTACACTCTCCCCACCCCCCCTATATATATATTATTCTGTATTTATTTATTTCATATTAATGTTTAACATGTTTGCTTGTTTATGTATGCACCTCTCATCAAGGCAAAATCCACATAATCGTAACTTATTGTCGCAAATTCTGATTTTGAATTACACAAGGCATTCAAAGCCTCGCAATTATATGACACCAAGCCTTTCTGTCCTTAAAACCTTTCCACAAGCGTCTGTCTTTCCACTTTCCAGAGTGAGGGAGTAAAATGAAATCCCCAGGTCAACATGCCGATCACACAGCCATGTAGGAAGTATATACGTGTTCACACCTGTTTTTGCCAGCTTGAGTTACTTTCGACGAGGCGTAGAACGTCTTTACATCGCCTGAAGCTAACGGTCGTGTCCGGTGTCCGAGAAAACAAAGTCTCACGGTGAGAAAAAGAGTCTTTTCAAACGGCCGCGGCTGCCTGTATTGTTCCGAGGATATGTAAAGGCCGAGCAGCCTCACCGTGTGTCAAGTTTCTCCCTTTTGTTAGCGGAGAGGAAATAGTGTCTGAATGAAAGCTGCCATTGTTTGGGTGTCCAGTCAGAGTGGGACTGTGAGAGGAGAGGGAGAGAGAGTTGTGTTATTGAAAGAGTGTGTAAGTGCTGTTGTTTATACAGTGTACGTGTGTGTTTATGTGCAACATTTCCTGTGAAATACAGCTGCAACAAGTAATCTGCAACTATTAAGACCATTTATTCATAGTATTATTCATTCTTAAAGGAAAGATAACCAAACATTTGCTTCTCAAATGTGATGATTTGCTGTTTTTCTTTTGTCATTTCTGACTGTAAAGTGAATAATTTTTTTTAAGGGTTTGGACTGTCGTTCGGACAAAACGAGCAGTTTAAATACATCTTCTTGGGCTTTGAGAAAATGTGATGTCCATTTTTTGGCTACTTTTCTGACATTTTAAAGACCGAACGATGAATTGATGAATCGAGTAAAGAATCTGCAGAAACAATTAGGGCTGGGCTTTTTCAAAAAGTTTCAATACCGATACCTGGAATTCAGTACCGATACCTAAGCGATACTTTTTTTTATCAATTGTATAAAATCAATTTTAACAGAAATTACAACATTTTACATTACGCTCCTTTACAACTAACTGTAGGCAAGCCTCTCAAAATACAACACACACACGAGCCGTTTTTCCTGCGTGTCTCTATGATCTGTAACGTTAGACAGCCAATCAGCAGCATTATTAGATCTTGCTAGAACCATGCTGTGTGCTTATTGGCTCGCTGGCAAGGCGCTGATGAGATTTACTCCTTTAGATATTGAATGAAGAGGCATTTTTCGATGTGCAATGCTTTTTTAATGAATTATGCACATCTTAAAACAAATATTTGTTTGATTCAGCATTTAAACTCTTTGACTTCATTACCCCAAACAATAGTGATGTTTGTCAAGTAACAGAAGCAGTTTGAATATATCATCTCAGGCTTTACGACATTTGTAGCCGGCACCTTTCACATTTCATAAACAAACAATCAGGAAGATAATCTGCAAATTAATCGATAATGAAAATATTTTGAGATGTTGGCTGTGTAAGGGAGTTACAGGAAGGGAAGGTTCTTCTCCAATAAGACACAGCATATAAACACACTTCAGAGCTGCACTAATAATTATTATATTAAATGTAGTAACAATTTATGAAATGATAGATGATGTGAAAGGTGCTGCTTGTCGACGAACCTTCAGATAATCCCCCGACTCTGCAGCTCTACGGGGGCATTTGAGTGTCTTTCAGCTCATTGTTTGGATTTTCTGTCTCGCAGCGTTATTGTTTTGGGTCCCTCTCACTGCCAAGAAATCCATAAATTTACAAAACAAATCCCATGCGTCACGTTACTTTAGCTTTTGACGTGTTGGCAGGCGAAAGTTTTTGAAGTATGGAAAGAGCCAGGCTGTTCCCAAAATGTGTAACTGTCCCTTTAAGAGAGAAAAAGCCTGTGTGAGGGACAAATTGACCAAAGTTAAACTTTAAATGATAAACACGAGTTTCAGAGAAACGCCTCCTTTGTTCATCTCTGCTCTGCTAATATGAGATTTAAATTTCAGGCTACAAATAGAACAGCGAGGGAAGATGACAACAAAAGAGTTTATTGTTGTTGTTGCTCCACGCACCTCCTGCACATTTCTGCACGAGTCAAAGAGTGTGTAAGCCTTCAGAACTGTCTTTGTCAGACGAAAAATGTGCCTCGTTTTTAGTCCAAACTGTCAAATGATCTTTTTCAGAATAGGACTAAAATGTTCTAACAATAACCGCATCATGCAAAAGTTCCCTCATAGCAAACATTGCATGAGCATTTGCCCCTCACACATTACAGTGGGACTGAAACTAACAATTGCTTTTATTATCGAATAATCTGGCAATAATTCTTTTGATTTTAATCAGTTGTTTTGTCTTTAAATGTGAAAGGTGCCAGCTATAATATCCCAAAGCCCGAGATGATGGGTACTTCCTCTGTCGTTAAATTGCATCCCTGCTTCCTTTACTTGTTTTCCTTCCTCGCCTCTTAGTCCGTCCAACCGAGGAAGCATGGGAGAGACTTGAGGAAATCAGGCAAGGATAGAGGAAATGAGGAAATGTGTTTTTTAGAGGCATGAGACGTCCTTTTCTCTTCCATGTGAATTTTTCAGCTGTTTGGGCGGAGTTAGCAACGGCTTTCAGCTGTACAGCTTCCGGGAAGGCTACTTGTGTGTCCTCGCTCATAGCTCCTCAGAGATCCCTCCTCGCTCATAGCTCCTCAGAGATCCCTCCTCGCTCATAGCTCCTCAGAGATCCCTCCTCACTCATAGCTCCTCAGAGATCCCTCCTCACTCATAGCTCCTCAGAGATCCCTCCTCGCTCATAGCTCCTCAGAGATCCATCCTCACTCATAGCTCCTCAGAGATCTCTCCTCACTCATAGCTCCTCAGAGATCTCTCCTCGCTCATAGCTCCTCAGAGATCCATCCTCGCTCATAGCTCCTCAGAGATCCATCCTCGCTCATAGCTCCTCAGAGATCCCTCCTCGCTCATAGCTCCTCAGAGATCCATCCTCGCTCATAGCTCCTCAGAGATCCATCCTCGCTCATAGCTCCGTCCTCGCTCATAGCTCCTCAGAGATCCATCCTCGCTCATAGCTCCGTCCTCGCTCATAGCCCCTCAGAGATCCATCCTCGCTCATAGCTCCTCAGAGATCCATCCTCGCTCATAGCTCCGTCCTCGCTCATAGCTCCTCAGAGATCCATCCTCGCTCATAGCTCCTCAGAGATCCATCCTCGCTCATAGCTCCGTCCTCGCTCATAGCTCCTCAGAGATCCATCCTCGCTCATAGCTCCTCAGAGATCCATCCTCGCTCATAGCTCCTCAGAGATCCATCCTCGCTCATAGCTCCATCCTCGCTCATAGCTCCATCCTCGCTCATAGCTCCATCCTCGCTCATAGACAGAACACAGAAGAGATCCAGAACAATTTTTGGTTCAAGAGCGATGAGATCTCAAATAAGAGATTTGGGATTCAGCCGATTTATTCAAACATTCCAAACCCCAAAAATATTTTTTTCACAATCGGATACGACAAAGAAAAGGCAGTAAATCATCACATTGACAAGCTTTAAAACTAGCCATTTTAAAATGGGCAACTTGGACAAATTATAAATAATTAATATCTGTAATGAAAATAATCACCTAACTGTTAATATCTCGTCATTTTCAAAGCAAACATGTAGCAGATTAGGCTTTTAGTGGAGCATTTATTGACATAGTCAAAACATTTTTCCATTGTTTTGCGGTGCATGTGTGTAAGTAGTTTTCTTGTATTCAAGATTTAAAATCCTTTTGTTAATCCCACAACGGGGAAATTCACATTGTTGCAGCAGCATGGGAGAGAGGGGAATTAAAAAGTACAAAAGACAGTAAACAAACAACTTTATTCACACATTTCTTTGTCAGCAAACAGTGAAGTCGTCAAAGCGAGCGAGACGTGAACCGCTGCCATGGATTATAAAGGCGCCGTAAACAAAAAGATGTGAAGATGTTGGCCAGCGAAAAGAGTTTATGGTGGATTATCTCCAACACTGGGAGGGTGAATCGGAGCGTAACGTGAAGCAGCTGATATGAAAACAAAGCTCAGAACAAACGAAACAAAAAGTTGCTTCCTGTTAACTTCTGATGGATTGTTTCAATCATACAGGAGGGAGTTTAAAAACAAATGTTTTAGGCACACCTTATCACTTTGGGACACGACGGCCGGCTCGACTGCATTTTCTCAGCAGTGGATGTAAAACAGAAACCTGCTTAAACACAAACAAACACATCAGACGTATGACATAAAGAACACTCATCGGGATTAAACAGTTCCTTACAGAAATGCAAAATGTAGATGGAAGATGTCTCGTTTCTGTCCATAAATGTATGTGTATATATACATACATGCATATAAATAAGTGAAGAATACCAACTGTTTGTTTGTTTTTTGGAAATCTTTGGGCGCCTGTGTAGCCAACATGGCATCATGAGTTTCCTGAAGCCAAATGGCGTGTTACTGTACGCATTTTGAGCTATCCACGTGGATGTCTTTCGTTTTTTCTTGCCTGTACTCAAATGTACATGTTCTTATTTATCTTTTTTTTTTTATATATATATGCTCAAAATAAACTAAATGAACTAAAACTTAACTAAAGTATATCGCACAGTATATCGTTTTTTACCGTCATCGCGATATCAACTATAAAACGCATCGTGAAAGGCTGCGACATATCTCGAAAGACGCACAAGATTCTTTTTGTGTTTTGTGTGCTTATTTGAGATTTAAATTTCAGGCTGCAAATAGAGCAGGGAGGGAATATTGTCAACAATAAGATGAGAGTTTATTGTTGTTGCTTCACGCACCTCCTGCACATTTCTGCACAAGTGAAATAACAGTGTGTAAGCCTTCCGAACCGTCTGTCAGAAGACCGACATTAATGAGGAGAAACCGCCTCGTCTTTAGTCCAAACTGTAAGGAGATAACTGCTCTTTAAAATGTAATTTTCATTCTTTTTTTAGTCCTGCCTTTCATATTCAATGTGAATTTTGTTCACTATAAGAATGTTGAAAATGACATATTATTTTGATAACTCTGCAAACCCTTGGTTTTATCTCAATGAGCTTCATGAGGTAGTCACCTGAAATGGTTTTACCTTCACAGGTGTGCTTTGTCAGGGTTCATTAGTGGAATTATTTCCCTTATTAATAAAAAAGCAAAGGGCGGCTACTTTAAAGAATCTAAAATATAAGACATGTTTTCAGTTATTTCACACTTTTTTGTTAAGTACATGATTCCATATGTGTTCATTCATAGTTTTTTAATGCTTTCAGTGAGAATCTACAATGTAAATAGTCATGAAAATGAAGGAAATGCATTGAATGAGAAGGTGTGTCCAAACTTTTGGCCTGTACTGTATGTAGCAGAAACATTTAAACACAGTAAAAACAAAGTAAAAACTTCCAGACGCAAAGTGGGAAGAAAATAGAACACAAATTGTCTCTGAAACTTTCTTTGTGTAACTTAATTTATTAGATTTTTTTATGTATTTATATCTGGAGTCGTGATTTCAGCTGGAAACTGGATAAAGAAAGACTTCCGTGATATTGTGTCGAAATCGAGTACACACATTGAATTCTTTCACTCTGAAATCCAAAGTTTGGTCCACGTGCTCCTAGAAAGAGACCCCTGCTCTCCTCTCCTCTCTCATTCAGAGCCAGAGAGCTGGGAGCTGTGGTGCCTGGTACGCCCCGAGGCTCCAGGAGGAGGAAGGGAATGTAAAAATGAAGGAGTGGAAGGGTTTGTTGATTACAACTTAGGCAGTGTTTATATGGAAACAATCTGAAGAGAAAACGCAAAAGTGTCGTTGCGTTCTCACTCTATATTCTGTGTTTAGACGAGCGTTTGGGTGGGGGGGGATCTGTGTGCATATGGTGACGCAAAAAGTAGGGCTGGGCGATATGAAGAAAATCAAATATCACAATATTTTTGACCAAATACCTCTATCGATACCGCAACGATATTGTAGTGTTGACTATTGGTGCTTTCACAAAATATTTAACTGTTACAACAGTCTGGTAAGTTCAGAAAAGTACATCACTTTACTGTAATGCAGCCTTTAAAACCAGGAAAAGACAACACTTATGTCATATCACGATATCCAAAATCTAAGACGATATCTAGTCTCATATCACAATATCGATATAATATTGATATATTGCCCAGCTCTACACAAAAGTGTGTGAAATCTGATGTGGTATGCACACCAGGCAGCTAGGTGGTAGTCTGAAGCACTGCCGCTCAACACCACCAAGTCCACGCGCCTGCGTAGAACCTTTCTTCTACTTCTCTCCATAGTAGCGCAAAACCAAAACGTGGGGAAGCAAATTTTGTCTGGACAGACGAGGAGGTGGAGCTATAGCTCCAAACAACCTTCGATTACAAAAGCCACAACAGGGCATGGACTGTGAGTACTGCCAGTCAAAAATATATATATATATATATATATATATATATATATATATATATATGATACTGCTGAAGAAATTGGGTCCATATGATATATCTATATATATATATACATATATATATATATATATATATATATATATAGACATATGGACCCAATTTCTTCAGCAGTATCCTGTACCTGGAGGGACGTCATATCCTCACGAGCAGCTGCTAGGGCAACTTGAAGGTCTGATCCTTCTTAGTCGTTTAGTCGACTAATCGGTCGTTTTGGTCTTAGTCAACTTAGATCTCTTTAGTCCATTAGTCATGTCTGATGCTGTTTTCATGCTGAATGACTTATTTCCAATAAACGTACGAGCACATCTCTGGTAAACACAAGAATTAAAGTGTTGCTTTTGCATGACTATTTGTGGAGAAACTCAGATTTACAGATCTGTCGATTAAATCAACTAATCCATTAGTCGATACAATTGAATGAGTGTTAGTCGACTAAGAATTTCTTCAATCGAGCACAGCCCTAGTCCGACGTATGGAAATAATCCGACATGTTTACTGGATGCGTGCCTGTGACGTAAACGCGTACGCGACAAGAGCAGGTCGGAGCAGACAGCGAAGTTGGAGCGTTTTTAAGTTTTCCACTCTGGAGGGTGGTTTCATTTTGTGTTTTTTAAGCCCCAAAAACGCTGTCGCCGTCTAAACCAGGGGTCTTCAACGGTTTTCAAGCCAAGGACCCCGTAGCTAAAAGAGAGACTGAGCAGGGACCCCCTACTACATATATTGTATAAAATGTAGTTGCATTGAACTGGGCTGGATGGAAGAAAATGAAGGGATAATTCTTTATTATGTATACATCATGTTTTAATGTTAAACATGCATGTGGAAGTCACAGTGAATCATTAAGCTTAGATGTATCTGCATGGCTACCAGTGGGTACCTTAACTATATTAAGCCTATTAAGCATAATTTGGCGGCCCCCCTGCAGTAACTCTGAGGACCTCCCCCGGGGGTCACGGACCCCATGTTGAAGATCTCTGGTCTAAATGAAAGGCACATCTGATAAATATATTTTGGCGTTTTCACCCAAGAGCAAACGGGGCCGGAGAATGAAACCAAAAGGGAAATCCAACATTTTAAGTCTCTGGTCGGGACATTCGCTGCCTTCATAATGTGACCATGTTGAAAGCTCTCTGTTGGAATTGGGATCGCCTGTTTTTCTATTTTTGTTCTCGCACATTTCTGCACAGACATGAGTGTAAAAGAAAAAAATAGCAGCAGCTGTGAATAGTATCTTCCCTATGGGTTTGTTTTAAAGACTTTCAATAAAACTCGCCATATTCAACAACTTTGTAGACTAATAAATGAATTGAAACATGGTGTACATTCCTGAAGCGGACATGGTTTCCATTCACTCAGCAGCTGTAGCACAAAGTGCAAAGTGCTACGTGGTACTTTCTAAATTTAACAAAGCCTTTTGTTGTGGGAATTCTTTTCCCAACCAGAACTGCATTATGTAGTCCTTAGGCCTTGAAGGCACCGTAATGTCATATACTGTCGACAAATCCAATAAAAAAAAGACCATATCCAACAGTAACGATAGTCGGTGAACGACTGTAGGTGGCGAGCTAACGTTAGCAAACCGGAAACCTGCAAACGCTGGTCAGTCATAGCTTTCTCTTTTCTTTCGTACTGTTCTGTTTACTCCTCCTGACATTTGGTTACCAGGTTTGTCCCACATTTAAATCAAAGAGTTTAATTGATGATTTGATTTAACCTTTTTCAAGAAGGTCTTTTTAGTTTGAATCCCTTTTTTTTCTATTGTGAAATCTTTAGCTTTAGCTATCTTTTCACCAAGTTCAGGGCTTAAAACCAAACCTAAAAGGAAGATTGCGTGTAATTTGGGGTCTTATAACGCAGCGTCTCTCGCTGCGTATCCGAGGCTGACATGCTCTTTGTTAAGGCTTCAGCCTTCTCCGTTTACAGTCTGTAATACCTTCCATCTGGTCTTGCTGCACCGCCAAAATGTCTTTCCCATTGCATAGTCTCTTCCCTCTGTCACCCCTGCAGGTGCCTGCCCCCTCCACCCCCTAAACTGGCACAGGCAGCCATGTAACAGTAACCCAGTTACAGTGATGGGAATATGGGTCGGAAACACGGGCACTGTGCTCACGCTACAGGGCTTCACTGCCAGGAGGAAACATCGAGCCGCCATATATCACCCAGATTTATTTATTTTAAAGATTTTTTGGGGGGGTGCTTTTCCTTTTATTTGATAGTGACAGTGGATAGACAGGAAAGTGGGGGAGAGAGATGGGGGATGACACGCAGGTTGGACTCTAACCCCGGGCCGCTGCTAAGGACTCGGCCTACATGTACATGGGTCGCACGCTCTACGGGGTAAGCTAGAGGTCGCCCCTATTTCACCCAGATTTTCATAGATTTATTGGACAGTAAGAGGCCATTACTGTACGGAGAGGAAGGGAGGCTTTAGGGAGGGGAAGAGAAGGTGGAAAAACCAGAGAGAGAGATGCTGCGTTCATTGTCAGGCAGGATTTTCTGTAAATATCACGATGCGTCAAATCCATGTTTCTATTAAAGCCATGTAGGATATTTAATTCATAGCTTTTCAAGCTTCAAAAACCAAACATTCTGCAGTACTTTAATACTAAATAAATTGGACACATAAAACTATACAGCACTGAGCACATGGCACTTCCTGAATGTGCAAAACATACCAGAATATGTAAACAGAAATGTTGTTGTGCATAAAGTAAATTGTAAAAAGAAATAATCGATTATGAGCCGGCCGATTATCGATGCAGCATCGTCCATGTCCACGATTCGATGCATCAATTATTTGGTTAATTTCACCACCTCTAATCATAATATTCCAAATGATCAGTTATTAGGTATTACAATTGAGGTACGCAATTATAATCTACGACGGAAGTAGTGGATTAATCTAGAAAATGATGGACAGATCAACAAAGAAATGAATCGTTAGTTGCAGCTCTAATCTGGATCTGAGACACCGATTCGGTTCCAGAGGGCAGGACCTCTCCGTGCTCACAGATTGAGGTTGTGATTGTAGTGGTTCTGTGGGTGTAATCCTGGAGGATTTGACCCCCCCAGTCCTAGATCACGATCAACTGGGCCAGCTTAGCCTCGGAGGTCTGTGCAGCATCTGTCACCACTTGTTCACATCACGCTCTTCCCAAAAGCAACTCTGGAGACACAATCCTGCTCTGCTCTCACACCCAATAACTTCGCCTGCACTCCGTTCCTGTAAATTACTCTATATTATATTATATTATATTATAACTAGGGTCATTAGATTACATTATTTAATCGCATGATTGTCCATAGTTAACTCAGGGCTCCAGACTAACTTCTTCACTAGGAGCTCAGTGGCCTCCAACTGAAAATTTTAGGGGCACAACACGAAAATTTAGGGGCACACGCCTTAAATCAACATGCTAACCAAATATTCACGTTTCTACTAATTTCCACTGTATTACTAATACATACTTTGGTAATAGATGCAGAAATTACATTGTGCTGTTTCCAAATTCAGTGTCACGTTGTATTGTGCACTTTTGACAATGCAACATAGAAGGTAAACCGACAGCATCATCGCTGTCGTGACAAATATTAAAACAATATACCATACATTCAGAATTTAAAAAAGTGCTTAGTAACCTTTTGGTCATTTCACAGTTAAAAACAATACTTAACAAATGTATGTAAAGTAGGCCTAAACAACTTGCGCTTTTACTCGCTCCCCCAAAACTGTTGCAACTGTGCAACTGGATGTAAAATTCAGTCGCACACTCTCAAATTTTGGTCGCAAAATGCGTCCATCTGGTCGCAGTCTGGAGCCCTGTAACTTGAGATTAATTGCACATTTTATATCTGTTCTAAATGTACATTAAAAAGGATATTTCTATTCAAGTTTTGAATGCTCAAGTGGTGTTTGAGGCCTCAACGTACTCCGCTGGTAACTCGGTTCGCATCGACAGCCAATCACAAACATCATCAGATCTTGGTACGAGCACGCTGCGTGCTTATTGGCTCGCTGACGCTGATGAGATCTCCTTAGCTATTGAATGAGAAGGCATTTTTCTATACGGAGGATGGTACTTGGTACCCAGCCCTAATGTCGTGACTGTCTTATGTTTACAGATCCAGCATCATGGGGCAAGGCTGCCTGAAAGTGACCAAGTACTTCCTGTTCCTCTTCAACCTCATCTTCTTTGTAAGTGTTTTACCTTCACTAATGATTAATAATAAAAAAAAGAATGTGCCATTAAAGGGCAAATGCACCTGCACTGTTTTTGAGCGGTTCTCCAGTCCTTACAGAAAAATGCTGAGTTTTTTTGTGATTGTTGCGTGCAAAAATGCTAGATTATGCGGCACGTTTTCTTAAAAAATATTTATGCAATTTTATGTGATGAAATTGCGGGAACCTGCAAAAACTGTGGTTTGATGAAAAAGTGATTCCTCCAACACCCTGCTTGATGATGTTCACGTTGCGTAATTACGTCACTTCATAACGTCACTTCATAACGTCACTTCATAACGTCATTTCATAACGTCACTTCATAACGTCCCTTCATAACGTCACTTCATAACGTCACTTCATAACGTCACTTCATAACGTCATTTCATAACGTCACTTCATAACGTCACTTCATAACGTTCCCATGGCAACAGGGGAAAATGACTGCTCTTGTGTGAAGTAAACGCAACATTTTTCAACTTTCTGCTAAGATATATGTTTTTTTTTTTTTTGCAACAACAAAAAAAACAAATTGGCAATTTATGCAGCGAAAGTGCGTCCCCCCGCATAAATATGCAGACTTTGGCTGATTACGCGTTGAATTATGCGATCGCATAATCGCGTTTTTCTGGAGGGACTGTTTCTCAATGCACGTCATGTGCACAAGGCCTTTTTTTATTATTATTATTATTATTATTATTATTATTATTATAGCAACATGAAATGAGCACTCAAAGTTGTATTTAAAAATACATACTAATATTTACTACTATATCTCTTGATTTTAACTATTTGAAGGCCTTTACACACTGGGAACGTTCACACATAGTGTGTGTGTGTGTGTGTGTGTGTGTGTGTGTGTGTGTGTGTGTGTGTGTGTGTGTGTGTGTGTGTGTGTGTGTGTGTGTGTGTGTGTGTGTGTGTGTGTGTGTGTGTGTGTGTGTGTGTGTGTGTGTGTCTGTGTGTGTGTCTTCCTTCCAGCTGTGCGGGGGCGTCATCATGGGCTTCGGACTGTGGCTCCTGCTGGACAATCAGAGCTTCATCATCGTCCTGAGTGAGTTCCTGTTTCACAGATAACGCCGTTTTTCGGGCTGAATGGTTGAGGGTTTCCATGCAACAAGAATGCTTTTGAAGTTTACTTCTGATGACCTGATCGTGTTTATTTGCATGTTTTCCTGTAATTACTCTCGGTGAACTCAGTTCTCCGTGTCTTTCCGTTGTTTCTCTGAACACCCACACAGGTGTTTTCACTTATTCCGGCTGATCAGACTCTTTTCAGGTTGAAGGTGGGCCGGAGCTTTGATGGGAACTTATTAGCTCACAAATTCTTTATACCAATAAGGATGATAAAGGTGTCATTTGTCCCGCCCTATCACGTGCAACTTAGACTAACTCGGGAAGATGTCAATCACTCATTCTAGCCACACCCACACAGTCTTAGGCCACGTCCACACGTACCAAAACAATCTTTTTTTTACCCGTCTTCCCTGGATTCGTTTCAAGAATAGTTGCGTCCAAATGAATCCACTTGTAAATGACTCAACACGCTACTTCATATGCCAGGCCTATAGGCGGCGCTGTTTCTGCTACAGAAATTCACCAAAAAACAGAGAAGAAGAGCATAGTCACTTCCCTTCCCATCATAACATAACTAGCTAGGTTATAACGTTCTCTTAATACATCCGTGGACTATAATAACTTTCACCATTGCTCATTTTATAAAGGCCTTTGTTTATATTGTATAATGTGCTGTTGGATTGCTTTTTATTTAGCAAGATTGCAGCGCGCTAGTAGCGAGCTAACATTAGCTAGCTCTAACATCGGCAGTCAAACAAACATCAATGATCCATGAATGATGTCTTTTTAATAATCTATAAGTTTTTCTTGCAGTAGCCTTTCTACAATAAGCCGTGGTAAAAGGTACTATAATCCGTTCAAGGAGTTTATAAGCAGACAGATTAGCTAGCTAGTTGATAAGTTGTCTACTTCCACTTTATAAACAGATAGCCATAGCAGCTAACGTTAACGTTACTTCACTGCTGGAGCGGTCAGCTACTTTAGCGATGTTTAACGTTGGCTACATAACGTTAGCAATATATCTTGTGTAGAATCCAGAGGGAAGGGTCAGGGAGCAGAGACACAGTATTTAGATGAAGTGAGCTGGTTTAACCATGGAGATGGGACATGCTCGCTTCACCGCAGTTGTGTGCATCACCGGCCGTGGGAGAGGGTGTAAAAGAGGGGTGTGGCGATGACATCATCGATATGGATCCTTATTCACCATCCATACGAAGCCAAACGAGAGCCGTTTTCGGATTTTTTCACCCTGAGACCTGGTTTCAAAAAAGTGCGTTTTCAGGCGGTGCATTTGCAGGATTCGTATGGACGGTCGGCCCAAACGATGCAAAACATGTGCGTTTGCACAAAAAAACGTTTCAGTGTGGATGGCCCCTTAGAAAAGGTCCAATCAGTTGTGATGTCAGGCTACGCCCTATCTATGTTGCTACGTCATTACTATGGACATAACCACGGCAATTTGTGACCATCGTTTTTTGTTGGAAAAAATAAGTTTTAGAATATTGGATTGTATGAGTTCGACAATCGAACTAAACAGAGGTACAGTATGTGCGCTGGCTGAATTAGCACAACTTTTATGCATTTCGTTCCCATCTACTGCAGTCATATTCACTGTGTTCACTCCGAAGGAATCTGTTGACATGGCTAGGCACTGGTAATGACATCTCGAACATGTTAAGAGGTTTAAAACCTGCTCCGTTTCAGCCGCCTGGGTGCGAACTGTAGCAGGAGAATAACTTGGTGTAGTCAACACTGATTATTTTGATTTTTTTTCTCGCTACTGACTACACTCCGTGACCACAAACGACAGAGCTACGTGTTGAAATCGACCGGAATTCTCCTTTAACTATAAACCCCCTGTGTGGGTGTTCAGGGCCTAGTTGGACAGATCTTTTGAAGTGTGGTTGTATGAGGTACTTTGAATCCCATCAGCCCTTCACATTAACATGAAGAGCTGCAGTTGTTTCATGAGATTGCTTTTGGATACTTTAACCTCTCCCAGACTAAGAATTGACGTAGTGGAATGAGATTCGTCAAGTCTTTCCTATCGTTGATTGATCTTCGAATCTCCATAAGGATCTTATCAGCCATAATAAACCATCCAAGGTAGACTGACCACGAGCTACAAGGTTGTGAAACGACAGTTTTGCTCCTGTAAAGAAAAGACCTTTACGACAGCAGGTGTGGTGAAAAACACCACCGCTTTTGACCAAAACGGCCGCTAGAATCAACACAAACTCAAAGTTACAAGTAGCCACTTTGTTTCATACAGTAGCAGTCTGTATGAAACAGCAGGTGTTTTTACCACACCTGCTGTCGTAAAGGTTTTTTCTTTACGGTGCTTTATAGCCCATTGTATATTACTTATATTTTATGAATGAAATAGACATATTACATACCTGAGAGCCAATTCGAGGACGTGTTTGAATCATTTATAATCCCGTAATTGTCTCCATCTGTTAATAGACTGACCAAGTGTGACTCACGTCATTCACTTTTAGCTTTTAGTTGTTAGTCCTTTAATTCCCTTCTTTTCTGTGATGGCTTTGCCTCAGTATCAGCCATAACTACAACAGATAACTTCAAAAATACAATTAAAATGCAATAAGGCCTATATAAAGACATCTCCTGCCACCCTTTTACCTGGCTGGATGCCAGGGTTGCGCCGAAATCACGATATGGTCACAATTCCTCTCGTAGCTGGTTGGTTCAGTTCCAGACTTAAAACCATAGAAATAAAATGGATAGAAAGGCCATTTCCATTCAAATCAACTTCCAATAATAAGCCGACTTCCGGTAAGTCGCGGAGCTGAGGTTTTGCAGTAACCGTCAAACGAGCAGCGGAGTAGTAACGTTACGAGGCGGAGAGCCAGCCGCTAAATGAGTCAAATTAACTTCAGGTGACCCTGATGGAGGCCAGAGGTCATTTTTAAAGGGACAGTACATCCAGTAATACGCAGTTTTCCAAGTGAGCTTCATTGGTATATATAACCTGGGCAATACAGCTTTAACACGCTGTGTATGCTCCCACGTACGGAAACAGTTTTTGGCTGATGATCACCGTGAAAGTTTAGGTGTCTGTGTGTGTTCACTGGTGTGTTGACACTGGTTTGTTAAACACAAGTGTCCAGCAGATTTTCCTCCATGTTTTTGTCTGTCTGGCTCTCTGGACTGTGTTTAAAAAAGAAATTCCTTCACGCCACAGATCTCTTGGCAAAAATCTCTGGTTTTTGCCCCTTATTCTGAAAAACACAATATTCTGACTAAGCTGTTAACACGGCTAAGGAAAGTGAATATTCAACTGATATTCCCGTTTACGTGTAGCCATGCAAAATACACCTTTTTCAAAGGTTACCAGTGGTGGCGGACTTGTTGGAGAGTGCAAACACAGCCTCCCTCTTTCATTCCTTCAGCCAGCTTCTTGAAAAGGTCTGCTCATATCCAAAAACCTGTTGATATCCAAGTCTTAGATAATGTTTAAAAGTAGCTGTGTTCCTCCTTATCGGGTGTGCTACCTTGCAAACTGTTGGCTGGTTGGTTTGAGTAAGCAACCATAGCAACGCACAGTGCTGACCACAAGCCGTAAACAGGCAAGAGGCCGTAAACTGAGGTAAACCCTGGTTGGGACGCATATTCTGCATGTGCTGTATACATGTCCAAAGAATGCCTCTAAAACCTGAATAATACCAGAATATCCCACATGTCTTAATCGTAAAATGCTATATTCAGAAAAAGGCCTTGTATGGAATATCCAACTGGAATATGCTGTTTACATGACCCATATCAAATTAGGAATATTGTCATATTCTGAATAATACTGAGACTGTTGATGCTTTTAAACGTGGCCTTAAAACCCACCTTTTTAGGAGAGCTTTTGAGTGAACTTGTGTCCTTTTGCCTTTTATTTACTTCCTTTTCTTTTCATGCTCTCCATGTGTTTTTATATTTTTTAGCACTATCATGTAGCACTTTGAGATTTGCTTAAATATAAAGTGCATTACAAATTAAATGTATTATTATTAATAATAATGGAATATTAGTGTGCATGTAAACGTACTCAGTGACTCTCCTGTTACCGATGAAGCGTTCCAAGAAATCTTGGAAAAAGTTTTAAGATTGAAGAAACCAACTCCTTTAGGAAATACACTTATTCAGTTTCCTACTGATTCTCTTTCAAGTTGATATCGGGATGATGATACATCGATTTATTGTGCAATCCTCTAAAAATAGGGAAAAATTACATCAAATTTACCCAAAGCCCAAAGTGACCCCAACAGTCCAAACCTCAACTTTATTACTTCTACGTTAAAGGTCACATACTGTATGTTACACCTTTCTGGAGTTTTATTTTAAGTTTTGGCCTGTCTAATTAATATTTATGAGCCTCTCTTCTGATTGGCCGGTTGTTTTCTGAGTGACATTAACTAAATAAAATGTTTTTACATGAAAAATGACTTCAACAATCACATTAGTTTATAATTAGTTTTCTTCCAATTGACTAATAGATTAATTGACTCATCGTTTCAGCTGTACTTGTATAAACTGTTGGGGAGTTTAAATTTATAATGAAACATCAGATTTGATAAACTCTTCATATGTTTTATGTGCAAAAATCTTAATGTGTAAAGTAGCTAAAGCTGTCAGATCTGTAGTGGAATAGAAGTAGATAGTGGCGTCAAAAGTAAAGACTCAAGTAAAGTACAAGTACCTCAAATTGTACTTGGTTACATTTCACCACTGTTGGACTAAAACCAGAGCCAGGCTAGCTGCTTCCAGTCTTTACGCTAAGCTACGCTAAGCTACGCTAGCCACGTACACAGAGTCCAGCTCTGTACTTAACTTCCTAACGCCAATTTCCCCAAAACGTTTCAAACTTTTTCCTTAAACTCTGTCTGAAATATAGTAACGGTAAGAGTTGATCAGCGAGAAAGAAGAGACGACCAGTGTGAGCGAGACAGAAAGGCTCTGAGACGACTGAAGAAGTGTTGATGCAGAAATATAGAGACAGACATTAAGCTGCTGTAATAGAGAGAGAGAGAGTGTGTGTGTGTGTGTGTGTGTGTGTGTGTGTGTGTGTGTGTGTGTGTGTGTGTGTGTGTGTGTGTGTGTGTGTGTGTGTGTTCGCTCTCTCAGACCAGTGAGCATCACTGAGGACATTTGTCCCTGGTCCGTGGCCTCTCTGCAGGTGTCCTCCCCTCAGACACTGGGCTCTTTCTGCTCCGTCCAGCATCAGCATGCATCACATCAGCCCAGTGCGCTCACCGCCTTACTCATCTCACACACACACACACACACACACACACACACACACACACACACACACACACACTACATCACCGCTCCGTCCGCGCAGCGAGGACGCTGGCGGGATAGCGTGAGTCCAGGGATTTCATTGAGGGCAGGAATGCGGTCATACGACGCACACCAGAGGGAGAAAGTACAGTGGACAGTTTAGCTTTGTGTCTGCACAGAAACGAGACGTATTGATGCTAAATAGGCCCGTCGCTGATGATCGCAGCGCGTTTTGGAGCCTGAATCAATGAGCTGCCTGGTGCGGCTGTAACTCTGATTGTACAAAGACACAGCGCTGAGTCAGAACCCGTTTGATATCATCGCATATAGAGGGATAGATCTGGGGTCCGTTTCAGAAAGAGAGATAACTTCACCTCAGAGTCAGTTACGCTTTCATTCATTCAGTCCGTATCAGGCGCATTTTTGCGCAGTTTATCGGCATGAATAAAATGGTTTATGTTAGGCAGAATATAAAATGTTTTTTCTCAAACATTGCATGTCCTTTTGTCGACGATCCCTTTGATGAAAAAGCTGTATTACTTCACAGAGAAGTTTACGTTGGGAGATGATATTGAGTCCCAGCTACATGTATTTTCATTTCCAGATAACTGATTTGAGAGGTATTTTCTTCAGTCCATCAGATATGAAGATACCTTATCCGTCCTCGTATCGCTAACGTCTACCCATCGTGGACTACATCCCAGCAGATTCTTTGTGTCTCATTATGTTTTTTTGCAAACGGCAGTTTTCTTTACAACATTGGTGATGCGGAGCATATTAGTAAAGCCACTGTATGCAGAGCCGTCAGAAAAGTGTGCCTCGCTCAGAAATGTTTTTTTAAAACGTTTTTGTAGTGTTCCCTGGAAATAAACCACTGAGAGCCTTTAAAAAGAATTAAATGATTCATAAATTATATTTCTGTTAATGATCATGGTGCTGCAGGCTCAGAATGGGATTGGTAGCTTTTTCGCCCGCTGGATTGCCACTCAAATGAAAAGGTGTAATACCATTCCAGTTTTCACCAGTAATATTATAGATTACCTGTGATTAAATATGAAATGAATACGCTGTCGATGCTTACCCATTGACTCGAGCAGGAATATACTCCCACACCAATTCTCGCTATTTTGCAGCAGCCGCTGTGTTGCTTTTTTTTGTTTAACAAAATGCATCTTCAAACTCGCTGTTTGTGCGCATGAGTATTTCCACCAACCAGTTTGTTTGTGGTTGTATACCATACCATGGTGAATCGTAGTATCGTTGTGTGGATTCTGTCGAATCTTTTAAAAAGCAGCTGAAGACTCTGCTGTTCAAGCACGCTTTTACTCAGACGAGGGGTTTTTATGGTTGTTTATGTTTTCTATTTGTATTTCAATATGCCTGTATTGTGACTTCTTGTGTTGTATTGCATTTTATTGTGAAGCGCTTTGTGATTTTTATCTGTGAAAGGTGCTATACAAATACATTTTACTTACTTACTTATCATGGCTCCATTCATGCTACCTTTTTATAATGGTGGTGCACGCGCTTAGCTCTGAGTCAACCTACTCCGAGTTCATTGAACCAACTCAAATCAGCTGTTCTGGAACCGAGAACTCAGAGTTTTCTGTCTCAGGGTAAATCAACTCAGAGTTCAGGGTTAGACTCAGAGTTTGTTAACCCTCCTTCCTGAAAGGTACCCCGGGTTTATTACAACCCAGACGGGTTGTAACCAAACCTCCGTGTCGAGGAGGGAGACCTCAGCGAACGCTGGAGTCGTTCATTAACCATTGTTGTAATGTAACCAAGTACAAACACCTTGTTACTATACTTTTTCAGGTATATGTACTTTACTTCGTTATTTATATTTTTATGGAAACTTTCACTTTCACTACATTACCCCTAAGCATCTCCGTTACTCATTACCACAAAATAAAATCAGAAGAAATTTGTTGGACTGCAAAAAAGCAGGTTTGGCGAATCATTGCTCCTAGATTGTTTCTGTTTTTGGCCTTGTTGATGTCAGCTCTCTCAAAATATGCTTCCTCCTGTTTCCTCCTTGAACTTGAGGAAATGTGGGCTGGTAAGTCCTGGAAAAGACTTTTAATATGATGTTTAAGACGATGTGGAAACCCTGAATATCATGCTTTAAGGAAGCCACAATAAAGTTCATAATCAGAGTTTCTTTTAAACGTTTAATTCTAATAATCAAGTACATTTAATATCAGAAACTTTAAGACTTTTACTCAAGTAATATTCTAAAAGGTGACTTTACTTAAGTACAATTTTGAGGTTCTTGTAGTTAACTTAAATATTTCCATTGTATGCTACTTTATGATTGTACTTCCCTTCATCTGAGAAGGAAATATTGTACTTTTACTTCACTACACTTACTTTTTTACACATAAAACATACAATATGATAAGATGTCGTAGTATACTATTACTTTACCCAGTATTATACAAGGTATCTAATTGGCTCCACATTGATGAACTACAACATCTTTTGGATTTGCTCCTTGTGTTGTTTCTTTGTAGTCATTTTGTGTCGTCTGTGGTTGTTTTGTGTCTATTTTCAGTCTCTAGTTGGGGCTTTTTCTGTCAAATAACAGCTTTTAAATCCAAAATAAATTTTTATTTCCATTTTATCTTCAAATCTGATTCTGAAAGTGCCTCAGCTTTAGTTTGGTGAGCATTAACAGAAACTTGTGCACGAGTGTGTGTGTTGGGGACTTTTGCGTGTGTTATGTGACGTGCATGTGGGGCTTCAAAAGCCCCCTTTGTATCCTCAAATAAAAGCCAGTATCTGGGGCCGAGAACTGCACCGGTAGTCTCTGCAGGTTGACCCTAAAAACGTGTGTGCGTGCGTGTGTGCGTGCGTGTGTGCGTGCGTGCGTGTGTGCACATAAACATGCACACACACAGGTTTTCATTTCCTGCACCCCTCCCCCTCCGTAGCCTAATTTTCCATCATAAACTGCCCTTGTCTGCGTGCCCTGGTTCACTGATCCCCCGGGGGTATCCCATGATTCCTTGAGGCCACGAGGACTCAGCGAGGGACGGTTCAGTCTTTAAAACGCTGCATTGGCCGACATCAACTAGCTGCTTGTTCACAGTCTTTTTGCGTGACTCAGAACGCGTTTCAGTCAAATGAAACTGTCTCCCAGTTCTTGATGAGTCATGCTCCGACAATGAAGAGAGTTACCCAACATCCCAGCCAGGGGTTTTGAATTGTTCCTGAGGTCTGATTTTAGCTTCCTGCGTTATGTTGGACCCTAATCACTCACCATAAGTAGATTTGTACTTGAAGCACATTTGCTTCTAATTTCATTCATTTTTTATGTTAACACATGTTGCTGATTCGGCGAGCTCGTCTGGTTTCAGTTTCCACAAGTTTGCAGAGTTCAGAGACGGGAAATTCTCTTAAAAACTATTAAATTAATTAAAATACATGTTGGTGAATGTTCTTGTTTGTCAGCTGACTGCGATGATAAAGTATGAAATACAGTTTTGTTTGTTTTAGACTTCTGTATGATGGAAAAAAACATGCATTTTACAGACGGACGGATGAAATTACATTATTTAAAACCTCAGAAGTATTCTGCAGTCATGGACGGATTATGAGACAATTGGTACGTGGGCATCTAGACACGGAAGAGTGTCTACATAGGAACAAGACACTCAAACTCAAAAGAGTCTACTTTTAGTCATTTTTGCATCTATTTTTTATCGTTTTACTTTTCTATGTAGTCTTTTTGTGTCTCTTTGTAATAACTTTGGGTCTGTTTGTGGTCATTTTGCATCTATTTTAAGTCATTTTATTCTCCTAGTAGTTATTTTGTGGTGGTTTTGCATCTCCTGTAGTCGTCAATGTGTCCAGACAAGAGCTCATATATTCAGTTTACTGCACAAAATCCTCACATTTGAGAAGCTGCTTCTTCTTAGTGACCTACAACCCAGAAAATCTTTACGATGCACTTTTTAGATCTTGGTGGTTTTTAACTATATTTTAACCGGATGAAGGATTTTGGTCATCGGACGTCTGGATCTGAAGTTATCAGAGAAACGAGCTGAGCAAACGTTAGAGACAGCTTAACTCGCAGCCGCTCCTTCATTGGAGAAACACTGTTTTACCGGTTTTAATCAGCGGGTGCGTCTTGTTTTGGAGAGGAGGACACCACTGTGGATAAAAACCTCCTGAACAATGAACACTAAAGGAATCCTAACAGGGAGACGCTGACGGCAATAAAGACTACAACTCCCATGATCCCACGCTGCTTCACGACTCTGTCTTTTGTTATTGTTTTGATTGAGGGACCCCTAGAGGCAGAAACAGTGTGTTTAAAATGTGCTACAGAGTAAGTCTAACTTAAAGGTGCTCTAAGCAACGTTGGGGGACGGCACTTCTTGTTGACGTTCAAAGTATTTTCAAACAAAATGAGGCTATATCGCCCCTCCCTCCTCCTCATCCCGTCCCGTTAAAGTTGTGATAACCTGTGGCTTCTGATCTGTCTCCATCCAGGTAACTCCACAGCTGTAAAGGCGGCCTGCTACATCCTGATTGGAGTCGGGGCTTTCTCCATGCTCATGGGCTTCCTCGGCTGCTTGGGCGCCATCTATGAGATCCGCTGTCTGCTCGGCCTGGTGAGTGTCTGTTTGTATGAACGTAACGTATGTATGTACGTCCTGATCATTCAGACAGGATGATGAACAACGCAGCTGTGGTACAAGTGGAGGATGTATACTGTGGAAATATAATACTTGGACTTAAAGCAGTGATTCCCAACAGGGGGACTTCTGCAGTTGTCAGCTGGGTACGTGGAAAGATTGTAGAGCAGCTCAACTACAATGAAGAAATGGAAATTCTGATTTGATAAAAAGAATATATCCATGTATTAACATGAAGTGACTAACACCTGAACACCACATGTTGCAGTCACATAAGCGTGTGTGAAAACTAGTTAGCATCGAGCACAGAAGTTGATGGTAGAAATAACTAGCTTAAAGTTATGACTAAACGGTTCAAATGATTAAAAGTAATGGAGAAACAGTTAAAATAGTTAGCTAACAGTGGAAATAGTTAGCTAACGGTTGAAATAGTTAATAGTTCAAATAGTTACCTAACGTAGAAAAAGTTAGCTAAAAGTAATGGCATAAAGTAACGTTAATGGACAAATGGTTGAAAAATTCAGCTTCACTTTAAGTCAGGGGTGTCAAACTCAACTTCCCAGAGGGCCACACTGGAAAATAAGAATCACATCAAGGGGCAGACATGTTTAGTTTATTGATAGGCTTTTATTTAATTGAAAAAGTAAAATATATTTGACTGTATTATTGGATGTGTCATATAGTTTTCTCACTTACAGTTTGGTTGACATAAAGTCCTGAAGAAGTTAGAAAAAATTACAAAAATGTTGGCAAAATTGACAAAAACGTCAGAAAAAGTGACAAAAACTAGGTAGGCCAAAATGTATTGTGAACCTAAATTGATATGCAGGCCAGGTCATACTCTGTGAGGGGCCGGATTTGGCCCGCGGGCCTTGAGTTTGACACGTGTGCTTTAAGTAGTAGTAGTAGTAGTAGTAGCCTGGAAGGCTTTT
Organism: Perca schrenkii; assembly: GCA_025617405.1. NCBI lineage: Eukaryota > Metazoa > Chordata > Actinopteri > Perciformes > Percidae > Perca > Perca schrenkii. The sequence continues at coordinate 41,574,952 of CM046787.1, forward strand.
AATAGTAGGATTGCTGACTAAACCAACCTAAATATTGACAGTTCAATTGTATGAAATAATTAACAATATCAACTTTTATTTTATTAATTATTAATAGTATGATATATTGGTACATACATTGGGAATTGATGAAGGGGTTGCAGGGCGTTAAAGGATACAAAAACATTCAAGAATACAAAATACTATCTTGGTACTTAACTTTCTCCCTTGTATGCTACATTATTTTTTGTGGTTTTTGAAAGTGGTCCTCTACCTCTAAATAAACACACTGCATATACTTTATGGTGTGTGCAATCTCGACATACGTATGTTATTTTTTCCTCTTATTTCACTTTTATTGATCTCAACAGTTGTCTTTTCAGATCTTTTTTTTTACCTTGTTACCTGTTCTGCTTTATTTTGTTGCTAATCTTTTTGCTTGTGCTGTCTCTTGTTTTGTGCTAAACTCTGCTTGTGTCTCTCTTGTTTAGCCTAGTTACGTATTTGTATATAAAGGTCCCATGTTGTAAAAAGTGAGATTTCCATGTCCTTTTGATTATAAAGCTGGTGAGGTTTTATTTTTATTTTTTTATAAATACTGTAAAAATATCGAAACCCTCAATTGACAGAGAAATGCACACAGCCCGTATTCAGAAACTGTGCCTTTTAAACGAGTCGTCAGGACTTCTATACGATTGTTATGTCATAACTATACTATGTAAAAGGTAGAAAGTGCCACTGCAGTGCCGTTAGTTATTCCCCGACTGCAATGACTGACGGTGCAAACACTCAGAGACCACAGATGCAGAAGACCCAGAAACGCTGACCAATCAGAGCAGACTGGGCTTTTTAAGTAGGGTTTCTTAAAGAGACAGACGCTAAAAAAGAGTGTTTCAGACAGAGGATGAAAACAGGTAATAGTCAGACAGACAGGATGAGAAAAATACAGAGTTTTTTTAAACATTAAAGCATTAAAGTCCCCTTCTTAAATAAACTGAATTGAATTGAAAACTCAGTGCAGTTACAGATGTGTTTAACATCTGTTGTCTCTCCTCAGTACTTCAGCTGCCTCCTGCTGATCCTCCTCGCTCAGGTAACAGCCGGCGCGCTCATCTTCTTCCAGAAGGATGTGGTGAGTGATGTCACTTCCTCTTCATAACCCGTTTGGTTAGTCTCACTTTGACAGGTGATTGCGACAAAAGGAATGTTTGAGGTTTGCAACACACCTTTGTCCTCCGTTTGGTTGTGGTCACACCCATGATGTGTCATAACAAGCAGAACTATGTGCTCTTACAGATAAACAACAACTTGTGCTATAAATAGAAACTAATTACACTTCCAACAAGCATACAGCTACATCCGAGAGAACGGCGTCTGATGATGAGTAGACATATGGTCGATGTGACACCAGCACCCTGAAATTAAAACGCACAGCGATTAGTGCTGCGTCGCCCTCTGGTGTTCGAGTCTGAAACATTTTACAGATCAACAGGAAGAGAAGCAGAAAGAGCGTCAAATGGGCTTCTCTTCTAACACAAAGTGTCTTTTATTAGTTTTGGCTTTAAAGAGAGGACATGATACTGAGGGAATCACCGATCCTGCTTTTGATTTTAAAAGTCGAAATCAAAAGCTCATTTTGATTAATTTTGGATTTTTAAATCTAAATCGTGACACCCTCTCAGGGTTTTTCCTGACTCAGAATGGGGATTTGTTCCGCGTACAGTAAAAGGCAAAGAGTCTGTGTTACCTTATTTGACAGAAATCTATGCATTTTTCTGTTATTTCTGACAATTTGATAAACAAAAATGTATATAATGCTTTGAGTATATAAAACCCCTATTAACAAAACTGGTTACAAAAAAGAGGAGTTTCTGCACTCTTTCATCTGCGCGGTCTTCAGTTCAAACACACACGTAGATGGTTATATGGACGCTCCAGTGATTAACTGCAATGCGAACCATCTGTGTTTCCCTGAGAGAAGACTTTATGCTGCGTTCACGTTACACGAGTTGCTGTAATTACCAGTTAGTTATTAGTTTCCAATCCAATTTTATTTATAGAGCGCATTTCACAGATAAGAAACCAACAAAGCGCTTTAAAAGGTACATACAAACATACATAGGGTAAAGAAAATACAGCATGACATGAGGAGAGACAAGGAGAAAAAGGCAACTCCCAGACTATGCCCCCACTAGGAGCACAGTGTGGGAACAGGGAAAAAACACCTCAGCAACATAAGCACATAACCAATACAAGGGCACACAAGACACGCAATGGGTGAGGGGAGTCTTGGGAGGCATGGGGGAGGGGGGGTGTTGGGGTGCAGGTAGTCCAGCACAGACAAGCAGACATCTGGTCCTGCAGCCAAACAAAGGCGCTGGTCCCAGACCCGCCCACCTCACTGGGGGTAGAAGCGGAGAAGGCGCTGGATTGTGGGTGGGGGGTGATTGCATATCTGTATATATGTAAGAGTTCGTGTGTATGTAGGCCTGAGTAGTCAAGCTACGTCTGGCCCCCGTAATCTGGTTTTCTCAGTCCGCACGATTGTCATTGCGATACACAGCCGGTTGCTATGGAGTCAGCCTTGAAACAGGACCCAGTCCGAGTCAACAATCAACAGGTGTCAGTGGGAATCGGGTAGGGAACGCTCTTGCGTTGCAGTCTCGCTGCAGTGCTCCAGGGGGAGGTGATTATTCAACACTGGCCTCGGCCAAGGCCAGCGCTGGTTCAGGGAGCCGAAAAAGATAAGATTGGAATTTGTTTTGTCTTGGGGCGAGGAGCCGCAGTTAGTCACTCTTGACTTCTCTGAAATGTCCCCTCTGGTCTCCGTATCGATCAAATTTCCTTGCCAAAACCGTGAGTTTCCCCAAGATGTTGTCCAGCTTGTCCAGAGCTGACTGTCTCACCAAGATGGTATCCAATTTTTGGCCCATGGTAATCACGGTATCCAATTTGTGGCTCATGGTGGTCAAAGTCACAATTTGAGTTCCGACAGCTCTGCCCACAGCTTCAACCATGACGGGCAGCCTGGTATTTTGCCCGGTTCCCGTCTTCTTCTTAATTTCTCGATAAACCAGGGCAATGCCTGAGCCAATCAGCAAAAGACCTGTTATCATAGTTCCGAATAGGTAGATATCTTCAATGTCCTCCACGGAAAGAACCGCCAGACACACAACCCGCCACCTCTCCCACGCGTCCATCGTGTAGCCAGCTGCGAACGTCCCGGCAGGGCAGTCAGGTTCCCCCGAACCCGAGCTTCTCGTCGAGAAGATGGTGTCAATTGCGCTGAGAGACCAGTTGATCAAATCCATAATTCGTAGTTTAGGAGCAGTGCAGAGAGAGAGACTCTAGAAGTACACAGAGACAAAGACTAGACGAGAGAGCAAAGCAGGGAAGGCAAGGGAGGAGAGGGAGAGAAATGCGACCGCCTTATATATATATATATATATATATATATATATATATATATATATATATATATATATATATATATATATATATATGCAAACTCACAAGTCATTAACGTGTAAATCTCTCCAGTTACTTCTTTCCATCCTACATGACTTGAATACAACATCTTTTAGGGCTGCAGTAAAAAAAATCTATGGATTATTTTCTCAATTGATGTCAGGAAATAGTGAAAATTGCACAATTTCTGAGAAGTTCAATTCAGATTTTTATTGGCCCTGCAAGAGGAAATTATTTTTTGCATCACAGTAAAAACACACTGAGACAATTGAAGACATTACAAAGTGTTGTATGCAATTCAGCATAAAACAAAGGGTGGATGATAAAAGTAACAAAAGGTGCAACACAAAAGCTTAAAAAATAAGCTATAAAGCAGTTAAACTGTTATAAATGTTGAATTTCTGTCAATCAACGAATCATTTACAAAGCTCTGTAGTCTTTTATTTATTTATATATATATATATATATAAAAATACTTTTACAAAAACTAACATTTTACTTAACACTGAGTCTGGACTGTTGAATGATTGACGAGGCTCTGTGAAAGGAATTAACAACACAGACCTGCAGGCTTATAGTTTCTCACACACACACACCCACACACACACACACACACACACACACACACACACATCTACAAATGCAATATTAATGATGTGCACTTTTATGATTTGTTCAAGCAAACTAGAGCAAGAAAACCTCAGACTTGGACCAGAAGTTTGAGTTTGTCCTCACTGACCCACATTTCCAGATGCGTAAATCATCCGAACAGAATGAAATGCAACAAAAAGAGGAATTCAGTCGTTCAGAGTGCAGACAGATCTCTGTTTATTGTATCTGAACATTTGTTGGAAGCTCTTAAGACTTATTTTCAGCCCACCATGCGTCTCTGCCAAATAGTGGTTCAAGGAAAAACCTCTATTTGAGTATATCTGCTTGTCCAGAACATGTTCACTGGAGACCTTGAGTGTCTCAGCATACTTGGAGAAACGATTTAGCAACAATTACACTCAGGTTTTCTGCGTCTGGTCTCCAGTGATTTGGATCCGTTCATCCATTAAACGTGCTGCTGTGTTCGGCTCCTGATTGTAATGTTTCTGGATATCCTACAAATCTGATTTCAAAGATCTGGATGCCAAATTTCTGCACAGCGAGAATCCGTGGCTCACGTTGGAGTTGGCAAACCAAAGTCATGAAAAAGAAATGTGATTATTGAGGAATGCAAGTGGAACATGGCTGTGATTATACAACTTTAATATTGTTAAGAAGAGTCCCTCTTTGTTAAGGAACATTGAGGATTTTAGTTAAAACAAATTAACTTCAGTATTTTTTAATCTGGATCCTACTTTTAAATGTTTTTGTGTCGAAGTGACTGATGGAACAATAATCTTTGACATTGGTCCAGTATTGAGCGAGACCGCTGCCAACAAGCTGTAGTGTTAATAGGCAATTCTGCAGGGTTAACCCGATAATTGTACGTCAACAAGAACCCCCAACAGGCCAAAAAAAGAAATGTAATGCTAAAAATAACGCCAAATATCCATTGTGTTTCCTCAATACTTGACGCAGTGACGCAACACCATGGGTCCTGTCTCGCACCCGGCACAGCGCAGCGCAAAGCCCGACGCAAGTGTCTTTGCTAGTTTAAGACCGACCCAGTTGTCAGTTTCCCGTCCAGCACCCACGTCGTTTAAATAGCAAATGCACCTGCACCAATCTGTGCGCCCATGGGCGTGCTGGTCTTAGAGGGAGGTGTGTTCAGGTGCATTCTGGGCGTGCTGGTCTTACGGGGGAGGTGTATTCAGGTGCATTCTGGGCGTGCTGGTCTTACAGGGAGGTGTGTTCAGGTGCATTCTGGGCGTATTGCTATCTTGAGGCAGCGGAAAGTGATGGCGCCATTGACCAACAAAAACCTGGTCTAAAGTCAATAATGCAGCATTTCATTGTTATTTTAACAGAGCATTAGTAAAATGCTCCTAGGCTCGTGCACAGCGTGCACACACTATGCTTGTTACACACACAGGGACACACACTATGCTTGTTACACACACAGGGACACACACTATGCTTGTTACACACACAGGGACACACACTATGCTTGTTACACACACAGGGACACACACTATGCTTGTTACACACACAGGGATGCACAGCAGCACACACACATGCAAAAGATTACAAATAAAAATATTAGGATGCAAATCCTCCATCATAACAGCAATGTGCCAAGGTCTAAACGCACCTGGCTTTTAAAGGGAATGGGAGATGATCTCTGATTGGTTGGTTTGCATGTTAGGCCCAAAACACACCTCTGATTAATGAAGACACTAAGAACAACCCTTTAGGACCATGCGCACGGAGCCTTTTTTCCGCCGTCAAGCTAGCAAAAGTGGATTTGGACACGCCCTAAACACACCTGCGCCAGATCGTTAAAATAGGGCCCCATGAGTCCATGAATGAAGCACCTGTCAGTGGTTAGTTCAGAGACGGGTTAGAACCGAGACGCCCCAACTCAGAGTGGTTTCCTGGATCTGTGTCCCGTGGGCTCCGCCACGGCCACGCCTCTTCAGGAGACTAGCAGCAGGTCCGTGTGTATAGAGCAGTTTGGATGGTGTCTCATGTTATAATGCTCCATGAGATGTTTTATCTGCTACACAGTGAATATTGAACTTCAGCTAAACTTTTGAGAAAAATCAACATTGAAATCGTAAGCACAATAACCGGCAGAAAAATCACAATACAATTTTTTTTTTTTTCCCAAAATCGTTCAGTCATATAGCGTAGCATTTCATGTGGAGTGATCAATGCGCCGGAATCCGTTTAAAAAAAAAAATAGCCTTTTAAATGCTATATTGCTTGTAGGGAAATAACGGGAGTAACAAGCGACTCAGCTTTGAAGGAGACATATTTTTCGCTGTCTCTGGTGAAGTGGATCCAATTCATGCCGATGTAAAACATTGTTTATGTGGGTTTCAATAAAGTAACTGATAAATATTTTAAAGCGACTTTAAAGTGTTAAATTGCAGGTTTCAACGATTAAGGTTGCCCGATGGCCCGAGGGCAGTAAAACACCACGTCAGGCAAGTAAATATAACAACCCACTGGCCCGTTTCGACCATCATCGTATCATAATCATTTGATTGGACTGTGCTGTTGGCGCTTGAAGTCGGGGTTTTTTTTCGAAATTTTTTTACGCTTTGATGCTTTCAACATTTGACTTTTTTTCGAAATTTTTTTTGGCATTTTTTTTCGACATTTTGGACACGTTTTATGCTTTTTTTCCCCTCAATTTTTAGATGTTGTTTGCCAAACTTCGCTTATGACGTTTTTCGCAGTAAAAAAATAAATGTTAAGGGCCAGTAAAAATGATCTTTGGGCAAGTAGAATTCTTTTATTTTTTTTTACTTGCCAGACTGGACAAGTGAAAAAAACCTTCAGCATTTAACCCTGAATTAGGACAGAATTTGGTGTGGTGGTAACCCCCTCCCACTCGCCCCCCCCCCCCCTTGACTAAAGCAGTCAAGGGGTGGGGGGCATGATTGTTAATTTCTGTGACGGCCCTGGGGATAAAACTGTTCTGCAGCCTGGACGTGCGTGCTCTAAAAGCCCGATACTGCCTGCCAGATGGAAGCAGGGATAAGAGATTTTTTTTGTTGAGGGGTGTGTCTCCATCTGAATAAAGCTGCATCTAATCTGAAGACCTCTGAATCGGTCATCTTTGAAGTCTCCTCAATTCATTTCCAGATATTAAAAGACATATTTCTTTTAAATTCAACACCACAAACCTGTTTTCTTTCAGCTGAACGAAGAGATGTCCAAGATCGTCAGCAAAGTGCTGGATGACTACCCCGGCAGCAACTCGAGCACGGAGCAGGCCTGGGACTTCATTCAGAGGAATGTGAGTTGGAAGAAACTGATCTGGAGTCAGATTCATGTCTCAAAATGCTCTTTTAAAAAAAAAATATATATATATCTTACCTCTTATGTTCAAAATGCAAATTGCTTTTATATAATTACAGATGAATACAAACACCCCTCACACTGAAGTGTTCCTGTTGAAACAAAGTAGGGCTGCCACCTCTTAGTCCATTAGTCGACTAATCGGTAGTTTTGGTCTTAGTCGACTAAGATTTCTTTAGTCGATTAGTCATTTTTTATGCTTATTTATGCTTAATTACTCATTTCCAAGAAACTTCTGAGCACATTTATGGTAAACACAAGATTTAAAGTGGTGCTTTTGCAGGATTAATTGTTTTACAGATGGTTAATTAACTACATTTATATTGTGCTTTTCTAGTCTTAACCACCTCTCAAAGCGCACAGCTCTGTCAATTAAATCAACTAATCGATTAGTCGACAAAATCCTATAAGTGTTAGTCGACTAAGAATTTCTTTAGTCGAGGACAGCCCTAAAACAAAGACAGATCTGCTACACACAGGCCTCGACAAACTTCCGCTAATAAATAAGAGTGATGCATTACAAAAAAAACTTTATAATTAGTAAAGTAACTTAGTACCACACACTGTAGCAAAAATATCAAAAGCAAACCGAAGAAAATGTATTATTAGGTCTTGGGGAACGTTTTGACCAACAAAATCACTCGCAGCAGGGCTGTGTGGCAGTTGTAGTGTCCCTTAAATGGCCCATTTGTGTTGACTTCCTGTCTGTCTGTCTGTCTGTCTGTCTGTAGATGGAGTGCTGTGGCTGGACCGGCCGTCAGGACTGGAGCGGTAACCTGGTGATCATCAACAGCTCCCAGCTGCTGTTTCCCTGCTCGTGCCAGAACGTCTCGCTGGCCTTGGGGAACTTCTCCGACAGCGGGTTCTGCGAGGCTCAGACGCCCGACTGGCCCGTCTACGACGTGGTAAACCGTTTTTTTTCTCTCATTATTATATTTACCTGTTTCCTTCCTTTCACCTGGCTGAGTTCCTCATTCATTCATTCATTCAAACATTCATTCTGCTGTGCTGTTTTGGATGAATCTCCTTCAGGGTTGTGCTGCCAGCGTGGAGAGCTGGCTCGTCACCAACATCGGGGTCGTCCTGGGCGTCTGCCTCGGAGTGGCTCTGATCAAGGTACAGCTTCATTCATAAAACTAAATGTCTAGTTTTAACTGTTGGGTACATTACGGAGTTCTTTAGGCTCCGGTGAAAGCTGTCAATCAAACATCGGCGCAGACAAAACAGCCAGACCAAGCCTACATTTACACTACTACGTTTTGGTCTTTAAGCTGCATTTGGAGCCAAAAAAAAAACGATCTCCGTGCAGAGTTTTAGTTCCAGTAGCTGAACCAAATCTCTGAACTAACACGTCCAAACATATATCACATGACCATTGGCGTATACTGGGCTTGCTCGTGTCGGTGTAAACAGGAAGCAGCATGTACCTGGACTAGGTAGCTTCATATGTGGTGTTACGGGTCATATAAGGTCAGAATATTGGCAGTTGTGGGGCTGCTTTGTAGATGAAAATTGGCTCAAAAGTCCCACACACACACACACACATACACATACACATACACATACACACACACACACACACACACACACATACACGCACCCTACCACGAAATACCAGGAACGCAGGCTTTCTCGCGGGATATAGATGCATTTTGACTAAAAATGAATTTGAATGTTAACACTCCCCACCACACACAGGGCCTTTACCCCCCCTCACACACAAACAGATGCTCCTTTTGTTTTATGGGTATGAGTTACTGTAAATCACGGGGCAAATTTGACCCGCTTTTACACAAAAAATGTGCGCAGCTTTCTAACACATTACAAGGGTTAAAGAAAGGCAGCATCAAAAAGAAAGGTCTTCAGCCTTGACTTTAAAAGGATGTTTGGTGTTCTAAGCCCCCCAATGCCGTCTTCCAGGCAGAGCTGCATGGAAGGCACTAGGGTTAGGCAAGGGTTAGGGTTAGGTGACGGTGGGGGCTCAAAACACCATCGAGCATTTAAAAGAACATGCGAGTTGCGGCAGACCTGCAGTTTTCTGGGAGTTTGTTCAAGACACAAGGCGAAAAAATGCGGCAGAAAACACCGACCGGGAGTCTGTCGGACGTTACTCTAGCAAACCAAACTTTGAAAACTAACTCAAACTAAACTGAAATGAAATCCAAAAGTTGAACTATCTGAAAATTCAAAGCTATGATAACCTCGGTTACGTGAAGTTGTTTGGATGAGCGGTTGTTGAGAGAGTGTTTTTGAAGATCCAATCCATTTAATTTATAGAGCACATTTAAAAAACAAAGGTTTACAAAGTTCTGAACAGGAGAGAACCCATAAAAACACATCTATACACACAGAACACATAAATCAACATACGATCACACAGTTCTCATGCTGGGTTAAAAGCCGGGGAATACAAGTGAGTTTTAAGAAGAGGGTCGGGGCCAATGGGACCTGTGGAGGTATAGATCATTCCACTGTTTAGTGGCTGCAGCTGAAAAAACGCGGTCGCCACATGGTTTTTAAACCTGGTTTTTAAACCTGGTTTTCGGAGCGACCAGCCGAAGTTGATCAGTAGACCTAAGTGACCGTGAGGGGGCGTAAACTTGTAAGAGGTCTGAGATGTAGCGAGGAGCCAAACCATTCAGGGACTTAAAAACAAACAATAAGATCTTAAAATGTATTCTAAAATGGACCAGGAGCCAACGTAGCGAGGCCAGGACTGGCGTTGTGTGTTCATGCTTGCGAGTTCCGGTTAAAAGACGTGCGGCCGAGTTTTGTACTAACTGTCAGTCCCTCCAGAAAAATGACGAGTTTTTTTGGGATTGTTGCGGGCAAAAATCTTGATGATCATGCGACACGTTTTCTTAAAAAATGCGCTGGAATATGCGGGATATTTCTGCAATTTTATGCGATGAAATTGCGGGAACTTGCAAAAACTGCGGTTTGATGAAAAGGAGGAAAAAAAAGAAGTGATCTCCCCCCCCCCAACACCCTGCTTTTTGATGATGTTCACGTCGTGTAATTACGTCACTTCATAACGTTCCCATAGCAACTTTAACTTTATATTTATCGGTTTATCAATATATATAAAACCTATTGATGGGGTCTCTGTTTTGTCCGACAGCTGCTGGGGATGGTCCTGTCCATCTGCATGTGCAAAAACATTCACACGGAGGAATACACCAAAGTGCCAAAGTACCAATGAAGAAGTGGAGGAAGTTAACGCTTTGAACTGAACACAAACGCAAGAACGACAACGAGAGGAAACCGTAAAATAATGCATTTTGCTTTTGTTTTTTTTTATCCTGTATTCGGTGAAACATTTTGTCCAAAATGTAAAATAATGTGTTTGCTTTGTATTTTTTTTTTTTTGGATTCTTCCTATTTTGAGGAACTTCTCTCTCTTTGTTTTTGTCAGTCCAGGTTTTTCTTTGGAGCACTTTAGATATTATTTGGGATCAGAGAGCGATGCTGAAAACGTTTATTTTTATTACATTTATGTTGGAGAAATGATGGCTGAGGCTGCCCGTGTGTGTCGCTGGTTTCTCTGCAAGTTATCGCCTCGTGGTTTCAGTTTTCCCTAAAAAATCTGAATAGGAAGAAAATGTTTATTTTCGGTGAGGAAGGAAGCAAAAGCTAACGTTTACGCGACGTAACTGATTTGGACGACTGGAAAAATCCACCTCGTGTTTGTGTGGTGTGTTTTCGATTTTTAGTTTTTTTTATACACCAGCGTTTTTGAGTTATTGTGAAATGTTTGTAGTACTTTGTACATAATTTGAGTCATAATTTCTGTGAATTTGTATCCATAAAAGTCTGCCAGTGTTTTCTTTAGCAGCTGGGTTTTTAAGTCTGTTGTTTACTCTTTTTTTCTTCATTTTGAATATTTCTTGGAAATAATAGAAATAATGAAAATAATACTAAAGAGGAACATTTATGATACTTGTTTTCCAAAAGTATCACTCCAAGTTTACAATTGTCTACGACTTTTAAGTTCATATTTTAGTCACTTTAATGTAAAAAAAACCAGCATGGAGTGAAAGGTTTCTTTTAACCACTTTTTGAAATATGTGAACTTAAAATATGAGGAAAGGGGGAAATAATTTTGGCGTAGAAGAAATATTTTTTTGGGTGATTCATCTTGGAAATTTCTTAATACAGAAACATTTAAAATTCATTTTATGTACAATTGTTTTTTTTTGGTAACTTTCGGCCAAGATATGTTTTTATAATGTACAAATCCACCATTTCGTTTTCCTTTTTTTTTTATGTACAGTCTATATGAAAAGCATCTCATTAACAGTTATATTAATAATTTCTAAGACGGAAATGTTTGTAACTAGATTACAAAGTGTGTACTCACAACATTTGGTCTTTTCTTTTTGCCAATAAACTCATTACAGGAGCTCCTTGTTTGTTTTTCATCCACTTCCTTAAAGTCCTAAAAGCCACAATCGGTCATTTTATTTCAAGTTAGGGTCTCAAAAGATCTTGTTTCGTTCTCTTAGGCGGAGTCCTCCGATGGCGACGATCTGCAATCAGAGGTGGAAAGTAACAAATTACTAATACTCCCATTTCTGTTCATACAGTATCGGTACCGGCTCCGAGACTGCCTAAAACGCTGGTATCGGTATCAGGAAGTACTGGAGTTTATGCACCGATCCGATACCACGTAATAAAGCCCTAAAGAAAATCTACGTTAAAGTAGTTTTATTTAGGTTATTTTTCCGTTATAACTGACGGTCAAACTGGAGAATAAAAGAAAGTTCTGTAGCATTCATTGTTCATGAGAGTTTAACCTGAGCCAGACAGACAACAAACATAGAAATCATATCACATCTATACAGAGATAGTAGTATACAGCTGTTATATATCATATCACATCTATACAGAGATAGTAGTATACAGCTGTTATATATCATATCACATCTATACAGAGATAGTAGTATACAGCTGTTATACATCATATCACATCCATACAGAGATAGTAGTATACAGCTGTTATATATCATATCACATCTATACAGAGATAGTAGTATACAGCTGTTATATATCATATCACATCCATACAGAGATAGTAGTATACAGCTGTTATACATCATATCACATCCATACAGAGATAGTAGTATACAGCTGTTATACATCATATCACATCCATACAGAGATAGTAGTATACAGCTGTTATACATCATATCACATCCATACAGAGATAGTAGTATACAGCTGTTATACATCATATCACATCCATACAGAGATAGTAGTATACAGCTGTTATACATCATATCACATCCATACAGAGATAGTAGTATACAGCTGTTATATATCATATCACATCCATACAGAGATAGTAGTATACAGCTGTTATATATCATATCACATCCATACAGAGATAGTAGTATACAGCTGTTATATATCATATCACATCTATACAGAGATAGTAGTATACAGCTGTTATATATCATATCACATCCATACAGAGATAGTAGTATACAGCTGTTATACATCATATCACATCCATACAGAGATAGTAGTATACAGCTGTTATACATCATATCACATCCATACAGAGATAGTAGTATACAGCTGTTATACATCATATCACATCTATACAGAGATAGTAGTATACAGCTGTTATACATCATATCACATCTATACAGAGATAGTAGTATACAGCTGTTATACATCATATCACATCTAGGTTCATTTTGCGCTGGAATTGTCCTTTTAAAGGTGAAAATGAAAGATCATCTTCAGTTCAATCAAAAAAGGTAAATATGTGAAACATTTGCGGTCAGGTTTTCACAGATGTGTGTTTTTATTGAACCCATTTAAAAAGACAAATGCACAGATATGAGATTCATTCATTCATTCAAAAAAAGACATTTTAATAATTGAAGTGTGGCAGTGAAACCGGATCACCCGGAGTAAAACCAACACTATTTTTAAATTTTAACATTCAAGTGTTTGAAATGTGGCAGGTAACCGGATCACCCAGTTTGTTTTTTTGGGGGGGAGGGGGAGTCGAGGTGAAGTGGAGAGAAAGGTTCATGGTGTTAATCCTTCTGCTCCTCTTCCGTCACTCTCGCCTCCTTTTCTTTCTTCTGTCTTTTTAATCCCTCCTTCTCTCTTTTCGCCTGTTCCTTCCGCTCTTTCTTGACTTTTTTCTCCAGCTCCTCTTTTTCCTTCTTCTGTTTTTTCAATTCTTCCTTCTCTTGCTTCCTATTTTCCTTCCTCTGTTTACTCTCTCGCTCCTCTTCCTCTTTCCTCTCCTTTTTCAGCCTCTTTTCTGCCGCCTTCTTGGCCTTCTGTTCCTCCTTTTTCATTCTGGCCTTCTCCTTGTCCGTTTTTTCAGCCAGCTCCTGCAGGCTAAGGAGATTGACCTGAAGTTCAGAGATTTTCTCTTTTAGGAGCTTGATTTCATTCTCCAATTGGCTCTCTTTGGTATTCCACTCCTTCTCCATCCTTCCGTTCATCTTTTCAAACTCCTGGAGGCTGTGGTTTTGTACCTGAAGAGCAGAGATTTTCTCTTTTAAGAGCTTGATTTCATTCTCCAATTGGCTCTCTTTGTTGTTCCACTCCATCTCTCTGCTCTCTCTTTCCAGCTCACGCCGTTTCTCCAAGCTCTCCTCTTTTGCAGCTAGCTCACACGTCATTTGGTCTTCCAGAGTGGCGAGTTTTGTTTCAAACTCTGCCTCCCTCTGGATGATCTGCCTTTCCTTCTCCATGACCTTGGCTTCGCTCTCCAAATACTTCACGTCTAGAGCCGTCTTTTCCTCCGTTATTTTGTTGATAAGATCATCCTTTTCCTGGATGACATGGCTCAACTTCCTGTCGTTGTCCTCTGCAAATGTTTGGAGCATTGCGTCCTTGTCCATCAAATTCTGGTTTGGTATGTTTGATAATGTATCATTAATCTTCTTCTCCTGGGTCTCTCTATTCCTCTTTTGCTCCTGTTTCAAGAGCCTGACGACCCGGTTGAACTCACCAATCCAGTGGAGTTTGGCTGCCTTCAAACTTTCTCTGAGATAGCAAATCTCTTCATTTTTCGCCTTCTCCGTGATTTTACTCTCCTTTTCGGCGTTTTTCCTTATGGTTCTCTCTGAACGTAGAGCCGTCAGGATTCTCCTTTTCTCGTCCTCCAGGCCAGCATTTTCGGAGACCAGCTGGGTGATTCGTTCTTGAGTTTCCAGTTGGTCTTTTTTCAGATCGTCGAGCTGTACGCTGGGAGTTGGGCAGACCACTGTCGCCGGCATCGTTGCCATGATCGCTGAACAAAAGTATTTGTTGCGATAGTGGAGTATTGCAGTGTAGAGTAGTATTGCTCTGTCGTTGTTGTACGGACGTTTTGAATTCTGTCACACAAAGAGATGCGTCTTTCACGAGATCAGACTGTTGACTGCCTGTAAGCACCCAGGGTTGTATTCTAAACCGAACCATGGAATGCCATCAAAGGTTTAGAATGTGTCACACTGTGATGTCACTGTGCATGACAAGTTCCAGAATGTGATGACCATAGATCATAAAGAACATGTTCCTTATCAATTCAATTCAAGGGGCTTCATTGGCATGAATGTTTCAATAACAATGTTGCCAAAGGGTCAGACAAAACACAATAAACAGTTATATGTACAGTACATTAACACAGTATTAGGATGGGTTTATATCATTTTATACATCTATTTGTATGGTTATTAAGCATTATGAAACTAAAAGTATATTCTAATAAAATGTAAAGACATTAACATTTTACATTAGACATGATATGTACAGATATTTAAAACTGGGATCTTTGTGTGTGTACGTCTACGGTGATGACACACTGTGTGATGTTAGGCTGCATCACATGACTTCTCCAGACTGAAAAACTGCAAAGTAGAAATGTATATAGCCCAACATGGCATTTGATATGAAGTTAAGGGTCTTCTTAACAATGTAACAAAATTAAATGTTATACTTTCTCTATTAAAATATTTTTATTAAACACAACAATGCATTTATTTTACAGTAAAGACTATAGGCTAAATAAAGTTCTATAGACCGTTTCCATTGAATTCCATTGCAAGGCAAGGGCACAGCCCTTGTTGTTGTTGTTGCAAACTGAAGTTTGTTTCCTAGAATCTTCTTAGCTCTGGTGAAACTTAGCAAAACCTTTGCTATGTTTACACGTGGCCGGCTATTTTCATAAACGGACATTTCAACCTCTCCGTTTTCAAAAATAGCATTGTGCACAGCTGTCACTTTTTAGAAAAGTGTTTGTTTACAGTGTATATATGCCGTCAAGAGCATGCCAAACCTGTAGGTGGCAGTGTAATGAGAAGCTCAAGCCCACGTTATCCAATCAGAATCCCGAAAATGGCAACAACAGCAATGAATCACCACTCTTCCTCACTTCCTCGGCTGCCTAAACCTCCGTTTGTCTCAGTTTACATGCAAACGAGGTTTCCCAAAATCTCCACTCTGGCGAGAGACTCGTTTTCAGAGGCGAATTCTCCGTTTGCGTGTAAACGAAGGGCACAAACGAAGGGAAATGTCTAACCATGTACATGTAAACTGGGCCTTTGAGTCAGAGAGAAAAAACTCCAGCTGTTACTTTCTTAAACAGATCCATAAGGTCAAGTGGCAGCTTTAATGTCATTATGTAGATGGAGATGTAAAGAATCTTTAGCAAAAAAAATGAAATTGAAATGAATAATTAAAAAAATGTAATGCTTAAATAATTTAAATCCTGTGCTCTAAGGGACCGATTTTTTTTTTGCATTTTGGCACATTTTCTTAAAAAGCCAACTTTCATTATGCATTCAAGTCACTACATGGGCGTCACACAAAGTGTACTATACACATTCTACTACCTGGAATAGTTTAAACCTTTTTGCTGCTGTCTTCAAGATGTCACCTTCCCAAACATCCCTTTCAGTTTGGGCCATGAATTGTGACATTCACTATGCTGGAACCACTTCTCCTCTATAGTATCAATGTCAATATCTCTTCATTTTTGCCCAATAAGAGCCAAGAAACACAGTAACACTAGAAAGTTTTCTTCCAGGGATCCACACAGGCTATCCTTGTTGCAACACAATGCTTTCATGTGGTGTTGAGTCTTTGGTGTCATGTTAAATGAAGTGTGTCGCTTTCACACACGCACACAGACACACTCGCAGACAGTGAGAGTTGAATGAACAGGGAGAAATGCCATATGTGAGCCCATGCAGGAAGCACACACACACCTTGTGCTGTATGTGGTGTGCAGGGATGTGCAGAGGCTGTTTGAGCCTCCACCTGTCATTTACTGCAACTTTTGTCTAGTATTTAGTAAGATGAAGTTTGACATAAATGCATTATGGCAGTCGGATGGATAAACAGTGATAGGTTAGTGTTTATTTCATAATCACAAGGCCCTATGCAAACATTTCTCACGCTACTTTGAGCAGAGGTGGAATATAACTATTTACTCAAGACTGCAAGTACAAATTTGAGGTACTTGTACTGACTTGAGTCTTTTCTTTTCATGCCACTTTATACTTCTACTCCACTACATTTCAGAGGGAAAATTGTACTTTTACTCCACTACATTCATCTTAATTACTAGTATTAATTCATTTCATCCACATCTCACGAAAGGTTTTCTAACCTCACCAATAGCCATTTTTGTTCAGCTACCACTTTTCAAAGTTGCACACCTCGAGTGCTTGTCACCTAACATGTAGATTTCTCTCCCGCTCAGGTCCGTCGCCCCGAGATCAACGTGTACTCCAGCGTGGACGCAAACGCTACATGAATGAGAGCCACGTGCGAAGGCAGCTGGTGAAGCAGCTGGTGTCGCCTGTGAAGTGGGAGCAAACTCTGCACGAGATCTACGAGAGGACGCAGGGAAGGAAGTTTCCCCACACCTACGAGGTCGGCCCCGGAAAGCAGCTCGGCGCCACACTTCAAAAGTGTAACATGAAGGCCTTCAAAACGTACACACATGTGGAAGTCACCACTTATGAAGACTGAATGCAGAGATGTGGAGGTCAAAAAATGGGCTTCAGTGCTCGTTTTGGTGTGGCCATGACCGGCAAGACCTGTTAAACCTGCAAGCTCCTGTGGTTGATTCTTATGGTCTTGTTTGTGTATTATTATTATTATGTAATTAAATATTTTTTATTAATGAGACATGATGAACATTTTGTAATTTAGAGGTTTATTTGCATCACATGAAAAAGCATTTTCAAATCTGAAACAGAAAGTCCAGCTCCCTTCATTTTATATAAAGCAAGGCTACATATCATTTGTATAGTTGGCCTCTTAAACCAGTAAGAAACTAATCTGGATACAAAAGACTGCATGCCAGCAACAGTCCAGTCATGGGAAATATGCTTTTTGACATTAATACAACTGTGAACCAACATGTCACTGCTACAATACGCTGGCCAACTCCTTGGGCAACACTGTAAAACCAATTTAACAATTTCCACATGCCCTGACAAATCTTACAGTATTTTTAATTATTTTTAACCACCTGTTTTCCGGTCATATAGTGTCAAATTCAATACGTCATTAAGATAGTATAAAAAAAAAAAGAGAAGTCGAAGTAAACAGCAGAAAAAAATCAGAAATAATTGTCATTCATTTGCAAACTTTTTTTGTCAAATATATAACCAGTGTGTGAACCAGTGACTGTTAAAAAACATCAAAAGGTGTGAATGTGCCCTTAGACTCCAGAATCACTTCATTTTGTGTTAAAGGACAATTCCGGCGCAAAATGAACCTAATAACATATGTGTACTCTGGGACATGTTTTCATGCTAATCAAATGTGTATTTAGCTTGAAACAAGCTAGTGCGAACCAGTGATTAGCTGCTGACGCTACCATCTCGAAGTCACGATCAGTCAAACGTCGAACGCCATGCAACCAGTTACCAGTTACATGGCTCAAACACAGCGTTCGTGAGTCGACTGGTCATGACTGTTTTCCAAGATGCCACCCGCATGTAAACATGAATGCTACTGTCTTTATAATCTGTCTTTTTAATAAACTGTCTGTACACTTACAAAGTTCTCAATGCTTTGGTTTACATGTAGGGACCCTCATTATGCTACCTTTAAAGTGTGGTGCTATTTTGAGCCTTGTTAGTGGTATAAAATAGCGATTTACCCTCTGCCCCGAAAGGTAGCGTTAGCAGCTAATCGCTGGTTCGCGCTAGCTTGTTTCAAGATAAATACACATTCGATTAGCAGAGAATGGTCGACTGGGTACACATATGTTATTTACCCACAGAGATAGTAGTATACAGCTGTTATACATAAGTAAGTATACAGTTGTTAAAACATAATAAAATATATAATACACTGATATATGATATGATACTCAGTATCGGCCGATACGCAAGTTCAGGTATCAGAATCGGTATCGGGAAGCAAAAAATGGTATCGGACCATCTCTATTTAAAACAAACATGACTACTGTTAGCATTGCGGCGCATTGAGCTCAGGCTCGTACACGGGAGGCAGTGTTGGGAACGTTACTTTAAAAAAGTAATTAGTTATAGTTACTCACTACTTGTTCCATAAAGTAACTGAGTTAGTAACTGAATTACTCTATAATAAAAGTAACTCGTTACCAGGGAAAGTAACTATTTGCGTTACTGTTAAAAAAAAAGTTGCTCCATATAAACTTATATGACACACATAGGCCAACTTTTAACAACATACCTGCCTATCATACCAGCCTGTGTCATAGGTTTTTGTTGTGAGGCTTTTGCTGCTTGGAGGACTTTGCTCCGAGTCCTTCTTTGCTAGAGGATGGCGAGCTATCATCTGTGGTGGAGGTATCGGTGTTTTGGCCACTAGCTTTGTAGATGCGTGTCGTTGTGAGATGCTTCATTAAATTAGAGTTGCTTACAACGGATGTCGACAAAGTCTTCGTTCCTGGACATAATGTACACATTACACGCACGTTCTTGCCTTTGACCACAATGAATTTGAAGTAGTGCTTAAACGCCAACTTTTCATCGGATTGCTCCGACTCGCCATCTCTGCTGCTTCATTGAATCTCTGTTTAGCTTGCGTGTGTGCTGCCGTGTGTGTAAAAACACTGGCTCTGATTGGCTACCATGAAACATGACTCTGCCTTAGCCAATCATAATCGCTTACCTCGTTATTAACCCACCTCCTCACTAGCTGCGAGCCAGGGGTGCTTTCGGATTACACAGTTTATTCAATCAGTGAATAGTAACGCGCCGCATTTAACGTCCAGTAACGTTAACTGCGTTGTAACGACGGGAAAAGTAATTAGTTAGATTACCCCGTTACTGAAAAAATAACGTCGTTACCTAATGCCGTTCTTTTAAACGGCGTTATTCCAAACACTGACGGGAGGGGTAGAGTTAGCTCAGCGGGGGCAAGGAGGCTTTTCATTGGTTCTTTCCAAGCGGACTGCGAGGCAGTGATTGGTGGGCGTTTTTACAGGATTACAGCAGCTCCAGATGATGGATCTTTTTCGCTCAGAATGAATGTATTGCTGTTGGGGTGTAAAGACCATTTTAAACAACATACAAAAAGTTTATATTGGAAATAGTTACCAACCCTGCCTTTAAGTGCAGCACTTAGTTACATTCTACCAGTGTAGCTTCACAATAAACCTAAATTACTATAGTATGTGCACTGTCTGTTGGAAAGCAATGACCTACATTTCGTTACATGTGTAACTGAACGAATGGACCAATAATACTGAGCTGCGCACATCCTGTTGCAGCTCCGCTTCAAACCGCCAGAGGGCGACGCCACTCTACACAAAAACTACATCAGAAACCGATCAGAGAGAAAGAGAAAGAGCAGTGGTGGCCAGTGTCTTGGTTGTTCTACACATTAAGAAAAAGGGAAGAGTGATGCTGCAGTGTTTTTTAACTGCACAACGTAGTTTATTTATTAATGTAGATATTCTCAAAACGTCTCGAAACAGAGTTTTTATAAAAATTGGAGAAGGAACTTGAATCTTCTTCTAGTTAGATGAAAAACAGGTTTTTATTTGGTTACTTGACATTTTCATGATCTCTTACATCACTTTAACACTTCAGAAACACTATAAACGGATGATGATTCCTCCTCCAGCACGTCGGTACAGATGGTTTATAAGATGTAAACAGTTTATCCAAAGAATAAACTCGTTTCTGTCCCATATTGATTCATTTTAACCATTTGTAAAGTTTTGTTGAGATAAAAAATTCCAGTATTTATATAAGCAAAGATTTGTTAATCGACTCACACACATACACACATACACATATACATACACACACACACACACACACACACTCACATACACACACACATGCAAACACACACACACACACACACAAACACACACATGCAAACAAACACAAACATACACACAAACACACACACACATGCAAACAAACACACACACAAACATACACACAAATACACACACACATGCAAACAAACACACATACACGCACACATGCGCATACACACAAACACACACAAACACATTACACAAACACACATACACACAAACACACACACATACACACAAACACACAAACACACGCTCACTCTCTCACTCACATACACACACACACACACACAAACACACACACATATTACACAAACGCACACACAAACACAAACAACACACACAAACACACATAAACACACACACACACACACACACACACACATTACACAAACACACATACCCACACACACAAAGGTATTTGTTTTATTATTTTAGTATTTGTGAATGCATCTCCATACATGTTTCTTTTATGTTCACATTTACACTTACATGGGTTTCTGATTCCTAATTAATATCCTGTAAATCCTCTGGAAAGCACTTTGTGCTTAATGCTTGAAATGTGCTATATAACTACAATTATTATTATTATTATTATTATTATTATTATAATTATTGTTATTATTGTTATTATTATTATTATTGTTAAAGTACACATGTGCACTGTTAAAGAATCAGCTTGTGATCGCTGTGATCAGATATTGGATGCTAGTTTAGCATGTTGATTAATTATTGATTAGTTGTTGACCAGATGTGCATGGTCTCTTCTTCGCTGAAATATGTGACAACATGATGCTCCGGGAACCGACTAAATAAAGTTAGACGAGTCCGAACACACACACACACACACACACACACACACACACACACACACACACACACACCAGACGTCCTTCAACACAGATGTGAGAAACAACAGCTGACAGGAAACAGGCAAGACACACACACACACACACACACACACACACACAGTCCAGAGCAGTGAGATCACCGTCAGCCATGTTCAGCGTAATGTAATTTCAGCTCACAATGAGGGGCGTTGAACGCACGGAGAGGAAGTCATTAGTGACCTGGATGTGAGTCTGTGTGGGGTCGTTTCGTCCAAACTGTCAGAGCTTCCTGATGAGTCTCTGCTGGGTGGAAATGTTCAGAGAGACGCTCGCGCTTCCTTTCAGTCGCGTCGTGTCCCTTTCGGCGTCGAGTCTCCTCAGATCTCACAGGAGAATCTCCAGTTAGCTGAGTTCACACAGATCAGTCCTCTCTAGAACATTTTGGATCATCATCCACTTCGCAGCAACGCAGCAACAACCCCTCAGTCTTCTTGACCCACCTTCGCGCCAGAGTGAAGTCTTGGGTAATGATCTGATGGTGAAATGATGGTTTTAAACACGGCACTCCCAAATTATCTTAACCACTTCTCTGGAAGTGAAAACAAAGGTATCACACGACTAGAAGAAGTATCAGTCAAACAAAGGGAAATCAGGAAGCAAATCTACAAAAAACAGATGCTTTTATCATGTAGTTTGGGTAATAATTAAGTTTAAATATTTGGTCTAAACTGGTGAAGATTTTATTTAAAGTGCTCATATTATGCTCATTTTCAGGTTCATAATTGTTTTTAGAGGTTATATCAGAATAGGTTTACATGGTTTAATTTTCAGAAAACACCATATTTTTGTTGTACTGCACATTGCTGCAGCTCCTCTTTTCACCCTGTGTGTTGAGCTCTCTGTTTTAGCTACAGAGTGAGACATCTCACTTCTGTTCCATCTTTGTTGGGAGCCACACATGCTCAGGTAAGGACTACTAGCCAGTCAGAAGCAGAGTATGAGGGCGTGCCCTGACAGTAGCTAGGTAAGGACTACTAGCCAGTCAGAAGCAGAGTATGAGGGCGTGTCCTGACAGTACCTAGGTAAGGACTACTAGCCAGTCAGAAGCAGAGTATGAGGGCGTGCCATGCTAGCAGCTAGGCGAGCATTATAACGTGTGTTACAAAGTGACCTCGTTGGTCTCTGAAGTAAAGGCTGGACTACAGTAGAGCTGTTTGGAGCAGTTGGTGAACAGTGTTTTCTGTTGGAGATGGTAAGTCCCTTTGGGGGGGGGACTTTGAGCTTTTTCACTTTGTAAACCTATAACGTGCACAACAAAAGATTCATAACACAATAAAGGAAAGGGGAAAAGCCAAAAAGCATAATATGAGCACTTTAAGGAATTCTGGATGGTTGTGATGTCACAACTATACAGGCTGTTTTGATGAACCGTACGTACATGTAATCATGCATTCCACGAATGTATTGCTGTATGCAACACAGTGACTGCAGATTACTCAGCAAACGGATGTTTGTGTCCGTGGAGTACTGGTGGTTTAACCGAAACCGCAAACTAGTTTTTAAACTAAACTTTTGTCGCTGCAGGACAGACACCTTCTGTCATGTGACCAGTCGGCTAAACTTCTTCACATTATCAGCCGCTGGTCTCTGGAATTTCTTACGAATTATTGTGCGTAAGAACCCGTTGATGAGAATGCGTTGAATTGTACTATATATGGGTAGAAAGGGCTGCTACGGTCATTCCCCAATGACGATGCAGGGACTCTGAGAGCGCTGATGTAGAAGACCCAGAAACACTGACCAATCATAGCAGACTGGGCTTTTTCGGGAGGGGTGGTTAAAGAGACAGGCGCCCACAACAGAGTGTTCCAGACAGAGGGGTGAATACAAGTAAATTCAGACAGACAGTATGAGAAAAAGAATGTATTTTTTGAACATTAAAGCATGTAAACATGTTCTAGTAGAAACCCAAAATACAAATATGAACTGGAAATGAGCATGATATGGGACCTTTAATATAAGATCACATTAATGATAGGTAGTCGAAACTAGGGATGCACCGAATCCTAATTTTTGGGGTTCAGCCGAATACCGAATCCACTGGTTATGATTCTGCTGAATCCTCCTCCCATCCTCAGTCCATGAACCCAGTAAACACATGAATGAAGTAAACAGGGACTGTCCTTCCTTTGCCGTATCTGAAGTTGCTGCATTCTGGCTGCTGTCTGGAGATTCCTTCATGCACAACTCGTATTCTTTCAGATGTTTCAGACCAGATGTTATAACATCAGTACATGTTGTGTATAGTTTAGGGTCCTCGCCACCACCAGACCAATCAGCATTGAACAGATTGAACATGTAGCTGGACTTGAATGGTCTTCTTTTGACTGAAAGTACTGCCAAACGACAACTTTTTCTGCTCATGACTTCCATTTCCACTTTCTCACAGCCTGCTGCATTGAACGCTCCACCTACGTAAACACCTTCCCGTAATCAACGGCGGTTCAGTTCGGTGGAAAAAAATTTTAAGGTTCGGCAGAAACCGAACCCCATCAAAAAGCCCATCCTCCTGAGACCCAGCCCATTGACTTATGTCCACTGTAGTGGACATTAGAGTTTCATTCCTCTCCTTGGACTCTTTTGTGCAAGTCTCTAAATTCCTGCTGTCCTGTACAGAGGACATCCTGGGCTTTTCAGTGATGTGTTATTTGATTGGCTGGGAGGCCCGGGGAACCGCCTCTATCTTTCAATCCAAAATGGACAGCACAGGAACATAAGCACATTTTATGGAAAGATAAGAGATGAGTCAAATATTGTTTGTCTATGGTTTTGTTACTATGATAATCATATATTTTCTTGTTCATTAAGGTGTTAGTAATCATATATTGAGTTCTGATAGAAACTACATTATGTATCTTTTGAAGAATTTGCCATTTTATGAATGTCAATTATAGTGGACACATCAGGACTATCTTCATGTAAATAATGACTCCACATCTACCAAATTTGTCTGTTTTCGTACTCAAATGATCCTGTTGTCCACTACAGTGGACATTCTTTAAAGGAACACGCCGACTTATTGGGAATTTAGCTTATTCACCGTACCCCCCAGAGTTAGACAAGTCCATACATACCCTTCTCATCTCTGTGTGTGCTGTAATGCTGCCTGACGGCTCCAGCGGCATCAGGCCAGCACAGATCCTGCAGGTGAATGGTTCCAGTAATCCTACTGCTCCCAATAAGTGACAAAATAACTCCAACATGTTCCTATTTACATGTTGTGATTTATAGAGTTACAGCGTGTACAAAAAACAACATAACATGAGACACAGCGTCTTTTAACAGTAAACAAACAGGGAACTATATTCTCAGGTGGAAGAATATAGTACTTGGGCGGAGTGATATGCTCGCAGCAAGCCTGTCTGAGAATATAGTTCCCGGTTTGTTTGCTGTTAGAAGATGGCTGTGTCTCATGCTAGTTGTTTTTTGTACACGCTGTGACTCTACAAATCACAACATGTAAATAGGAACATGTTGGTGTTATTTTGTCACATTTGTCACAATTTGGAGCAGTAGGCTAGTTGGAACCAGTTACCTGCAGGATCTGTGCTAGGCTAAGCTAATGCTGGAGCCGTCAGGCAGCGTTACAACATGCACAGAGATGAGAAGGGTATGTATGGACTTGTCTAACTCTGGGGGTTACGGTGAATAAGCTAAATTCCCAATAAGTCGGCGTGTTCCTTTAAATAAATAAAAATAAAAAAATTTAAATTGTAAGATGTTTTTTTAACCTTAAACAGGTATGGAATCACAAAAAAATATGATTAGAAAAAGCAAACATTTCCTTGGTTCTCAGGAGGATATTCGGCTGAATCCGAAGCCGAATCCTGGATTCGTTGCATCCCTGGTCGTAAAAGATTTTCAGATGTGCGGCTCCTGCTGCTACACGTAGGCTTTGTTTTTGAAGGATCGGGTCCTTGAAATGCTGCAAGAGTCGTTTCTGTAGTCCTCTGGGCTCGGAGCTGCTCCTGGTCCCCCCCCCTGCATTTGCAGCAGGGCAGTGTAGCTCGGAGGAGCTCACCGGACACAGCTGGGAAATGTCCACCGGGTCTTTCAAAGAAACTGTCTCTATCGCAACAAGTGTTGCAAAAGTCGAGGCGCAGATTCTCCACTTTGTGATGCGAGAGAGCGCATACAGGGACAGATTCGAGAGGTTGTAATCACTGAATTGTGGTTGTGATGGAAAATGAACCTGAGTAAAAAAAAAATGTTGCAGAGTAAATGTTGCATTACGAGTTTGCAGCTGTCATTGTGTTCATGCAA
This sequence comes from Perca schrenkii, assembly GCA_025617405.1. Taxonomy (NCBI): domain Eukaryota; kingdom Metazoa; phylum Chordata; class Actinopteri; order Perciformes; family Percidae; genus Perca; species Perca schrenkii. The sequence goes on from CM046787.1 coordinate 41,600,803, forward strand.
ATATCAATCTACACATTTGTGAATTTTTTTTTTCTACAAGTGCAAATTTCAATTTACAAGTTCAGATTTTTTTTACAAGCTCTCGTGTTTTTTTTCTTTTTGTGACTTCAAATTCAGATCACATGTGTGAATATTTTTTACAAGTGCAAATTTTAGTTTTACAAGTGCAAATTTTAATTTTACAAGTGCAAATTTTAGTTTTACAAGTGCAAATTTTAACATACAAGTTCAGATTTTTTGTTTTGAAAGTTCTCACATTGCATTCTACAAGCTCTCACGTTTTGCACCATATTTACCTTCATAGGTGTGTCTGTTATTCTGTCTGTCCTCGGGTGGTGACGGCGCCGTGGATATGACTCAATGATATTTCATTGTATGGACTTTTATTGTTTGTACTTGTATTATATGGGTCATGTGAGTTTTTGTATTTTAGGGCTTTTATGTATTTGTTTATTGTCTTACTGTAAAGCACTTTGTGTCCTTTTTGGATTTTAAAGTGCTCTATAAATACATTTTTATTGATTGATTGATTGATTGATGACTCGTGCGTACGGTACGGGAGATCAGGGTTCAATTCCCGCTGTGATACATCAACCAATGTGTTCCTGAGCAAGACCCTTAACCCATAAGTTGCTCCAGAGGTGTGTGTGACCTCTCACATAAATAGCAATTGTAAGTCTCTTTGGATGAAAGCTAAATGGTATGTATATGGTAAGACCCATCTCTTCACCTCAGCCTACCCATAGTCCACCTGCCCCCCTCCCTTTTTCATCTGTATCTTGTTTTGTTCTACTTGTTTTGTTTGCTCGTTTTGTTTTGTTATGTTTTTATAATCTACCCTGCCCTGTAAAGCGACTTTGAGTCCATGAAAAGCGCTATATAAATTCAATTTATTATTATTATTATTATGATGTAATGCTCCAACCCATGAGTCGTCCTCTTGAAAATAAATATGAGAAATCATGAATGTTTTTTGTATCAGACAGATGGTGTTTTTCTCCGAGTGTCCTTAAATAAGTTGAATATTTGTTTGTGAACGTTTGATGGTGTTTTTCACTTGAGTGGGTGCTGAGTGGGTGAAAAGAACCAAAGATGGAAACCACATGAAGCACTAACGTACATATTGGAAACTTCATACAAATACGAGCTTTATTTGTAAAAAAAATAATAAATAAAAATGCTTCTTCTTTAATGCAGCTAAAATAGGAAAATAACAAATAAATCTGTGTCCTGTTTATTGAAACAAATGGATAATAATTTAGAGAACATGCATGAAATCAAGTTTGATGAAGATATTATGCCTTCACACTTCAGAGCATCAGGCTCCCTCTCAGTGGCATCAGCTCTCTGAAAGGTCTGAAAGCAGAAGACTTAAAGGGACACTCCACCGTGTGTTGAAATAGTTCATCTTCCTCCTCTTCATTACCCTCCTCTTCATCTTCCTCCTCTTCATCCTTCTCCTCTTCATCACCCTCCTCTTCATCTTCCTCCTCTTCATTACCCTCCTCTTCATTACCCTCCTCTTCATCTTCCTCCTCTTCATTACCCTCCTCTTCATCTTCCTCCTCTTCATCCTTCTCCTCTTCATTACCCTCCTCTTCATTACCCTCCTCTTCATCTTCCTCCTCTTCATCCTTCTCCTCTTCATCCTTCTCCTCTTCATCACCCTCCTCTTCATCTTCCTCCTCTTCATCTTCCTCCTCTTCATTACCCTCCTCTTCATTACCCTCCTCTTCATCTTCCTCCTCTTCATTACCCTCCTCTTCATCTTCCTCCTCTTCATTACCCTCCTCTTCATTACCCTCCTCCTCATCTTCCTCCTCTTCATTACCCTCCTCTTCATCTTCCTCCTCTTCATCCTTCTCCTCTTCATCACCCTCCTCTTCATCTTCCTCCTCTTCATTACCCTCCTCTTCATCTTCCTCCTCTTCATCCTTCTCCTCTTCATCCTTCTCCTCTTCATCACCCTCCTCTTCATCTTCCTCCTCTTCATTACCCTCCTCTTCATTACCCTCCTCTTCATCTTCCTCCTCTTCATTACCCTCCTCTTCATCTTCCTCCTCTTCATCCTTCTCCTCTTCATCACCCTCCTCTTCATCTTCCTCCTCTTCATTACCCTCCTCTTCATTACCCTCCTCTTCATCTTCCTCCTCTTCATTACCCTCCTCTTCATCTTCCTCCTCTTCATCCTTCTCCTCTTCATCACCCTCCTCTTCATCTTCCTCCTCTTCATTACCCTCCTCTTCATTACCCTCCTCTTCATCTTCCTCCTCTTCATCCTTCTCCTCTTCATCCTTCTCCTCTTCATCACCCTCCTCTTCATCTTCCTCCTCTTCATTACCCTCCTCTTCATTACCCTCCTCTTCATCTTCCTCCTCTTCATTACCCTCCTCTTCATCTTCCTCCTCTTCATCCTTCTCCTCTTCATCACCCTCCTCTTCATCTTCCTCCTCTTCATTACCCTCCTCTTCATTACCCTCCTCTTCATCATTCTCTTCTTCATCATCCTCCTCTTCATTATTATTTATTACATTTATATAGCGCTTTATCATAGACACTCAAAGCGCATTTCATCCTTCTCCTCTTCATCTTCCTCCTCTTCATCCTTCTCCTCTTCATCCCCCTCCTCTTCATCTTCCTCTTCCTCCTCCTCATCTTCCTCATCTTCCTCCTCTTCATCACCCTCCTCTTCATCCTTCTCCTCTTCATCCCCCTCCTCTTCATCTTCCTCGTCTTCATCCTTCTCCTCTTCATCACCCTCCTCTTCATCCTTCTCCTCTTCATCACCCTCCTCTTCATCATTCTCATCTTCATCTTCCTCCTCCTCCTCTTCATCCTTCTCCTCTTCATCCCCCTCCTCTTCATCCCCCTCCTCTTCCTCCTCCTCTTCATCACCCTCCTCTTCATCTTCCTCTTCCTCCTCCTCATCTTCCTCATCTTCCTCCTCTTCATCCCCCTCCTCTTCATCTTCCTCCTCTTCATCCTTCTACTCTTCATCACCCTCCTCTTCATCTTCCTCTTCCTCCTCCTCATCTTCCTCCTCTTCATTACCCTCCTCTTCATCTTTCTCCTCTTCATCTTCCCCCTCCTCTTCATCATTCTCCTTTTGTTCTTCCTCCTCTTCATCCTTCTCCTCTTAATCTTCCTCATCTTCATCCTCCTCCTCCTCATCTTCCTCCTCTTCTTCTTCCTCCTCTTCATCATTCTCCTCTTAATCCTTCTCCTCCTCCTCTTCCTCCTCCCCTCCTCCTCCTCTTCATCTTCCACCTCCTCTTCCTCCTCTTCTTCTTCCTCCTCTTCATCCTTCTCCTCTTCATCACCCTCCTCTTCATCTTCCTCCTCTTCATTACCCTCCTCTTCATTACCCTCCTCTTCATCTTCCTCCTCTTCATCATTCTCCTCTTCATCCTCCCCCTCCTCCTCCTCAGTGTAGCTGGATCAGTGAGGAGAGAGTCATATTCAAAAGGACCACCTTGATGTGAGAATGGCTGATTGGTTTGGGTCTGATATTAATGATAATTCAACTAGCAGGTTTATGACTTCCGTGTCCTGGATTAAGTAACGCTGAGTTTAAGTTTTCTGATTTATGGAGAGATAAATAAAGATTTACAAAATCCCCTCTGTAAAAAAAAAAACCTTTGATTCTAATATGTCAACTAAATCAAACAAGAATTTTGAACCTGGCTTCATCCAGTGTTCACATTTCTGTTCTGGAAATGGATGCAAGATGCCTCATTAATGCCTCATTAAACAGAGAATTTCAGAAAACTTGAAATCCAAAAGAAATCAACTATGGAAGTTTCATGGGTTAAAATGTTTTCGCTATTCACCTGTAGTCTATATCGAAGAAGTTCCACTTCCTGGATCGCTCCGGTGCCGCCTGAAATTCTGCCGAATGTCCTTCTTTTCGGCCGATTGTGCGTCACCTTCCTCTTCCTTTGTGTTGGCGTTCTAACCCAAGGGGGCTAAGCTTCGCTTCAGAACGCGAACCTCCGATGGCGCCATTTTGTTGCTACACCTCTTGTTAGCATTACACTGACCGCCATTTTTTTTTTTACATCACTTGACAGCGAATAACTTCACATCTGAAGCGTTTAAAGACTCTATTTGTCTGTTGTTTATTTCTAAGGAAACACAACAATGTATAAAAGGCTCCATTACCTTGTAGCTCATGTTATGGCTCCGTAGCAGAACGTTTTTTGTAAAAATACGCTAACGATTGTGTCATAACCACGAGACTTACTGTCACACAGTAGAGGAATTACCTTATAGTACAGGAGAAGCTCACAGGCAGTTTGGACTTACATTAGCTGTTTAAGTTTAATTACTGATGTTAACTAGCATGTTAGTGATCAGTAATTAGCCTGTGTCTATGTTATCTCCTTACATATACCTACACTCTCCGTCTCTGTAAGATTGGGAATGATTGAGATTTCTCTCGGCACAGCTACCAGAAGACTTCACACTTTCAGACACGTTGCTCACGTCACATTTACGTTGTCTCTGTCAGTTGGAGGCTGCTCAGTAAGGCAAGAGATCACCGGAAAAGTGCTTCTAATATAATAGCCTTCACTGGTCTCCGTCCAGAGCAACTATTGGTCCATTTTATATACTGTATGTCAATGGTTCTAACCTCCGGTGGATTTGTGAGGACTATGGTTAACTGCTCCTCAGATCTCTGCAGGGTAAATCCAGACAGCTAGCTAGACTATCTGTCCAATCTGAGTTTTTCTTTTGACTAAAACAACCTTTAAACTTACACATTCCACCAAAAAAAGTTCCTTCCTGACTTCCCCTGACTAATTTGCAGAGGCACCGTTGCTCCGTCCGGTGCATAGCGCCGCCCAAGACAACTGTGATTGGTTTAAAGAAATGCCAATAAATCAGAGCACAGTGGAGGGAGGTCTGGCAATGCTGGACTACCTGTAGTGTCTTCCCTTAAGAGTTTGAATTCCATGAAATATTTCTTCCACAAAATCAAACTGAATGTTTCAGCACTCTCTCAATCACAAATCTACCCCCTGCTTGTGCCTCAGCGGGCGGCCTCTTCTCTTCCCAAAGTCCTCCGGAGGCCTGTCAGGGTTCATACATCAGACGCCCGCGGCGCGGATGGCTGCACCATCACACGTGTGACAGGGGAACCCGCTGAGGTAATGGACAGCGACAGAGCACGACTCGACTCGCAACTGCTCCGCGGCTCCTCCAAACAAGCAGGCTCTTTCTTCAGAGGACCAGACACAGCCAGAATCTCAATTTCACTGGTGGAGGAAAGTGGGCTGATTTGAGACAGACAAGCTGTCATGGTGGATGGCAGGTGATGTTTTGGGTGGAGGGAGAGTCATTTGTATGCTGAGACTTTTTTAAGTTTGACTTCTGAGGAAAGGCTGAAATGTTTTATCTCATCTGTGTGGTCTGACATTTCTGTTCTCTTAACAATTACTGCTACTGTATTTTGTTTGTCTGCATCGTATGTCTCTGTGTATTAACCAGCAGGTTTTTATATTACCTTGACATGCAGTGCGTTTACATGCAGTTTAAAAAAATTATTATATTTGGGTTAAGGCAACACCCCGATTTCTCAAACACCATGTATACACCTTACCCCGCAAGTGATGGTTCGGAGTAATTTCACCCTAGGCTGCTTTGCCCCTTGACCTCGATCCAAACAACTTCCCCCCCATAAGCTTTTTTTCCCTTGTTATAACGTTGGTCGAGTTAGCGTTATCAGCCGGTTACCTTAGTGCAGGCGCTAATGGATCCACGTTTGTATCTCCAAAAGTACCCCACTAATAATGCCCGGAATGATACCAAACGTCTACAGTAGTACAAACTAAAGAACAGAAACTATTTGTACTACTGTAGAAGTTTGGTATCATTCCGATCAAATCAAATCACAAGTTCTATTTTTTGCAATTTAGTTCAACTACTCCACAATACGGTACACATACTCCTGTCTTGAGTATCACGGCTTTAACTTGCAGTTGTTTCTGAGCTTCATTGCTTATTTTTTTTACGACCTTTTGTCTAAACCAAATGTAATCATGGAAACTAAATCTGCGTTTGGAAACCGACACAATTTTCATCATTGCGTTTGTATCTTATTTTAGAGTCAGGGTCGAAACATATTTAACTAATATTCAAATATATGTTTTCATCCCGGGAGGGTTTACTTTTGCAAACAACAAGAAAGCATTCATCAAGAAAATGGCTATAATCGGTGTTGCTTGGCTGTGTTTCGTTGCTTGCCACATGGACCTACACTGGCCCGTCTACACTAACGGTGCAGATCCACCTGGCCGTGCAACGCTTCTGTCGCGCCGCGCTCCTCTCTATTCCTATGGGTGACGTCAAGCGACTTCAACGTGCACGCAAAGCATTCTACATTCTACATTCATACAGAGAGCTACATAACAATCACTTGCCACTACATTGGAAACGACTGGCAGGTAAAGTCAGCAGTGCTTCTCACGTTAGAGAGACATACAGCTGATAATTTAGCTGACAAACTCAACCAGGCTGTGCATAATTTATTTTGTTAAACTACATAAATGCCATTATCTGTGCCGTATCCCAACTGGTACAATAAAACATCAACTGAGCAATATAACATGCATTTTTATTCAGTATATAAGCAATATTTTGCTTTTTATGTTAAAGACACTTTCGATACCGTGAGAAATGTACATTTTCAGGAAAAAAGCCGCTTATCAGTTAATCGTTAATCGATCGATAAAGTCAGTCAACTAATGATTAATGAATGAATCGATAATTTGCATCCCTAATCTGTACCGTAAGGCTGATTAACGTGCACTGTCCTAATAAATAAGTAAATGAAATAGCCTTTTTACTTCCAAAGAAAGCACAATTGTTATAAGCTGAAGATAAATCCTGGAGATGTGTTATGGTTTCCCCGCTGTGACTGGCTTTCTCACCCACTGTGAGAAAAGGAAATCTGCTGCATTATTTAAAAAATCCCCCTCCCAGGTTTTAAACCTCTGCAGGTCGAGCAGAAAACAAAATTGTTCAATCTGGGTTCGTAGCCGAGGAGAGAAGGGGCCAGTCAGTTGGACCACACATGGAGAAGGTAGCCAGGTTTCCCTCGTCTTCATCACTGTGCCTGAACAGACTCGAGCTCCCTGGTGTCCGGCACATATTCTGCCAGATGGCGTTCTTCTGTCAGCGCGGGGAACAGAGGTGTTCACAGTGTGTCAACGCTTCTCTGCACCTACCCTCTGCTGTGTGGGACGCATCTTAAAAATCACCTAGCTGGGTTGTTGAATGAAGAGGTGTTTTTCAGAAAGAACCAGCCCTCATTCAATCATTCAAACTTTATTTCCATGGGACATTTCATACAAAACAATGTAACACAATGTGCTTTGTACAAATACAAAAGCGACATGAAATCTTTTGTGCAATTACAGAGCAAATGATATAGAAAACATATAGAACACACACACACACATACACACACTCCCACAGTGAGTTTTGTTAATAGATGTGCTTGTCTCATGAAATGATTTTGGATTAAACTGCAAAAAGGATCGAAATAAACTAAACTGTGTGCAGAGGCTTCATGAAAACACCAAACCCGAGTAGGTCACCTTGCCCAAAGGCATCACGGCTGCACTGACTGGCCCCATCAACCACGTCTGCAGCAGTCAATTAGAGTGAACAGCGTCGGTGGAAACATGAGCTTGCACGAGTGGAGAGACTCAATGTGTCATCCTTTTTATCTCTGCCCTCATTTTGTATTCTTTAGTTGTTTTCATGCAGCGTGTGAGTGATGGCTTCCCACATTTTCGCTGCTGCAGATTAGCATACCTCTGTGAGTGGAGAGCAAAGTCAGGATCAGGAGATGAGAAGGGCAAACTGCGCATGAATTCTTCAGAGGTTACTTTGTAGTTTGAATGTTTCTGATGTAATACCATCACAGGGATTGGTTTAAGATGTATGATGGCAAAAGAAAAGTGAAAATGCTGAGTGACTATTTCACATCAAAAACAGATTATTTAAAGGCTCCACAGACCCACACAGGTGTGAAGTATTACATAATAAGTACTGCACTCAAGTACAAATTCAAGTTACTTGTACTTTGCTTGACTGTTTTCATTGTATGCTGCCTTGTACTTTACTTATACTCCACCACATCTCAGATGAAAATATTGTAGCCTACTTTTTACTTCACTACATTTGCCTGAGTGAAAGTAAAACGACTGTGAAGACATATTCTGTTTCAAGTTAAAGGCCTGCATTGAAAATCTTACAAACTCTTATTCCTTAATCGTCACATACACAGACACACAGTAGTGAAATCCTATTACAGCATTTAAACCATCATAAGTATAAAGAGCAGTGGACATATACATACAGCATCTGGGGAGCAACCTGGGGGTTCAGCGTCTTGCTCAGGGACACTTGGACATGCGGCTGGGACGAGCCTGGGATTGATCTGCCAACCTTGTGGTTTCAGGGAAACCACTTTACCTCCGGGCCACAAGCCACGGGGTTATATTTGAGTAAAGGTTTTTGCATCAAAATATACAGTACTTAGCGTACCAAAGGTAAAAGTAGTCATTATACATTTACATACAGTTTTGCTGTTTTAAATGTGCAGTAGGTAAGACTTATAAAACATATTTGCTGAAACTGACCCTATGTTCCAGTAGAACTACATGAAGCAGGTCATTTAAAAAAACACCTACAGCCTGTAGTGTGATTTGCAAAAATCCACCGCTCCCTGTTCAGATGCACCAATCAGGACCAGGGGGGGTCTAACTGCGTGTTGATCACTAATCATATAGATCACACTGCTCATGCACACGCATTCATTCTCCCTTGTGGGGGGAGGGGCTTAGGAGACCGTTTTGGGCTTTAGCAGAAAGGGGGGGAGGGACTGAGAAGTTGTCCATGTTCAAATTTTTTGGCTAATGCTACGTTTACACGTAGCCGGCTATTTTCATAAACGGACATTTCAACCTCTCCGTTTTCAAAAATAACATCGTGCACAGCTGTCAGTTTTCAGAAAAGTGTTCGTTTACACGTACCCGTGTATATATATGCCGTCAATGCAGTCAAGAGCACGCCAAACCTGTAGGTGGCAGCGTAACGAGAAGCTCAAGCCCACGTTAGCCAATCAGAATCCCGAAAATAGCAACAACAGCAACGAATCACTTCCTCTTTCTCTCTCTCGGCTGCCTAAACCTCCGTTTGTCTCAGTTTACATGCAAAGCGTGCAAACGAAGATTTCAAAAAATCTGCACTCGTTTGCGTGTAAACGAAGGGTACAAATGAAGGGAAATGTCTCTGTTTGTAAAAATAACCATGTACATGTAAACAGGGCCTAAGTCCTGGATCTTGCCAATCCTACCTACAGCACCTTTAACTTAAACGAAATATTGTACAGTAGCCTATACAGGCCAAATGTTTGGACACACCTTCTCATTCAATGCCTTTCCTTTTTATTTTTATGACTATTTACATTGTAGATTCTCACTGAAGGCATCAAAACTATGAATGAACACATATGGAATTATGTACTTAACAAGAAAGTGTGAAATAACTGAAAACATGTCTTATATTTTAGATTCTTCAAAGTAGCCACCCTTTGCTTTTTTATTAAGAAAGGAAAACATTCCACTAATGAACCCTGACAAAGCACACCTGTGAAGGTAAAACCATTTCAGGTGACTACCTCATGAAGCTCATTGAGAGAACACCAAGGGTTTGCAGTGTTATCAAAAAAAGCAAAGGGTGGCTACTTTGAAGAATCTAAAATATAAGACATGTTTTCAGTTATTTCACACTTTTTTGTTAAGTACATAATTCCATATGTGTTCATTCATAGTTTTGATGCCTTCAGTGAGAATCTACAATGTAAATAGTCATGAAGATAAAGAAACACATTGAACGAGAAGGTGTGTCCAAACTTTTGGCCTGTACTGTATGTGTGACTTTTGCTTGTAACAGAGTATTTTTACAGTGGTACCGTATTGTTACGTGTCCTGCCTGTTTTTTTTTAATCATTTTTAACTGCTCTTTAATGTTTTATGTATCTTTGAATTGCCCTGTTGCTAAAATGTGCTATACAAATAAAGCTGCCTTGCCTTGCCTCGCCTTCTTCTTCCAACACTGACACGAAACAAATTTCGGTGTGACACCTTTTCCAGAAGTAGTTTTAATCTGAAAATCTGTCCCGGAAGCTGTAGTGTAGTTGACTGTGTGGAGCTTGACAGCGGTTTAAATAGGAACGTAAACGTAGAGCGGCTCTCACACCGAGGAATGAACCCAAGTCTGCTGCTGCCGCCGGCTCTCCTTCCACTGCTGCACGCGTCAGTGTTGATTGTAGAGTTTGTTGGATTTATTAGTTTGTCAGGGGGAAAGTGACTTAATTTCCACAACCGGTAGAAGAGAAAGAAGCTCATCTTTCAGCGGTAAGTTACAGCGGTTTATACGGACTAACGGTACAGGACTGATGCATTATGTTCGCGCAACCTCCAGGTTAAAGTAACGTCATGCAGTCGGTTTGTTATTTAACTGCTATCTTAATTAAGTAGGCTACTCCTGTAAAACGACGTCTAATTAATGCATTTAGCCGACTGTTGGTTATAATAACCGAGTTGCTTTAACACAGTGGTAGAAAACATTCATACAACTTTTTTTTTAACATTAAATGTGAGCCTGTGAAAGACTAAGTTTAACTACTGTGTAACGTTAGTTACGTGCCTTTTGGGTGTTAAAGTGTCTAAAGGTAAATGACAACGTTGCAAATACGTTTATTTTTTAAACGCTGGAACCACAGTTTTGTGTCCATTTTAGCATCGAGACTATATTGAATTTAACTGTTTTAAATGTGTATGACCAGAGACAAAACTAACCTTTTAATCTATCAATGTTTTAGTTTTATGTTTATTAATCAAATTATATATTCAATTCAATTCAATTCAATTTTATTTATAGTATCAAATCATAACATAGGTTATCTCGAGACACTTTACAGATAGAGTAGGTCTAGACCACACTCTATAATTTACAAAGCAACCAACAATTCCAACAATTACAGTAATTCCCTCAAGAGCAAGCAGTGCGACAGTGGCGAGGAAAAACTCCCTCTTGGGAAGAAACCTCGGACAGACCCAGACTCTTGGTAGGCGGTGTCTGACGGGCCGGTTGGGGGGGTGTGATGAACAGTGGCGATAATAGTCACATTAATAATGGAACAGTGACTGGATGTAGCGGGAAGCTGCAGGGTTCAGCAGGAAGCTGCAGGGTTCAGCAGGACGCAGCAGGGCACCGTTGAGCTCAGCAAGGAGTGCAGCAGGACCACGGCGACAGCTGGAACCAGCATCTTGGTGCCAACGTTCTCCAAGGAAATACGCTGGGGGGAAAAAAAACATAAGGACTCCGGGGAAACTCCCCAGAAGCTAGGATTAGTAACTAGCATTTCCGGGACGGGATACACGCAAATAGTAATAGTAATAGTAATAGAGAGGGAGAGGAGAGAGCAGCTCAGTGTGTCAAAGGAAGGAAGTCCCCCGGCAGTCTAGAACTATAACAGCGTAACTATAACAGCGTAACTAAGAGAGACAGGTCATAAGGAGAGGTAGCTTTTTCGGGCTTAGAACTCTCCCCCTGCCGGATCGGGCTTGGCTGGCCTGCCTCCCTCTACTTTGTTATGTATTATTAATCTAACAATTATGAAGAGAAGCAGTTGGGCCAGTTAGGTGAACACTGCAACTCCTCACTCCCTAACTATAAGCTTTATCAAATAGAAGAGTTTTAAGTTCATTCTTGAAAGCGATTACAGTTTCTGCCCCCCGAACCCAGATCGGGAGCTGGTTCCACAGGAGAGGAGCCTGATAACTGAAGGCTCTGGCTCCCATTCTACTTTTAGAGACTCTAGGTACCACCAGTAACTCTGCATTCTGGGAGCGCAGTGCTCTAGTGGGACAATAGGGTATTAGGAGCTCTTCTAGATATGATGGTGCTAGACCATTTAGAGCTTTGTAGGTCAAGAGAAGGATTTTAAACTCAATCCTGTATTTTACAGGAAGCCAGTGCAGAGAAGCTAGTACAGGAGAGATATGATCTCTTTTCTTAGTTCTTGTGAGAACACGCGCTGCAGCATTCTGGATCAGCTGGAGAGTCTTAAGGGACTTATTTGAGAAACCTGACAGTAGGGAATTACAATAGTCCAGCCTAGACGTAACAAATGCATGAACTAGTTTTTCAGCGTCGTTTTGAGACAGGATATTCCTAATTTTGGCAATGTTACGAAGATGAAAAAAATGCTGTTCTTGAGGTTTGTTTTAGATTGGCATTAAAGGATATATCCTGATCAAAAAATAACTCCTAAATTTCTGACAGTAGTGCTGGAGGCCAGGGCAATACCATCCAGAGTAGCTATGTCTTTAGATAATGAGGTTCTGAGGTGTTTAGGTCCCAGTACAATAACTTCAGTTTTGTTAGGGTTTAACATCAGAAAATTATATGTCATCCAGGATTTTATATCTTTAATGCACGCTTGAAATTTAGCTAGCTGACTGGTTTCGTCTGGCTTGATTGACAAGTATAATTGGGTGTCATCTGCATAACAGTGAAAGTTAATTGAGTGTTTCCTAATAATATTGCCTAGAGGAAGCATATATAGGGAGAAAAGAATTGGTCCAAGCACTGAGCCTTGAGGAACCCCATGGCTAACTTTAACGTACTTGGAGGATTTATCATTAACATTAACAAATTGAGATCGATCAGAGAAATAAGACTTAAACCAGCTTAGTGCGATTCCTTTAATGCCAACCAAGTGTTCCAATCTCTGTAACAGGATTGAATGGTCAATAGTGTCAAATGCAGCACTAAGATCTAGTAAAACAAGAATGGAAACAAGTCCTTTGTCTGCAGCAGTTAAAAGGTCGTTAGTAATTTTCACCAGTGCCGTCTCTGTGCTATGATGCTTTCTGAATCCTGATTGAAAGTCATCAAATAAACTATTGCTATGTAGAAAATCACATAACTGATTAGCAACCACCTTCTCAAGGATCTTGGATAGAAAGGGAAGGTTAGATATAGGTCTATAGTTTGCTAAGACCTCAGGATCTAGGGTGGGTTTTTTTCAGAAGAGGTTTTATCACAGCTACTTTAAATGACTGCGGTACATAACCTGTTAATAAGGACATATTGATCATATCTAGTAATGAAGTGTTTACCACGGGTAACGCTTCTTTGAGTAATCTCGTTGGGATGGGGTCTAAGAGACAGGTAGATGGTTTAGCTGAGGATATCTTTAACATTAATTGTTGAAGGTCTATAGGATAAAAGCAGTCTAAGTATATGTTGGGACTAGTCGTTATTTCTAGCGACTCTGCGTTTTAAAGGTAAACCATTAAAAGTTGAGGGCAAAAGGTGACGGATTTTATCTCTAATTGTTGTAATTTTATCATTAAAGAAGCTCATAAAGTCATCACTACTCAGAGCTAGAGGAATAGATGGCTCAGTAGAGCTGTGGCTATCTGTCAGCCTGGCTACAGTGCTGAAAAGAAACCTTGGGTTGTTCTTGTTTTCTTCTATTAATGATGAGTAATAGTTTGATCTGGCCTTTCTTAGGGCCTTCCTATAGGTTTTGAGACTTTCTTGCCAATCCAAACGGGATTCTTCCACTTTTGTGGAACGCCACTTACATTCAAGGTTTCGCGAGATTTGTTTTAATTTGCGAGTTTGGGAGTTATACCAAGGAGCTAATTTCCTTTGCTTCATCATCTTCTTTTTTCAGGGGAGCAACGGAGTCTAAGGTCGTCCGTAGGCAAGTCGTAGCACCGTCTACAAATGTATCAATTTGAGAGGGACTGAGGTTAACATAGAGGTCCTCTGTTATGTTAAGGCATGACATAGAGTTGAATGCTGTTGGAATATCTTCTTTAAATTTAGCTATAGCACTGTCAGATAGGCATCTGGTGTAGAAGCTTTTATCTAATTTAATATAGTCAGGTAGTAAGAATTCGAAAGTGATTAAAGAATGATCTGATAATACCGAATTCTGCGGAAATATTATTAAATCCTCAATTTCAATACCATATGCCAGCACAAGGTCGAGGGTGTGGTTAAAACAGTGCGTCGCCTTGTGCACACTCTGACTGAAACCGATTGAATCCAGTAATGAGTTGAAAGCAGTAGTAAGGCTATTGCTGTCAACGTCCACATGGATATTAAAATCACCTACAATAAGTACTTTGTCTGATTTAAGGACTAAACATGATAAAAACTCTGAGAATTCAGATAAAAAATTCAGAATACGGACCTGGAGCCCTGTAAATAACAACGAATATAATTGGCTGTAATGTTTTCCATTTTGGATGTTGAAGATTAAGAACAAGACTTTCAAAGGAGTTATAATTTAATTTAGGTTTAGGAGTAATTAACAGGCTTGCATCAAAGATGGCTGCAACTCCTCCTCCTCGGCCTGAGCCTCTAGGAATTTGAGCATTAATATGACTGGGAGGAGTGGCTTCATTTAGACTAACATAGTCATCATGGCCCAGCCAGGTTTCAGTAAGACAAAATAAGTCAATGTTATTATCTGATATCAACTCGTTTACCAATACTGCTTTAGAAGACAGAGATCTAATATTTAATAGTCCACATCTAATTTTCCTATTTTGTTCTATCGTTGCAGTCGTTTTAATTCCAATTAGGTTGTTAGGTATAGCGCATCTTTTGTTTACCTTTGATTTAACCGATCTAAGTCGGGGAACAGACACCGTGCTTATTAGACTATGAGTGGGTGACTGCTCCAACGGAAGCACAGAGGGCGCGTAATACTGCACCTCTGATTACTAATATCAAGCTTGGGTTGTCATGGTTTATGTCTGATAAACTCGGTCAGATTTTTTGATATGAGAGCGGCTCCGTCCCAGGTGGGATGAATGCCGTCTCTCTCCATCAGACCAGGCTTTCCCCAGAACGACCCCCCAGTTATTCACATAGCCCACATCATTAGCTGGGCACCACCCCGACAACCAGCGGTGGAAGGATGACGTACGGCTGTACATTTCATCATTAGTCAGGTTTGGCAGGGGTCCAGAGAAAACTACTGAGTCCGACATTGTCTTTGCGTATGCACAAAGTGACTCAACATTCAATTTAGTGATCTCCGATTTACGACCATTACCCCCCTACGTGAAGTATGATCTTACTGTATTTACGGTATATATGTAGTCCTATAAACCAGTGGTTCCCAAAACGGGGTCCGGGGACCCCCACAGGTCCGTTAGGGGGTTTACAAGGGGTCCCCAGCAAGAATAATTCTTTCACTAACATTTTCACTCTAATTCCCTCTAGAAGTAACACAATGACTGAATGAATGATTGACTATTTTACGCATGGGTTTCATACACTTTCTGTAATAAAACATCTAAAGGCACAAATGTTATCAAATGGGGGTCAATTGTAGCCTGATGTCCTCATACTCCGATTCTAGTCAGAATATGAGTCTGATGCTGCTCCATTGGGCTGTGATTATGGGGCGTCTTTCAACCGAACCAGGAAAGAAAATGCCTCTGCACTCAATTGGATAGACCTACAACCAATCAGAGCAACTGGATAGACTTACAACCAATCAGAGCAACGCCTCATCTTCTTGGCGACCATCGGGGCCAGCTGATAAATTAAACTTTTGCCGAATCCCGTAGGAAGGACAGCAGAAACATCTTTAAGATAGACAAATGCCTTGATCGCGGTTCTCTGTTCCTCTTTTAAAATGAACGCGCTGTTGATATCTTCTATAACAGACGCGATGACGGAATCTACACATTTCAGTTCTCCAGCGGCAGCCATCTTTGTGTAAACAAATTCAACACAAGTGCTCTTTGGTGACGTTAATGTTGATCATCTGTCCATCATCGTATAAAGCCCGCCCTGACCATTTGATTGGTCCGAACAGCTCTGGTTGGAGCATAGTTGCTCCACAACGGATCAAGTCCAGACCCAACTTCCCGACCTCAAATGTTGTGGGCGGGCTGGCATCCAGGGAGGTCAATGGTCTAATTTTTGTCAGTTTAGGGGTCCTTTATGGCAAAAAGGAATCATTGCTAGAGCCTGACTGATTTATTGAGGGTTTAAAAATCGATTTGCAGAGTCAAATCAATTTTTTTTCATTTGAGTGATCCAGCATTGATTCATGAAATCCAGAATCAGTCTCTGTCTGTATCATATGAAACTACAAGACACCCCGGAATCCATTGGTAGCAACTATGTCATGCTAACTAGTCGGGCTCTTAGTCACCTCTTAGTCGATTAGTCGACTAATCGGTCGTTTTGGTCTTAGTCGACTAAGATTTCTTTAGTCGATTAGTCATTTTTATGCTTATTCATGCTTAATTACTTATTTCCAAGAAACCTCTGAGCACATTTATGGTAAACACAAGATTTAAAGTGGTGCTTTTGCAGGATTGATTGTGGAGAAACTCAGTTTTACAGATGGTTAATTAACTACATTTATATTGTGCTTTTCTAGTCTTAACCACCTCTCAAAGCGCACAGCTCTGTCAATTAAATCAACTAATCGATTAGTCGACAAAATCCTATAAGTGTTAGTCGACTAAGAATTTCTTTAGTCGAGGACAGGCCTAAAAACTTGTCTGGAGGGGGTTAAAAAAACGCTCCCAACTAATTTTGGCCAGGGGAAAAATGAGAAAGTGTGTCACATTCTCATTAGGGGCTGAGCCCCCCTAAACGTATGATCCTAGAATTGCCTCAGGGTCCCTTACACTTTCACCTCCAGATATCTGAATGAAATGTCACTCAATACTCACCGACTGTAGAGTCTGTAGAGCTGCACTTTATTGTGTTGACTGCTGTTTTCATGTGCAATAAAAAGTGCATTAATGTCACAGCTTTGGGATCACTGCTTAATGTAAACATTGATACACTATCAATATAATACACCAGGTTAGATGAAACATTGTACAATTGTAGAATCTCTTTAATATCTGAGCTAAATTGGTTTTGCAACTTTAATATCCCAAATAAGACATTGAATCGGGAATCGAATCGGGACCTTGTGGCAATAGCCAGCCATGATTGGTTGACAAAGCTTGTGATAAAAATACATGCAGCTGAGGTACATGTCAGCCAATTAGTGAAAAGGAATTGAAGAACATAATTCAAAATATACTAAACACTGGCCCTTTCAGTGATTTAGTTTTTCTTGTGAGAGCTTCAGCTGCCAGACTTTTGTGTTTAAATGAGTTTGGCACATTAATGCGCCTCATAGGGTTGGGCTGTAATACGGTATACCGCGGGGTCTTAAAAATCGCAACAGTATCAGTTTCTATACCGTCATTAAAAAAAATGCAATGCACTTATATAGGAGACAAGGATTAAATATTAAATATAATGTATGTAATTATGTGTGGTTGTCATCACGTGACCGTGTGGAGGAGAAAGGAGTTTTTTTGTAAGTTGTTGTTATGTTATTATTGTTTAGGTATTAGTGTTTGGTATTCAGTTTCTGAACGGTGCACAAGCCAACAGTTTGGTGACGCCTTCTGAGCCTTACGTCATCGTTTTTAATTAGTCACGGTAATACCGTATACCGCAGTAACATAGGGAGGAGGTTTGACGGTATCAAAATTTGGAAACCGCCAAACCCTAGCGCCTCATCTGCATGAAATATAGCCCTTGTGTTCAGAAGAGGATCATGTTTATCAGTAGCCTGACAAGCCAGACCCACATGCAGATGTTGGGTCTGGGAACTCACCATTGGCAGGGCTCAATAAACGGTTGTCTTTCAAATTCCCTCTGCACTCACACCCCCTCAAACCAGCTCAAATCACACCGACAACTCTGATCGCCAGTTTACATGACAGCAGCGTGGCGTGGAGTTGCGTTTCTTCAAAAGTCGAGTCAGTCTCTCGGCTTTTCGCAAAAGGCTCGCTGCGTTTTGAGTGTTGAGGGTCCCCCTTGCAGCAACCCCCCCGCCGCAGCCAGATGGCAGACGCAGGCAGTCTGAATGCGGCCTTATCCTGGAAATGTACTTCCGTTGATCCAGACTAGGGAACATGCCATGTAACGGCAACATCCACGGTAGGGCTGCACAAATAATCGTATTTTTTAGGGCTGTCACCTCTTAGTCGATTAGTCGACTAATCGGTCGTTTTGGTCTTAGTTGACTAAGATTTCTTTAGTCGATTTAATTATTTTTTATGCTTATTCATGCTTAATTACTCATTTCAAGAAACTTCTGAGCACATTTATGGTAAACACAAGATTTAAAGTGGTGCTTTAGCAGGATTAATTGTGGAGAAACTCAGTTTTACAGATGGTTAATTAACTACATTTATATTGTGCTTTTCTAGTCTTAACCACCTCTCAAAGAGCACAGCTCTGTCAATTAAATCAACTAATCGATTAGTCGACAACATCCTATAAGTGTTAGTCGACTAAGAGTTCTTTAGTCGAGGACAGGCCTAAAAACTTGTCTGGAGGGGTTAAGAGCGCCCAACTAATTTTGGCCAGGGAAAAGAGCGAAAGTGTGTCACATTCTCATTGGGGCTGAGCCCCCTAAACGTATGATCCTAGAATTGCCTCAGATTCCTTACACTTTCACACTCAGATATCTGAATGAAATGTCACTCCATCGACTGTGGGAACCTGGCAAGGCTGCACTTTATTGTGTTGGCTGCTGTTTTCTATGTGGCACAGAGCGCATTAATGTCACAGCTTTGGGATCACTGCTTAACGTAAACATTGATACACTATCAATATAATACACCAGGTTAGATGAAACCTTGTACAATTGTAGAATCTCTTTACTATCTGAGCTAAAATTGGTTTTGCAACCTCTTATCCCAACAAGACATTGAATCAAAGTGAACTGAATCGACCTTGTGGCAATAGCCAGCCATGATTAGTTGACAAAGCTTGTGATAAAAAGCCACATGCAGCTGAGGTACATGTCAGCCAATTAGTGAAAAGGAATTGAAGAACATAATTCGAAAATATACTAAACACTGGCACCTTTCAGTGGTAGTTTTTCTTGTGAGAGCCAGCATGGCAGATCTCTTTGTGTTTAAATGAGTTTGGCACGTGATGCGCCTCATAGGGTTGGGCTGTAATACGGTATACGCGTGAAGTCTTAAAAATCGCTTAACGAGTATCAGTTTCTATACCGTCATTAAAAATGCAATGCACTTATATAGGAGACAAGGATTAAATATTAAATATAATGTATGTTGTATTGGTTGTCATCAACGTGACCGTGTGGAGGAGAAAGGAGTTTTTTGTAAGTTGTTGTTATGTTATTGTGTTTAGGTATTAGTGTTTGGTATTCAGTTTCTGGACGGTGCACAAGCCAACAGTTTTAGTGACGCCCTGAAGCCTTGCGTCATCGTTTTTAATTAGTCTTTGACCAGCCAAGTATGCGCAGTAACATAGGGAGGAGTTTGACAGTATCAAAATTTGAAACCGCCAAACCCTGAGCGCCTGCTGTTGGAATATCTTCTTTAAATTTAGCTATAGCACTGTCAGACAGGCATCTGGTGTAGAAGCTTTTTATCTAATTTAATATAGTCAGGTAGTAAGAATTGAAAGTGATTAAAGAATGATCTGATAATACCGAATTCTATGGAAATATCATTAAATCCTCAATTTCAATACCATTTGCCAGCACAAGGTCGAGGGTGTGGTTAAAACAGTGCCTCGCCTTGTGCACACTCTGACTGAAACCGATTGAATCCAGTAATGAGTTGAAAGCAGTGGTAAGGCTATTGCTGTCAACGTCCACATGGATATTAAAATCACCTACAATAAGTACTTTGTCTGATTTAAGGACTAGACATGATAAAAACTCTGAGAATTCAGATAAAAATTCAGAATACGGGACCTGGAGCCCTGTAAATAACAACGAATATAATTGGCTGTAATGTTTTCCATTTTGGATGTTGAAGATTAAGAACAAGACTTTCAAAGGAGTTATAATTTAATTTAGGTTTAGGAGTAATTAACAGGCTTGCATCAAAGATGGCTGCAACTCCTCCTCCCTCGGCCTGAGCCTCTAGGAATTTGAGCATTAATATGACTGGGAGGAGTGGCTTCATTTAGACTAACATAGTCATCATGGCCCAGCCAGGTTTCAGTAAGACAAAATAAGTCAATGTTATTATCTGATATCAACTCGTTTACCAATACTGCTTTAGAAGACAGAGATCTAATATTTAATAGTCCACATCTAATTTTTCCTATTTTTGTTCTATCGTTGCAGTCGTTTTAATTCCAATTAGGTTGTTAGGTATAGCGCATCTTTTGTTTACCTTTGATTTAACCGATCTAAGTCGGGGAACAGACACCGTGCTTATTAGACCATGAGTGGGTGACTGCTCCAACGGAAGCACAGAGGGACGCGTAATACTGCACCTCTGATTACTAATATCAAGCTTGGGTTGTCATGGTTTATGTCTGATAAACTCGGTCAGATTTTTTGATATGAGAGCGGCTCCGTCCCAGGTGGGATGAATGCCGTCTCTCTCCATCAGACCAGGCTTTCCCCAGA
The DNA here is from genome assembly GCA_025617405.1 of Perca schrenkii. Taxonomy (NCBI): domain Eukaryota; kingdom Metazoa; phylum Chordata; class Actinopteri; order Perciformes; family Percidae; genus Perca; species Perca schrenkii. Next base: position 41,621,342 of record CM046787.1, read on the forward strand.
ACGCCCCCCAGTTATTCACATAGCCCACATCATTAGCTGGGCACCACCCCGACAACCAGCGGTGGAAGGATGACGTACGGCTGTACATTTCATCATTAGTCAGGTTTGGCAGGGGTCCAGAGAAAACTACTGAGTCCGACATTGTCTTTGCGTATGCACAAAGTGACTCAACATTCAATTTAGTGATCTCCGATTTACGACCATTACCCCCTACGTGAAGTATGATCTTACTGTATTTACGGTATATATGTAGTCCTATAAACCAGTGGTTCCCAAAACGGGGTCCGGGGACCCCCACAGGTCCGTTAGGGGGTTTACAAGGGGTCCCCAGCAAGAATAATTCTTTCACTAACATTTTCACTCTAATTCCCTCTAGAAGTAACACAATGACTGAATGAATGATTGACTATTTTACGCATGGGTTTCATACACTTTCTGTAATAAAACATCTAAAGGCACAAATGTTATCAAATGGGGGTCAATTGTAGCCTGATGTCCTCATACTCCGATTCTAGTCAGAATATGAGTCTGATGCTGCTCCATTGGGCTGTGATTATGGGGCGTCTTTCAACCGAACCAGGAAAGAAAATGCCTCTGCACTCAATTGGATAGACCTACAACCAATCAGAGCAACTGGATAGACTTACAACCAATCAGAGCAACGCCTCATCTTCTTGGCGACCATCGGGGGCCAGCTGATAAATTAAACTTTTGCCGAATCCCGTAGGAAGGACAGCAGAAACATCTTTAAGATAGACAAATGCCTTGATCGCGGTTCTCTGTTCCTCTTTTAAAATGAACGCGCTGTTGATATCTTCTATAACAGACGCGATGACGGAATCTACACATTTCAGTTCTCCAGCGGCAGCCATCTTTGTGTAAACAAATTCAACACAAGTGCTCTTTGGTGACGTTAATGTTGATCATCTGTCCATCATCGTATAAAGCCCGCCCTGACCATTTGATTGGTCCGAACAGCTCTGGTTGGAGCATAGTTGCTCCACAACGGATCAAGTCCAGACCCAACTTCCCGACCTCAAATGTTGTGGGCGGGCTGGCATCCAGGGAGGTCAATGGTCTAATTTTTGTCAGTTTAGGGGTCCTTTATGGCAAAAAGGAATCATTGCTAGAGCCTGACTGATTTATTGAGGGTTTAAAAATCGATTTGCAGAGTCAAATCAATTTTTTTTCATTTGAGTGATCCAGCATTGATTCATGAAATCCAGAATCAGTCTCTGTCTGTATCATATGAAACTACAAGACACCCCGGAATCCATTGGTAGCAACTATGTCATGCTAACTAGTCGGGCTCTTAGTCACCTCTTAGTCGATTAGTCGACTAATCGGTCGTTTTGGTCTTAGTCGACTAAGATTTCTTTAGTCGATTAGTCATTTTTTATGCTTATTCATGCTTAATTACTTATTTCCAAGAAACCTCTGAGCACATTTATGGTAAACACAAGATTTAAAGTGGTGCTTTTGCAGGATTGATTGTGGAGAAACTCAGTTTTACAGATGGTTAATTAACTACATTTATATTGTGCTTTTCTAGTCTTAACCACCTCTCAAAGCGCACAGCTCTGTCAATTAAATCAACTAATCGATTAGTCGACAAAATCCTATAAGTGTTAGTCGACTAAGAATTTCTTTAGTCGAGGACAGGCCTAAAAACTTGTCTGGAGGGGGTTTAAAAAAACGCTCCCAACTAATTTTGGCCAGGGGAAAAATGAGAAAGTGTGTCACATTCTCATTAGGGGCTGAGCCCCCCTAAACGTATGATCCTAGAATTGCCTCAGGGTCCCTTACACTTTCACCTCCAGATATCTGAATGAAATGTCACTCAATACTCACCGACTGTAGAGTCTGTAGAGCTGCACTTTATTGTGTTGACTGCTGTTTTCATGTGCAATAAAAAGTGCATTAATGTCACAGCTTTGGGATCACTGCTTAATGTAAACATTGATACACTATCAATATAATACACCAGGTTAGATGAAACCTTGTACAATTGTAGAATCTCTTTAATATCTGAGCTAAATTGGTTTTGCAACTTTAATATCCCAAATAAGACATTGAATCGGGAATCGAATCGGGACCTTGTGGCAATAGCCAGCCATGATTGGTTGACAAAGCTTGTGATAAAAATACATGCAGCTGAGGTACATGTCAGCCAATTAGTGAAAAGGAATTGAAGAACATAATTCAAAATATACTAAACACTGGCCCTTTCAGTGATTTAGTTTTTCTTGTGAGAGCTTCAGCTGCCAGACTTTTGTGTTTAAATGAGTTTGGCACATTAATGCGCCTCATAGGGTTGGGCTGTAATACGGTATACCGCGGGGTCTTAAAAATCGCAACAGTATCAGTTTCTATACCGTCATTAAAAAAAATGCAATGCACTTATATAGGAGACAAGGATTAAATATTAAATATAATGTATGTAATTATGTGTGGTTGTCATCACGTGACCGTGTGGAGGAGAAAGGAGTTTTTTTTGTAAGTTGTTGTTATGTTATTATTGTTTAGGTATTAGTGTTTGGTATTCAGTTTCTGAACGGTGCACAAGCCAACAGTTTGGTGACGCCTTCTGAGCCTTACGTCATCGTTTTTAATTAGTCACGGTAATACCGTATACCGCAGTAACATAGGGAGGAGGTTTGACGGTATCAAAATTTGGAAACCGCCAAACCCTAGCGCCTCATCTGCATGAAATATAGCCCTTGTGTTCAGAAGAGGATCATGTTTATCAGTAGCCTGACAAGCCAGACCCACATGCAGATGTTGGGTCTGGGAACTCACCATTGGCAGGGCTCAATAAACGGTTGTCTTTCAAATTCCCTCTGCACTCACACCCCCTCAAACCAGCTCAAATCACACCGACAACTCTGATCGCCAGTTTACATGACAGCAGCGTGGCGTGGAGTTGCGTTTCTTCAAAAGTCGAGTCAGTCTCTCGGCTTTTTCGCAAAAGGCTCGCTGCGTTTTGAGTGTTGAGGGTCCCCCCTTGCAGCAACCCCCCGCCGCAGCCAGATGGCAGACGCAGGCAGTCTGAATGCGGCCTTATCCTGGAAATGTACTTCCGTTGATCCAGACTAGGGAACATGCCATGTAACGGCAACATCCACGGTAGGGCTGCACAAATAATCGTATTTTTTAGGGCTGTCACCTCTTAGTCGATTAGTCGACTAATCGGTCGTTTTGGTCTTAGTTGACTAAGATTTCTTTAGTCGATTTAATTATTTTTTATGCTTATTCATGCTTAATTACTCATTTCCAAGAAACTTCTGAGCACATTTATGGTAAACACAAGATTTAAAGTGGTGCTTTAGCAGGATTAATTGTGGAGAAACTCAGTTTTACAGATGGTTAATTAACTACATTTATATTGTGCTTTTCTAGTCTTAACCACCTCTCAAAGAGCACAGCTCTGTCAATTAAATCAACTAATCGATTAGTCGACAACATCCTATAAGTGTTAGTCGACTAAGAATTTCTTTTGTCGAGGACAGCCCTAGTATTTTTATCCAAATCGCAATATCCAAATCGCAGGGGGGTTAGGGTTAGATCCTCCTATTAATCACACTATAATCATTACAATGTTTTATATTTTAATATTTTTCAATGCATCTGAGAATAATGATGAAAAAACGCAATCATATCGCAATCTCAATATCAGTCAAAAGACATTTTCTTCAAGTCGTGCAGCCCTAATCCACGGTTCGATTTCCGGACAGAAGGCCTTTTGTTGCACGTCGTGTCTCTCTCTGTCTGCCCGTGTTTCTGTCTCAGTCTACTGGCTGTGTCAAGCCCTTTTAAAATGATCGTTAAGAAAGCAGCCATGTGGGGATAAAGCCCTCTCAAATACAGTTCAGCCACAGGACAAGGTGGTCTCGCCACCTCCACATCCTGAGAGTTCAGCTCGTGTCTCTGGAGGACATCGACGGGGAGCCACAGGTCCATCTGTCCCTCCCCTCCATGTGCAGCACTGAGGCACTCGGTCTATTTGTGGATCACAGCGTGGCCGCTACGGCCTGACAAAAGGACTGACGAGGCTCGGGGGGAGCGATCCTCCAGGACTGGCTGTTACTTTACCTCCCGTTCTGCCTGCAGGGCGTCTTTAGGGTACATGGAGCTGCTGGTTGGACCAAGGTAGAGCTATAGGACAAGTAACTATGACAACCCACTTACCCGTTCGGGCATCATGGTGTCATAAATGACGTTATCGTTTTCGTTTCGTCCCCGTCGGAGAATGCTTGTTGAGTGATTTGATTTGAAAGTGCCGTTGGCCAATAAAGAATTGAGTTGGTTTTTAGACTTTTTTTTACAGCAAACAACTTCATGACTTTTTTTTTTAATCTTTTTTTTTTGTCAACATTTTAAACTTTTTTGGGGCGTTTTTTTATCTACGCTTTTTGACGTATTTTTTCAAAGTTTGACTTTTTTGATTTTACTTTTATTGTAGTACTTTTGTTAGTGTCAAGTGAAAAAAGCATTACATTCGTTATCGTACTACATTATATATGTTTTTGACAAAACTCTGTCACTTTTGACTTTTTAAACTTTTTTTTCCTATGTTTTTTCCCAAAAAAAAAGTAAAAATTGACTTTGGGCAAGTCAACCTTAACGTTGAACCCTGTGACCTGAAACTAAATACAAAAAATAATAATCAAGCTGTCGGTGGTTATTTTGTATGTCGGTTATTTTTAAGCAAAGTTTCTTCACATCACAAGTAATGAAAGCTCTTTGCCTGATGTTAGTGTAAAAATGGTTGTAGGGCTGCAAATAATGATTAGTTCCCTCATCAGTTAATCTACTAATTGTTTTCTCAATTTGATTCTTGTTTAGTCTATGAAAATGCACAACAAATAGCGACCAATGGCAGTTATTCACAGTCTGTGAATAACTTGTTTTGTTTGACTAACAGCCCGAAATCCAAAGATATTCAGTTCACGGTGTTTAAAAAACAGAGAAAAGCAACACATTCTGGCAATAAAGAAACTGGATTCATTGACTAATCGTTTCAGACAAAACAAGCATTTAGAAAACGCTCAAGGAAATCTCTGTGGATGAAATAGTGTATATAGACTATTTTTATTGTTAACGTATACCCTTATTAACGTTTATTGGTAATGTATACCCGGATCAATTAATTGATTAGTGAAAGAAAAATCATTAACAAATAGTAGAGCCAAAGAAAATGAATCTGCAGCTACTGATTCATTGTTTAAAGAGCTCATATTATGCTTTTTGGCTTTTTCCCTTTCCTTTATTGCGTTATATTTCTTTTTTGTGCATGTTATAGGTTTACAAAGTGAAAAAGCCCAAAGTCCCCCCCAAAGGGACTTACCATCTCCAACAGAAAACACTGTTCACAAACTGCTCCAAACAGCTCTATTGTAGTCCAGCCTTTACTTCAGAGACAAACGTGGTCACTTTGTAACACACGTTATAATGCTCACCTAGCTGCTAGCATGGCACTCCCTCATACTCTGCTTCTGACTGGCTAGTAGTCCTTAAATAGGTACTGTCAGGGCACACCCTCATACTCTGCTTCTGACTGGCTAGTAGTCCTTACCTAGGTACTGTCAGGGCACGCCCTCATACTCTGCTTCTGACTGGCTAGTAGTCCCTTCAGTGCGACTCCCAACAAAGATGGAACAGAAGTGAGATGTCTCACTATGTAGCTAAAACAGAGAGCTCAACACACAGGGTGAAAAGAGGAGCTGCAGCAATGTGCAGTATTCTGATATAACCTCTAAAAACAATTATATACCATAGAGAGCCGATTGGTCAGGGGGATAGGACCTGAACAAATTGGGTTATGTTACCTTGCGTAAGCATGGACGCCTGGCCAATAGTAGTGTGTGAATGCTATTGTAGCGGGTCTTGCCTAGAAGTTGCGTGGGTTCCATAATAACGCTACGGCGTAGGTCCGTGTCTCCACGTACCTACGCACGTAGCCACGGCGTACATTTCACACAGAAGTATAAATCACACTACGGTGGTATTTTATAGGAATAATGGAAGAGGTGTGTTTGAGGTCCTGAAACTATGCTAAGTAGCGTCAATAAATTTGAAATGGTGAAACTTGCAGAAACCCTGGGTTATATCTTTATACATGTAATAATTTAAAGACCGTTTTAAACAATCAGTCAATTAGAAAGTAATCAACTGATTTGGTTGAACTGGTTTTGTCCAGAAGAAGCCATGAAACAAACTTGTATTTGATTTATTTGATTGTCTAAACCAGTTTTTTTCATTTAAAATTAAAAGTATTTGGTCATAAGCTTGACCAAAGTGTGATTTTTACTTCTTGGATTTGTGTTTGGAGGATTTTGTAGAGGCCAGAAGAGGTGAACGTTTCCAGTATTATATATTAGACAAACAACTAGAAAAAAATAAGACAAAAATTAATAATTCTGTGTAATAGATTTCCTTCTTTAATCATGCATCTGGAAAGAAAGAAGGAAGAGGGTCGTTTCCCTGATGCGTTGATTAAATTAGGAGCCTTTAACACGATCTATTCTCCTCAAACACTGCCGACACACAATGCTCTTTCAACGGTTTCTAGTTTTAACAAGATTAAGTTGAGCAAAGTGAATTAAAAAGCAGATGGTCGGCTGTCCACAGAGCGACCCCCGAGCCTGAACTCTGCTCTGCCTCAGCGTGGGGGGGCTTTACCAGCTTTTCTTTTCTGTCAGTGGTCTTTTAAAACCCCAGTTTCAGTTTCGGTGTCCGCGTTACAAAGAGCTTCACAATGAATTATAAAATGGAACATAAGGGGCTGCACGATACGAGGGAAATATGGCCATAAGGTTGTTGAATATTGCGATAACGACATTACTTGCGATAAATAAACAGAAATTGAAGTGTTCTCAGTTCTGCTTTCAGTATTCTGCTAAAATACAACAAATTCAATTTAAAACAAATGAAGGGAAATCATTTCCAACATTCTTTTATTGAACAAATTAAACACTGAGTTGAATATAAAAGGAACCCCTACAAAAAGAATGACCGTTACGGGCCGGCTACATTGCAAGCGTAACGTATACAGAGCGGACGTTTCAAAACTACGCTTCCACTATAATCAATTAAACTGGCGACAGTGGACACGAGAGCAGCGCGTTAGTGGTGTGTCTGCACGCGAGGTGTGTGCGGCCCTTTTACACAGAAACGGATCATAAAGTGTCTATATTTCTTTAAAATTAAACTACAGGTATACAGCAAACAACTTAATGACTGAGAATGTTTTGAAGGATTCTGTTTTTATTTCTTATTTCCCTCACTTGTTCATCACCCTGCCCCCCCCCAACCGGCACCGTCAGACACCCCCTACCAAGAGCCTGGGTCTGTCCCGTCAGACACCTCCTACCAAGAGCCTGGGTCTGTCCCGTCAGACACCGCCTAACAAGAGCCTGGGTCTGTCCCAGGTTTCTTCCTGAGAGGGAGTTTTTCCACGCCACTGTCGCACTGAATGCTTGCTCTTGGGGGAATTACTAGAATTGTTGGGTCTTTGTAAATTATAGAGTGTGGTCTAGACCTACTCTTATCTGTAAAGTGTCTCAAGATAACTTGTTACGATTTGAAACTATAAATAAAATTGAATTGAACCTGCGTCCTCTGACAACAGCTGACCGTAGATCACAGCGCTGTGCCGGTGCCAAAAACTGAAGAAATACCAACTATCCCAAAGCAAAAGCTCTCCGTCTCGCCTGCGACTCGCAACAATCCTACGGTGTGTGTGTACAGCTGGTGTAGCCAGGTAAAAGATACATTCTGCGGCACATACGCTCCGCGAACGGTCCGCAGACGTTACGTGTTCAACGCCAAAGCGTTAGGCTACATTATGTAAGTGCAGTTTCCTGCTGATATTTTCTTTCAACTAACGCAAAAGCTCTTTGAGTGTTTATCGCGATGTGTCGCAGCCTTTCACAATGTGTATAGTACGCCAGTTGATATCGCATTGACGATTAAAAAGCTCTATGGTCCAGCTAAATTTGGAATTGTTACAGGCCTAGTTGATGGTTTGACTTTTGGTGTGTGATGCATTTCAGTCGTCTACATGTAGAGTTAGTTGGGAATCCTGCAGCAGAACTTTGGACTTAATAGTGATCCAGCCGCGTCTTGACCTAAGTTCACACAGCGCATTATAAAAATCAAGAAGTGAGGAAACGAAAAGAAAAGTTGTAGCTGGTGGAATATTTTTTGCGATTGGAAATATCAGACGTGTTTCCTGCTGTTCAGCTGTGAATCAGAAGTCACTCCTGGGTTTAAAAGGCCTAATTTGGGCTAGTTAAATCAAAGAATTTGCAATCTAACCACAATATCCAACAGAACTTCAAACTTTGCACGCAGCGCGGTAGCTTTTAGTGCACTCTGCCACGACCGAATGCTTCGGTGGTTCAGTCACTGCGGTCTATTAAATAAAAAAATAAACGGTGCAGCTGTAACACAGTGGCTAAATCACTAGAGCATTTGGCACAGAGCCACTCGTACACACTCTTTAACACGTGAAGGCCAATAATTCAGAGCAGAGTCTGAGAGAATCCAGCAGACAGTATTTCTCAGTTTATTCTCCCAAACGTGAACCAGATGTCCTCGGCTGTAATGAAGGTAAAGTTGGTTTTTTTTACCCTGCGAGGCAATTACAGCGAGAGGGGCCTGCTGCGTGTGTGGTCCTGCTCAGACACGAGCTTCACTTTGTGACCAGTCTGAGCGTTAGATCGTCTGCGTGGAAGGCAGCATACAGTCCCAGCCGGCGCATTGATTTCACTTACGTTGAACGCGTAACGTATGCGGACGGAGCGCGTGCATCTTTTAACTGTCTACACCTGCAGGCGTAGGATTGTGTGAGTCAAAGGAGACGCAGTGAGCTTTCCTTCTGGGATTGTTAGTATTTCTTCAGAGGACGCAGGTGAGGGGAAACAAGAAATAAAAACAGAAACTCTTCTATATAATCGTTGTTTAATTTAAACGGACACTTTATGATCCATTTCTGTGTAAAAGGGCCGCACACATCTCGCATAGTTTGGAACATCCGCTCCGCAGTGTAGCCGGCCCTACATCACAGCTACGTTTTGGTTTAAAAAAATGAATATCTTTTGCTACGTTCACGCCTCGTGTCTGCACTACTGCAGCGTTTCCGAGCCCCTAAAACTTTACCTAACATAAACGGAGACCTGAGGAAATACACATCCATCAGTCTTATCGGCTAGGTAGCTTACAGACCTTTCAGTAACAGTTCCCCCGCGTCGTCGCTGCTAGCTAATAAATCCCTGCTCTTACTTTTCACCGTTGTTCTTTATCCAAAGTATTTTCTGTATTTTTTAAACTTATACATCTGTGATTTTTCAACCGCAGAATAACGTTAAACAATCTGCTCCCTGATTACACCCACACACACATGCCCAGTGTGTGTGAATGGTCATGTGATACGTGTTGTCAGCAATGATTAATTCTTTTAGTGGAGCTAAAACTCTTGTGTGGACGTAGGTTAGTTTTTGTCTCAAAACACTGCTTAAAAATGAAAGAGTAGTAGTGTAGATGTAGCCTTAAAGTGCCCATATTATGAAAAAAACACTTTTTCTGGGATTTGTGGTGTTATTTGTGGTGTTTTGTGTCTCTGGTGCTTCCACACGCATGCAAACTTTGAAAAAATTCCATTGAGGGAGATACGGGTTTCTGATTGTGTCCTGCCTTCAGTCTCCGGGTGAGCTGTTCAAAAGCTGCACGGCTTTCTACGTCACTAGCCGAAATGGCAAAACCCTGCTACAACACAAACAAATTCACCCTAATCTACAAAATAAATTCTGCAGGTATTCCACACCAAGTTGACAGTGCGCCCTCCCGGCTAATCCTGCCTTGTACAGGCCGAAGTTGCAGAAACAGCTAGCTAGCTCATGTAGCCTTACCTAGCTACTGAGCATGCAGTCTTACCTAGCTACTGAGCATGTAGTCCTTACCTAGCTACTGAGCATGGGCGGCTGAGGCTCAGTGGTAGAGCGGTTGCCTGCCAATCGGAAGGTTGGTGGTTCGATCCTTGGCCCTGCAGTCCCATGTCGAAGTGTCCCTGGGCAAGACACTGAACCCCGAGTTGCCCCCGATGCTGCGCATCGGAGTGTAAATGTGTGTGAATGATTATCTGATGAGCAAGTGGCACCTTGTACGGCAGCCTCGGCCACAGTGTGTAAATGGTGAATGGTTCCTGTACCATGTAAAAGCGCTTTGAGTAGTTGTTCAGACTAGAAAAGCGCTTTATAAGAACAGTCCATTTACATTTACATTTACCTAGCTACTGAGCATGTAGTCCTTACCTAGCTACTGAGCATGTAGTCTTACCTAGCTACTGAGCATGTAGTCTTACCTAGCTACTGAGCATGTAGTCCTTACCTAGCTACCGAGCATGTAGTCTTACCTAGCTACTGAGCATGTAGTCTTACCTAGCTACTGAGCATGTAGTCCTTACCTAGCTACTGAGCATGTAGTCTTACCTAGCTACTGAGCATGTAGTCTTACCTAGCTACTGAGCATGTAGTCCTTACCTAGCTACTGAGCATGTAGTCTTACCTAGCTACTGAGCATGTAGTCCTTACCTAGCTACTGAGCATGTAGTCTTACCTAGCTACTGAGCATGTAGTCTTACCTAGCTACTGAGCATGTAGTCTTACCTAGCTACTGAGCATGTAGTCTTACCTAGCTACTGAGCATGTAGTCTTACCTAGCTACTGAGCATGTAGTCTTACCTAGCTACTGAGCATGTAGTCTTACCTAGCTACTGAGCATGTAGTCTTACCTAGCTACTGAGCATGTAGTCTTACCTAGCTACTGAGCATGTAGTCTTACCTAGCTACTGAGCATGTAGTCCTTACCTAGCTACTGAGCATGTAGTCTTACCTAGCTACTGAGCATGTAGTCCTTACCTAGCTACTGAGCATGTAGTCTTACCTAGCTACTGAGCATGTAGTCTTACCTAGCTACTGAGCATGTAGTCCTTACCTAGCTACTGAGCATGTAGTCTTACCTAGCTACTGAGCATGTAGTCTTACCTAGCTACTGAGCATGTAGTCTTACCTAGCTACTGAGCATGTAGTCTTACCTAGCTACTGAGCATGTAGTCCTTACCTAGCTACTGAGCATGTAGTCGTACCTAGCTACTGAGCATGTAGTCTTACCTAGCTACTGAGCATGTAGTCCTTACCTAGCTACTGAGCATGTAGTCCTTACCTAGCTACTGAGCATGTAGTCCTTACCTAGCTACTGAGCATGTGCGACTGACAACAAAGATGTTACAGAAGTTGAGAGGTCTCACTCTGTTTCTTCTCTCCTCTGTGACAGTAAACTGAATGTCTTTGAGTTGTGGACAAAACAAGACATTTGAGGACGTGACCTTGGACTTTGGGTAGTCTCGCCATTGCCAGACCTTCCTTCACAGCGCTGCGGAGGAGGGTCTGGCTAGTCCACACAGCATTCCTAGATGGAACCAGAGAAAAACCCGCTCTGGTTTATTGGCTTTTCTTTAAACCAATCACATTCATTTTGGGGAGCAACGGTGCCGCTCTAAAATAGCCTTGTGAAGGAACTTGTTTTGGTGGAACATGTGTACGTTCAACAGTAGTTTTAGTTTTAGAAAACTCAGATTGGACAGATAGTCTAGCTATCTGTCTGGATTTACCCTGCAGAGATCTGAGGAGCAGTTAACCATAGTCCTCACAAATCCACCGGAGGTTAGAACGCCAACACAGAGAAAGAGGAAGGTGACGGACATCCGGCCGAAAATGAGGGACATCCGGCGGAATTTCTAGCAACACCTGAGCAATCCCGGAAACGAAACGTGGTCGATATAGACTAGGAAACACTGATCGACATTTTTTGTAGTTGCAGTCCTACCTGGGGGATTGACTTCACTTAATAAACAGGAGTTAATAAAAAACGGCTTCAGGCTGACGAGGTGCAGGGCGCTCAGCTGTCTGAGGAGAGGGGACGCCTCCCTTCTCCGCCTCTGCAGGCACCTCTCGGGGTTTTGAGTGTAATTGGGTCCCTGGAGGATTACGTGTCTACCTCAGTGCGCTCCACATTTTTACTTTCATCTTTTCAAGGTTTGGTTTGTCCTCGAACCGGCTGACAGCTCGGCACTCTGAAACGGCACCGAGGTGCTTAAGTGTCGGCAGCAAATTGGGAGTAATTCTCTTTTCATCACATCTTCCATCAGGGGTAAAGCTATTCTTTTAGCTATTCCTTTCAAGCAATTGGATAACAACTCTTAGTTTGAAACCAGCTCTTAACGGTGTGCTGGAGCTCAATTTCTTTTGCGTCTGTCATGCAGGTGGTTGTCAGTTTTTGATACTCCTGCAGATGGGGCGAGGGCGGGGGCAGTGGTTGTCTAGCGGTTAAGCAGTCCCTCCAGAAAAACATGATTATGCGATGGCATAATTCAATGCATAATCAGCCAAAGTCTGCATATTTATGCGGGGGCTGCACTTTTTTGAAATACGTTGCACTTTCGCTGCATAAATTGCAGATTTTCGCTCAAAAATAAATTTGCTAGCTTGCATGATTTCATAATCCCCGGATTTTTGTTGCAAAAAAAGTCACATAATATATCGCAGCAGAAAGTTGAAAAATGTTGCGTTTACTTCACACAAGAGCAGCCATTTTCCCCTGTTGCCATGGGAACATTATGAAGTGATGTAATTAAGCAATGTGAACATCATCGAAAAGCAGGGTGTTGGAGGAATCACTTTTTTTTTCTCTTTTTCATCAAACCGCAATTTTTGCAAGTTCCTGCATAAAATCGCATAAATATATTATATACATATTCCATCGCATTTTTTAAGAAAACGTGCCGCATAATCAAGGATTTTTGCCCGCAACAATCACAAAAAAACTCTGGTCGCAGGTTCAGTACCCAGACCAGCAGGATAAAATCTGGGTGGGGAAAAGTGGAACTTGTCCCTCCCTCATTACCACCATTGAGGTGCCCTTGAGCAAGGCCCTTAACCCCAACGGCTCCAGTGGAGCTGCTCAGGGGCCAACAGATCAGACTGTGTTTGTACCGGGCAGCTTCCAGGTATGAATGAGGAACTGTGTGAATGTGATCAGGTCGTCGTTGCAAATGAGAACTTGTTCTCAATTGACTTACCTGGATAAATAAAGTAAAAAAATAAAATAAAAAATAAAGACACTGCTTTGATGGAGTTTTAATAGCAGATTGTTTTATATATTGCTTGGGAGTCAGTCTCCTACAAACTTTCACTCTGTTGCTCTTACTGAAAGGTTTGCCGGAGCAGTCGTTTTGTCAACTGTGTATCTGTTGATGCACACATTAAAAAGGCAGGAGCAGACCTCTGCTTTGAACTTGCTTTCAGGTGCGTTTTGATGCAGCTTGAATCTGCATTTCAAACTCATCATTAAACACTTCAGAGATGGAAAACTGTTATTCAGGTCTCCCCAAAAGAAATGTTCAGCCGATGCCGCATGAGAAGGGCTTCGTGCTGTGTGGGCAGCGGCTGCCGTCAACAGATTTGGACAGTCCTCCACATCCGTGAGTCATGAGCCTTGTGTTTTTAACGCCTGCATCATCTGTACAGCTGCCAGCAGAAACCTGCAGCTGTATACGCAGGATTACAAGACAATGTCTTCCTCCGGAAATATTAAAATATTTAACCACAATTATACTCCTCCTAGGGCTGCAACTAACAATTATTTTCTGGATGAATGGATTAGTTGTTTGGTCTCTAAAATGATCAGAAAATGGTGATAAATGTGGATCCCAAAGCCCAAAATGACGTCCTCAAATGTCTTGTTTTGTCCACAACTCGAAAGATATTCAGTTTACTGTCACAGAGGAATTGACTATCAAAATAGTTGCCAATTAATGAACCTGGCATGAGGCTCAAACATGTATGGCTGATTCTCTTTGCATCTCTTTGTAGTTGTGTCACAGTGTCTCTGTGGTCATTTGGCGTCTCTTTGTAGTCTATGTGTCCCTTTTGTGGTACTTTTGCATATCTTTTTCACATCATTTTGGATCTGTGTCTAAAACATTGGCAACGCCAGAGCACTCAAAAAGCTTTAGGACAAAACTTGCTAGAGTAAATCCAACTACAGTCACTAGATCTCAGAAAATCCTTTTAGTCACATTCATTTGGCTTAAGGTGGTGCACAAAACGGCTTGTGTACTGCATCTAAATCTTCAAATGGTGGGGGGAATACCCTGAATACAGATTCATTAACGCAAAGTCAAACTCAGAGACAATCTCTGCATCATAAAGCTGTTTTGTTTGTTTGATCCAGAATGAGCTGGAAACAATCAGCTGGCCCACAGATCAATACGTGGTGACCCTCAGGGGAAACGCTTGTCATGTCCAATGTTTAACAAAAGCTTTTGTCAGCGGTGAGATCCTAACAAAAGAGCTGCTGAAGTACTGGAGGATTAGTCCGTGCACTTTTAATTTGGCTGCACTATTGTGTTTATGAATGCGAGCTGAATAATAGTTAACTTAACAGCTTCACGACACATTCATGTGACACATAGTCCGGCAGTTTTGAGTCCCACATTGTCTTAAAAACACACACAAAAAAAACATGAATCATGCAGCACAAACACACATGATGAATCACTCCCATTACTGAAGTGATTTTTTCCTTTTCTTCAGCGTTTCCCGCAGCCCGATGGACTGTAGGTAGCGTACAGTACCAGCGCAGCAGCAGCATCCATCATCATTTCACTCCTGCCCGCATGTGGTGGTTGCTATAGAAACAGCTAGACATTAGGTAGAGTACAAGGGTCACAGTGTGAACTCATCTGTGCTTTTGTCTACAGGCAGAGCTTTGAAAACTTATGAATCATGGCTTATACAATGTGTTAATACATGTCAGACTTGTGTGATAAACGAGGCACGGGCCACATACTGCATCTCCTCGACTGTGTCACACAGGGATGCAATCTGTTGATTCTTTTCTCGATTAATGGATTACTTTTCGGTTCTCTAAAATGTCAGAAAATGGTGAAAAATGTGGGATCAGTGTTTCCCAAAAAGCCCAAGATGATGTCCTCAAATGTCTTGTTTTGCCCACAACTCAAAGATATTCAGTTTACTGTCACAGAGGAGGGAAGAAACTAGAACATATTCACATGAGAATGTAGTTACTCTTTTCATAAAAGAATTTACTCAAAAAAAGTAGATTAATTTAATAGTTGACAACTAATCCATTGCGCGAATAATCTTTGCAGCTCTAGACAAAGATCCTCTATACTACAGATGGTATGAAACGGTACACAATTAATGAAGAAGCTGACATCAGAGAAAATGTACTCTTTTTTTCTCCATAAAAAATTTACAAATAATCGCTAATCAAAATAGTTGGTGATTAAAGGTGCTCTAAGCGATGTCACTCGTTTTTTAGGCTACAAACATCTCCTCACTATCTGCTAGCTGCCTGTCCCCTGAACACACTGTTAAAAAAAACGCGGTCTCTGTAGACAGCCCAGGCTCCACAAACGCCAACAAAAACAAACTGCGCCAACCTGCACCACCAAACGTAACAAACAGCGTTCCAGCTAATAACCAACAAGAAAGATTTGGTTGAGCCAGTAGCATGTAGCATGTAGGCTACTTCCACAATGCGCTGTCACTACCCGATGCGAGTCGAGTGCTGATGTGAGTCGCACATGCTCAGATTTAAACGGTTTAAGGCATAACGTGTCATACTGAAATTTGTGAAATCCGTAAAATAATAAACTTTTCTCTTTACATACAATAACAGAAGATGGTAATCATTTCAAAAACGTTTTAGCTACCTATGATTGTTTGATCGCTAACGTTAGCTCAAAACGCCGTTAGCATCTAGTAGGCTACTTGATTGCTAACATTAGCACAAAACGCTGTTAGCATCTTAGCTAGTAGTCATTTCAAAAACCTTTTAGCTATCTATGATTGTTTGATTGCTAACGTTAGCTCAAAACCATAGACAGTATATTGTAGGCTACTTGTCGCAAAGTGACGCATGCGCAACTCACATCTGCGCTCGACTCCCATCGGGTAGTGACAGCGCGTTCGCAACTGTTTCAGGAAGCACGGAAGGGAGGGGGAGGGGCCGGGATGAGGAGGAGGAGGAGGGAGGGGTGAGCTAGCCTCCGTTTAGTTTGACAATACTTTGAACGTCAACAAGAAGTGCCGTCACCCAACATCGCTTATAGCACCTTTCATTTAAAAGTTGACAACTAATCGATTCATCTTTGCAGCTGTAGTGTCACATCTTAGCCAGGGGTGTACCGATATATATCGATTCAATCATCATCGATGCAAAGTAAAAATATAGATTTTTTTTTTTTTTTGTGTTGCAGATAGACAGGAAAGGGTGCCGCAGTTACTATCATCTTTAAGATGCGCCTTTATTTTGAAATTCACACTTTTTTATTTATTTTTTTTATTTAAAAAATAGTTGGTTTTTCATTTAAATGGCTAGAGGAGTGCTGTAATAGCATTGTCATAAAAACATTGTCTAATTGTCTAAAGTGATATTTTAGCTGGGTTAGCATGCTAACGTGCTCACAATGACAATAACAACATGCCCATGCTAAGCAGACAGCAATCCATCCAGTAGTTGTTAAGAGTGTTGGCATTGACATAATTTACAATGGGCCTTTTTTTTTATTTTATTTTTTTTTATGATTTTTTGTTAGTTAACCCTTGTGTTGTCCTTGGGTCAAATCTTTTATATCAGAAATATGGGTTTCTTTCAACCGAATTGCCCAAAAATTACATGGGTGGTTCCAAACAATGTTCTTCAAGTAAAATGAATAAATTTTAAAGCATTTGAAAAAAAAGAAATTGTTAAAATGGTTTCAAAACAGTATCCTGACATACACCCGTCTGTGATCCACTCAACCTCCTCGGATCTTAACTATTAGTCAAAATAAATCATAATAAAAGTTCCTTTTCAATTTTTACCCAGAAGGACAAGGGGCCCTATTTTAACGATCTGAAACGCAAGTTTGAAACGCAAAACGCAAGTAGCTTTGTGGGCGGATCTCGGGCGCTGTTGCTATTATGCCGGCGGGATAAATGACTCTTTCGCCCGACGCAAATCTAAAATGGGTTGGTCTGCAGTAGCTAGGTGTGGTTTGGGCGTAACGTGCAATAAACCAATCAGAGCATCATCTCACATTCCCTTTAAGAGCAGGGCGCTTGTTCCTTGGCGGACTGCTATTATGACGGCGGATTTGCCTGGCACACGCCAGCGGGAGCTGCCGATGCGAGATGCGGCAAAGTAATAAATGCCCTTCTTGGCCGGGTGGCGATGTTGCTGCGGTCTCTCGGGCGCATCTCCTCAAGTCTGGAGAGGATTGCTGCAGCTATGGAGCGTGGGTCTCCAAACGCACCACCTGCTCCTGTTGTGCCCCTTCCTCCTCCCCCCCACTCCATCTCCGTCCACCCGCTCCATCAGGAGCACATCGGGCATTACTCCCGGACCAGATCCCGCCGTAGTTCAACATCACGTCTCCTTAAGTCCTCTAATATTTCTTCATTTATGTCATCAACACATCCATGATTCATGGAAATATTGTGTAAATCACAACAAGCCACAAAGAATGCTGCGACTTTTTGAGGACTGTACTGTAAAGTTCCTCCTGTTCTATCCAAACACATGAAGCGCATTTTCAGTAATATTTTTCTTAGTAATTATGTATGGTTTGCAAAAATGGGAACTGCGTCCGTTTAGATGAGAGAAGTGTATGCGCGTTGTGCACACGCTACATTATGGCCAAGCATGCGCCCCTAAAATAGCATCTGAATAACGCGCTACTGACTTTAGACCAGGTTTTTCCTGGTCAGTGGCGGAATTGTTTTCTGAAACTGCAGAATAGCACAAAGCAACGTTTGCGCCGGAACACGCCTCCTCTTTTCGCTGAACCGCCCCCAGGAGCGCAAATACATTCCCTATTTTACCGACGTGCGTCTGTGGAGGGAAAAGTCCGCTGTGCGTCGGGTGCAAAATAGGAATGATACATGCGTCGGTGTACAAAGGCAATTGCGCTGAGTGCAAGATAGGGCCCAAGAAGTTCATGGTCGAAGGGAAGGTCTTCCCTTATCTTCCCGGGTCAAAATTGAAAATGAAAGTTTTTTTTTTGGGCTTTTTTTCTGTGCTTTCGTTGCTTTTTTTAAAATGTTTTTTTTTGGGATAATTATTTTGTGCATTTTAGGACTTTATTTTTAGAGGACAGCTGAAGACATGAAAGGGGAGAGAGAGGGGGAATGACATAATCAATTCAATGTTCAATTTGTTTAACAAAAGAATGTTGGAAACTATTTCCTTTCCATTGTTTTTTTAATTTAACAAGCAATTTGTTGTATTTTAACACAATACTGAAGGATGCAGAAATGCAGAACCTATAGTACAATTTAGAAAAACCAGAGCAGGGGGAATGAGAGGGGGAAACGCCAGAGCAGGGGGAATGAGAGGGGGAAACGCCAGAGCAGGGGGAATGAGAGGGGGGGGGAACACCAGAGCAGGGGGAATGATAGGTGGAAACACCAAAGCAGGGGGAATGAGAGGGGGAAACGGCAGAGCAGGGGGAATGAGAGGGGGAAACGTGGCGAAAGATATTAGTTTTCAAACCCAAACGTAGCGATATAAATGTAGCCTTAACGTGAGTGATGTTTCTACCTTTTGATTTCTTTATGAGCGTGTTATCTCTGTACAACCCAACCAGCCTAACTCCTCTCTGTTTTCTCTTCTCTGCAGCTGATGTAAAGCAGTCCGAGGTCAAAGGTCAAAGACTCCCGTTCTCCCAGCTACATTTGAACCCAAGAGCCATTAAACAGGTACATATGGTACGACGCTTTCTCTTGCTATTCCGTCACATTGTCCTTTCGCCAACAAGTCCTCCAAACCATACGACGATACAGGTCGTTTATTCCTCCCTGATATCGGGTGATGACTCAGAAATGATGTTGGGAGACCTCAAAGATGACGACCAGTCCGATGATTACAAATCAAATGCAGCTTTATTCAAACAGTGAACAAACTTTCATGACACTGGGACAACCATGAGCATACAAACGTGTCTACTCAAGGATGACCAACATGTACATCAGAATGAATACCTTTTTAAACTCTTTTTTTGTGCTTACACAGCATGAGACATCTATTTCAGTTGGAACAGTTTACTCTTAAACTACACCTTTTATGGCAGATGCTCCTAATAGATTCTCACATTCCTGGCTCCAATTCCTCTGTGTGACAGTTGTGCCCAAACTCATAATAGATTCACACATTCTAAGCTAGGTTTTACTGTGAGACCATATCTTCTTAAACTGACTGGTCTCTAAAAACTCCTTAGAATAGATAAGATACATTCAAACATCTGCATGCACACATACCAAACCTATCACTCCCCTCTAATACGACCAACGGGTGCGGTTAACCCTTGTGTTGACTTTGGGTCAAATTGACCTGTTTTCAATTTTTGTTTTATATCAGAAAATACGGGACGTAGAAATAAGCGCTGAAAATGTGTAGAAGAAAAATTTAACAATTTAAAACATTGGAAAAAGCAAAAACGTGAAAACAAGGCGTCAAAAATGTCGAAAAATGTTGACGGGGAGACAACACAAGGGTTAAGTTAGCGCACCCTAGAGGTGGCCACTAGAGGGCGCCGCCAACATTAACCTAGATCTTCTTCGCAACTGCTGCTTGAACTAATGACTTATGTGGGCATTTTCGGGGGGAGGACAGTCTCCCTTTCACTCTTCATTTCATTGTGGTTCAGCTTTGTTTCTGAGTTTTTTTTTACCTTTATCTGAAGCTGCGTACACATGACCCCGCGGTAAAACCGCTCTGCGATGGCTGTGCCTTTGTTTTCTTATGAAGACAACTCGGAGAAGGTGCTACCTTCGAACCTGGACACATACAGTACAGGCCAAAAGTTTGGACACACCTTCTCATTCAATGTGTTTCCTTTATTTTCATGACTATTTACATTGTAGATTCTCACTGAAGGCATCAAAACTATAAATGAACATATATGGAATTATGTACTTAACCAAAAAGTGTGAAATAACTGAAAACATGTGTTATATTTTAGATTCTTCAAAGTAGCCACCCTTTGCTTTTTTTGATAACTCTGCAAACCCTTGGTGTTCTCTCAATGAGCTTCATGAGGTAGTCACCTGAAATGGTTTTACCTTCACAGGTGTGCTTTGTCAGGGTTCATTAGTGGAATTATTTCCCTTATTAATAAAAAAGCAAAGGGTGGCTACTTTGAGGTTTTCAGTTATTTCACACTTTTTTGTTAAGTACATAATTCCACATGTGTTCATTCATAGTTTTGATGCCTTTAGTGAGAATTTACAATGTAAATAGTCATGAAAATAAATAAAAAAACGCATTGAATGAGAAGGTGTGTCCAAACTTTTGGACTGTACTGTATATTATATAGTCCGTAAATTGTGTACTAGGTTGAAATTGAAGGCTAGTAAATGCTCTGTTTTTGGTTCACTTCTTGTATTTGGGTTGGATCGCAAACTCTAGTTCACTTGGAAGCGAACCGAGACCCCCGTTTTCAAGCGGACCAGAGTTAGTTAGTTTGATCCGCACCAGAGTTGGGATGAGCTTTCACACCAGCCCAAACGAACCGGACTGTCTGCCCAAACTAACCCGACTGTCCGCCCAAACTAACCCGACTGTCCGATGCCTTTTAAACGTACCAAGCGAGGTAGGTGTGAAAGCCACCTAAAGTGTCTATGCTCTGCGCCCTACCTCGCCGTTTTACCGCCGCTATAACTGCACAAGTCAATGTGGTCTTTTGTTTAAGGATGTCCTGCCTTTTAGACTGTAAACCTAGTTTGCCTACGGGTACCAATAAAGTAACCTGAACCTGATCATGTGTAGGCGGCTTAGGACCTCGTGCTTTCGTCCCTCTGTTGTTAGTTAAAGGGAAGAACTTTGGGATTTCAGTGAACTTTGGTAGACCATTGTAGACATTTCTTTATCTGTTTTTCGCCAATAACTCCTGAACCCTGGGGCGTGGAGGCAAAATGATAGATTTCTTGAATTCCTTATCAGACTAACTTATCATTTATTTTCATATCGGCTGATGTCTTGGTGAAAGTTTTGGTCTGTTTTAGGGGTGCACCGATCCGATATTTGGATCGGGTATCGGCCCCGATATTGACAAAATAGCTGGATCGGTGGATCGGAAAAATTCACAGATCCACGGGCCGATCCAGTTTTTTTTTTTTTTTCACTCCGTCCAGCACCGGGACCCCTGCGTACTGCGTACCCTTCTCACTCATGGTAGTAACTTCATAACACAACAATTAATAACCCACAACTAACTCTCTTTAAAAGGATAAAACACCAAAGCATATAACAATTTGAGACTTAAACAGCTTCTAACACTAATAATTTTACATTTACAAATGTAGCTACACCGCCGAATGGCATGCTGGGTAACATTACAGCTGCTAGCCTAGCCAATGAGCCTAACTAGCCAGGTAGCATAACAGTCTGTTAAGCTGGGAGAGGCTCCGGTCGGTACTGCACATTCAAGAACCGAGAAGAAAGTTAGCTAGAGGATGAAGAAAGACCGGAGATGCACCAGAACAACGTGTGCTCAAGAGGGGAGCCGTCTGTTGTTCCCAAGTTTTTTCTTTCTAACAAATCGGACATAATTTAGCCACTGTTGTTGCTCGTCGCTCTAACGTTACTCGGCCGTGCTAACGTTAAAGACGTGTCAAGCATGCAGCGGAGCAACGTTATGAACGCAATCCACCTCCGGTTCCGCTACAGACCGTTGAGAAAGACGGGTTCAGAGCAATGATTAAAACACTGGATTTAAGATGTCTCGCCTCGCTGAAATACGTCCTCCAACCTGCTAACGTTATTCAAACAGCGAAGGAGGCTGACAGCGGAGCTCCGTTCACTCGCCCACTACAACAACACTACAACCTAACTTACCTGTGGCCAAGGTAGTGTTTATACAACTAGCTTACAACTATTTAGTTTTGAAAGGGAAACAATGTTAAAGTTGTTTGTATGTGTATTCATTCGATTTGAGTTTATTTTACTACTTTACAGTTTGTACAATATAAATAGTGTAGCTTCTGTAACTGTTTAATGGATTCTCCTTCATATAAGTTATTGTAAAATATCGTGGAGCTTTTAGTAAACATAGTAACATGTTTTTGAGATATTCTATGTACTCCTGACAGTAGAATAAGCCATTATAAACCTATATAAAGGTGGCCCATTACTGATGGCCCATTATTATTTATTTAAATTTATTTTAAGAAGTTTGATTACATGATATTTTCGATTTGAATGCACAGTTGTTTTTTAAATAACAAATAAATAAGAATTCAATACATTACATCTATGTTATTTTGTCTTAATTAGGAAAGTAATGTTGAGTTAGGAAGGTCTGGTGCCTTTAGTCTCTTCCATATGGTGGAAGGAAGGTATAAGGTGGAAGGTATACAGTTTATTATTAATTCAGCGACGGTATCGGATCGGTATTGGGTATCGACAGATACACAAAGCCCTGGCATCGGTATCGGTATCGGGACTGAAAAAGTTGGATCGGTGCATACCTAGTCTGTTTTGCACTAATCGATCAGTAGCCATTGAAGTATCCTCCCACTGACATTGTTTTCTGTCGACAAAGCAACTGCAGTTGTTCAGGAGCAGTTAACTTCACATTTGTTCACGATGATTAAAGAAATATTCAGATAGAGGGTCCTATCTTGCACCCTGCGCAGCCCCAAGCCCAACGCAAGTGTCTTTGCTAGTTTAAGACCGACGCACTTGTCAATGGCCCGTCCAGCATGTTGCATGTTACGCCCAAAACACACCTATGATTAATGAAGACACTAAGTACAACCCTTTCGGCGCACGGACCCTTTTTCCTAGCAAAAGTGGATTCGTACACGCCCTAAACGCACCTGCGCCAGGCGCTTCACACCGTGCCCTTAGATCGTTAAAATAGGGCCCTTAAAGTGGCGATCCGTGCATGTGTGTGAAGATTTCAGTTCTGGTTGCTTTACACTTTCTATACGAGTGATTAAATCTCATTATATTTCTACGTAAATAAAATACAATTATTATAGTGTGATTTTTGCGAGGATCTGTATCAAGCAAAGATTTTTTCTTTAGTTTGTAGGATACGATGTGTAGGCCGGGACATCTCTGCAGCACCATGGTACTTAATTTAAAATGGTTTGACACATATTATGCCTCTAACAAATATTGCACACCCCCTGCGATTTTGATATTGCACTAGTCCGGAGATCTTCAACAGGGGGTCCGGGACCCCTAGGGGGTCTTCAGGCGCTGGATTATGTAAAAAAAATATATACTTTTGAAAGTTTCTTATTTCAAAAAATTAAATAAGTCTGAAAATGTACATCAATATGAATGCAAAATTTAAACATCAAAGATAAATTGTCCTATTTGTGTAATCTTTTATTTATCTAGGCTACACATTGACTATAGGTTTAACCTTTAACACGATGCATACATAATATCCATTTCTTTTCATCCATTCTGCCCAGTTTAATACAGTCCTTCCAGTTTTTTTGTTTTTGTTGCGGGCAAAAATGCTAGATTATGCGGCACGTTTTCTTAAAAAATGCGATGGAATATGCGGGATATTTATGCAATTTTATGCGATGAAATTGCGGGAACTTGCAAAAACTGCTGTTTGATGAAAAAGAGAAAAAAAGTGAATTCCCCCAACACCCTGCTTTTTTTTGTTTGATGTTCACGTCGCGTAATTACGTCACTTCATAACGTCACTTCATAACGTCACTTCATAACGTCACTTCATAACGTCACTTCATAACGTCACTTCATAACGTCACTTCATAACGTTCCCTTGGCCACAGAGGAAAATGGCTGCTCTTGTGTGAAGTAAATATAGTAAATATTTTTCAACTTTCTGCTAAGATATATGTGACTTTTTTGCAACGAAAATGTGGGGATTATGAAATCATGCAAGCATTATCGCGTTTTTCTGGTGGGACTGTTTAATATGCAACTCAATTGTATACAATATATGCGGTAGGGGGTCCCTACTCTGTCTCTCTTTCAGCTTAGGGGTCCCTGGCCTAAAAGATGTTGAAGACCCCTGCACTAGTGCACTAGTCCATATTGTGATTTTGATACAGTTGTGATTATTGTGCAGCCATAGCTCTGGGGTCTTGTTGATGAGTGAGCTTCAAATTTTAAAGTGCTCATATTATGCTTTTTAGCTTTTCCCCTTTCCTTTATTGTGATCTATATCTTTTTTATGCATGTTATAGGTTTACAAAGTGAAAAAGCCCAAAGTCCCCCCCAAAGGGACTTACCATCTCCAACAGAAAACACTGTTCACCAACTGCTCCAAACAGCTCTATTGTAGTCCAGCCTTTAATTCAGAGACAAACGTGGGTCACTTTGTAACACACATAAACCTATTCTGATATAACCTCTAAATACCATTCTGCACATGAAAATGAGCTCTTTAAGAATTGTGTACATAGTTCCATTTTGTGTGTGTACAATTAAGAAAATGTCTGGGAAATGTCATGCCAGACACCCAGTTTGCAGGACATTAGTGTTAGACTTCACATGCCACAGTGCTTCTTTTTGTCTATTGCGGTGCACTGTACAAACATCACTTTGTTCTGGTTGACTTCAAATTTAAACCACTCGCTGCAGACAGACCGAGTAATGAATGTAAACCCCCACAGAGGCCAGACTGATCAAATTTAGTCCAATTAAAACTAACTTATTTACGCTGTTAGATGTCTTTTGATGTTCAGCAGCTCCATCCACTTCAATAGAGACACGTTAGAGTTTATTTATGCAGTTTTACTAAAAGAGCAGTATGATTGATTGTTGCAGTCTGGAAAGTATCATCAAAGTATCATCTTCTCACTGTGTGTACTACTGCATGGACTAAACCAGCTGGTGACACATGCAGCATGTGGTCATGCCCACACAGATATGCGCGCACACAAGCGTCAGGGCACGTTCACACCACAAAAAGTGATCCAGTGTCATTGAGTGTCACTTAAATGGCCCATTTGTGTGAAGTCCTGTTGTTGTTTTTTTAACCCTCCAATGTAGAACGAAGTAGACCGTTTCACGATTATTATTTTTTTGTAAGATCTCAACATTTTCGACCGCACTTGAAGGCAGCTTCATTTCACGAAGAAAGAGAGAAAGAAAAGAAATCGAGGGACTGAGTAGTTTTAAATCACTATACTTTTTACTTTTACTTGAGTAGATTTGTGAAGAAGAAACTGTACTCTTACTCCGCTACATTAGGCTACAATGAGCTCGTTACTTTTCTTTTTACCTCTTTGGTATTCTACGCGTCATTGTTTTTATCCCCCGCGTACGCCTCATTTTAGTGTTTTATTTTGACTTCCGCTAAAGGCTCTACCCCGTGACTGTGTTTCACCAATCGTAGTTGTGCAGTCTCGTCACCGTACTCAGTCTCAGCGGCGGGACCGGACCATGGATGTATTAAGAGAACGGACGGGTCAGCTTTACAGTCGTAGCAAAACAAAAATGTCAGAATCAACCGCCGGCAGACACAGAGGAGGAGGAACACCCCAGAGGTCTGTACTACAAATCCAGATCAACATGTCCTGGATCTCTTTCAGTTACCGGCTTCACCTAACCTAACAGCCACGGTCCCGCATCAGCTGTGTCACGACGGTGGTTATCAACTATACCAACCCAGGGTTTCCCAATCCAGCCACGCTTGTTCACATAAAAGAGGCGATGTTTGCACAACATGACCAATAGCCACATATTTTACATAAGAAGAGCAAACTATATTTCTACATAAATATGAAGAACACATGGTTTTACAGGCAAAACGCAATAAAGACGCTGCTTCCTAAAACAGGAAGGAAAGCTGGCAAAAAAAAACAGGCGACGCTGTGCGTAAATCACAACATCAGTATCACTTCCCCATCAGTCAGGCACAAGATCTGACCATAATTACACTTGTGCTTTCCGTCGTTGCTTTAGCCTTTTATTTCAGTTGCAACCCTGGCAGTGGAAGCGATCGTGAGAGCAAATAAAACATATAAAAAACATAATTCAAATCTTCTTCTTCACACGGCTCAAAAAGCCAAGAAATAGCCGATATGTAATTCCCTTCCATTAAAATCTACATACTATTTCATAAATATACCCATCAGGGAATGTTAACGGGGTTGTCGGACTCTAAATGTTTTTTATATGAGCGCACCCCTCCCTCTCTCTCTCTCTCTCGCTCTCTCGCTCTCCGCGCACCGAGCTCCGCCTGATCTTCTAAGAACGGTGACGCCGTTATCAATCGAGTATTGATTGGTCAGTAGGCGGTGCTTTTACACCGGTTGATCTCTCATCTCCAACATAACCTGCTCCCGACCAGGTTAGGCGTCCAGCATGTTACCACGGCGATTGAACCCGGTAACAGGTTATCCACCTTTGTGATAAAGAAAATCCTGGTGAACCTGAAGTTACCTCGTTAACCCCAAATCTTGCTTCGTAGTCCAGGCCTCTGGCCTCATAATGAAAGCATGTTTACCTTAGTAAAAGTGCCAAACAGCAGCTCCATTACCTTGTTCTAGTTCTGCCTGCAGAGCCTGGTAAACAAGTTTGGAAATTTGTGTAACTTGTGCTTATTTATTTTTTATGTATTATTATTTTATTGATTTTATTTTTTAAGTACTTGAATTTTCCTGGATTATTTTAATTTAAGCTATTTTTATAATTTATTAATTTATTTTATTGATTGGATGAACTATAATTTGCCTAAATATGATTATTTTGTATTTTTGTCCGTCTGATTGAATGCTTATGTTAAAAAATAAATCAGATGTTACTCAACAGTTACTCAGTACTTGAGTAGTTTTTTCACCAAGTACTTTTTTACTCTTACTCAAGTAATTATCTGGATGACTACTTTTTACTTTTACTTGAGTCATATTATTCTGAAGTATCAGTACTTTTACTTGAGTACAATTTTTGGCTACTCTACCCACCTCTATATATCTATATATATCTATATATATCTATATATATATATATATATATATATATATATATATATATATATATATAATATCTCTTTAGAGGAATGAAAAGAATGTACAAGTATATACAAGTGTTGATTAAAATGTACAACCTGCATACATATATAACAAAATAAAATATGTATAATATTAAATATACTTTCCCCCACTGCTGCTGAAGCTTTTGACTGTGGCCATTGAGACTTCTCGTTATTAAAAAAAGGAGAAAATAAAAGAAAGTTGACTTTGAAGCAGCCGTCAGAGAGGAGAGGATGACGTCTTCCTCTTCCTTAGGTCAACATCACTAACAGCTCTGAACTGACAGGCTGGAGCAGCAGAACCCGCAGCGCTCACTAAAAACATGACATGTTTCCAATAGTGAGTCAAGTTGTATTTTTGGTACGCGTTGAATAATTAAATGAATTTTAAGACACAACTTGTCCGCATGTGCACAGTCAGCACACACCATTACATCACTTTCTCCTCAATTCAACTTGGAGCAGTACGTCTTGTTCACTTTGTCAAAGAACATTTGCGTGACTCAACTTCAAACTACCAAAAATGTGTGATCAAATTACATTTGATTCATACAAAACATAATATAGCCTCTAAATAAAATGTGGATCTGTGAAGGAAGATAATTTGATGTCTCCCCTGCCCGGCTATATTTATGGTTATGAGGCACGGTGGCGGTCCCTTAAAGGGAGAAAGCTGTCAACGTGACTGGTTTTCATACCAGCTCGCTTTCAGCAAGGACAGAGAGAGTGGGGAGTGGTAATAATTAACTTTTGAAAACCCTACCGTGACGCTCGCTTTGTCCAAATGCTCTTTTCCAGTATTACTTATCCACCTTCATTCAGTTACTTTTTTTAATTTAACCTTTTTTTTTAACCAGGAATAAGACTCTTTGAGATTAAAACTATCTTTTTAAAGAGTTTTCTCGCCAAGACATTGATAATTTTGTACACAATTGTATTTAATATGAAAGAGTTGGGTGGTCTTCTCTCTCTTCATACTCAGTGGTATCTCTTTATCTATTAGGCTCTTATTGGAAAACTGCCATCTTCCCTTACAGAACTTCTCTGTTACTCAGAGGGACATTATCGGACTCGCTCTGCGGTCAGGCTTTAACTTCATGTTCCACAAGCTCGGTCTGAACTTGGAAACAGTTCTTGTAGTTTTAGTGCACCCGACTCCTGGAACAAATTACAGCACTTTCTTAAAATCAACTCAATTGGGCCTCTCGGACAATTTAGAAATCTGGTTCTAAACCTGCAAACTTCTATTTGTAACTGCTTTACATGTATTTTCTTTTGCATCCTTATTATCCTAACTTATTTGTTAAATAATTTTTCTATATTTCTTTTGATTGTACTTTCTGTGTTCTTCTGTTTTTGTCTTTCTAATCTGACTCGATGACATTGAAAATGAGCGTTGGCCCTCGATGATCTCTCGAGGATAAATAAAGGTTGAATGAATGAATGAATGAACATGGTTTCAGACATAAAACAAACGTGACTTAAAATGGAGACCCAAGATCAGAATACGTACGTACAAGTAGATCACGGAAGGCTTGTATCATGTGGACAGTTTAGTTTTCATTACTTAGAATCAGTCCTTCCAGATAAATGCAGAGTTTTTTTGTGATTGTTGCGGGCAAAAATTATGCGGCACGTTTTCTTTAAAAAATGCGATGGAATACAACACCGTGCTTTTTGATGATGTTCACGCCGCGTAATTACGTCACTTCGTAACGTCACTTCGTAACGTCACTTCGTAACGTCACTTCGTAACTTTCCCATGGCAACAGGGGAAAATGGCTGCTGTTGTGTGAAGTAACCGCAACATTTTTCAACTTTCTGCTAAGATATATTATGTGACTTTTTTGCAACGAAAATGCGGGGATTATGAAATCATGCAAGCCCCACATATTTTGTGCGGAAATCGGTAATTTATGTGTTGAAAGTGCGACATATTTGAAAAAATGCGTCCCCCGCATAAATATGCAGACTTTGCATTGAATTATGCAATCGCATAATCACGATTTTCTGGAGGGACTGTAGAATTCCTCATGGGGGCGACAGAAATTACGCGCTATAGCTTTAAAAGCTAGTGTTCATCGGCAGTCCCTTCACCTGTTGTTAATAGGCATCCTAGGGTGAAAACACTATAAAAATACAAATACATGTACATCAGATAATAGATTACATTCTTGTCTTATGTACAACACATAAAAGCTCATTACATATAGTTTAAAAGACTTATATGATGTATAAAAAAACAAACCTATGAATAATATAAAAGGACTATCGGATGGATATTGATACTTCTTCACAGTCTGTGGTGGCAAAGTATTTGAACAAATGGATGAAAGTCGGATATCTTCAGAATATCAGGACCCACTTTTGTTTATTTTGTATTTATTTTTCAAGCCTTCCCCCAATGTTTCTTTCCTAAACCCAACCGTTTATTGTTTTCCTAAGCGTGTGACGTTGGTCACCGTCATGCTTTTGTCATTTTTTTGTCATTTTTTTGTGTTTCTAAAGCCTTTCCCAATGTTCTTTTCCTAAACCCAACCTTTTTTTTATACACGTGTGTGATGTTCTAGCGGCACGTTCTCTCAATAACTCGCCATGTGGCGATATGTGTATGTTTACATCCGCTCTATACAGCGTAGACATACACGCGGATAGCTCAAAATGCGTACAGATAACACGCCATTTGGCTTTAGGAAAGTCGCGTGTATGTTTATGCAAAGTCCTGATGTCATGTTGAATTTACCTGAGATCTACCAACATCATCAATACGAGTCTTCCTCCACTCTCATTGCTGATGGAAGGATGCAGAAAGATTAAATCCGCTGGGTTTATCCTTCTGTCCTCGTTCACTGCTGCTCAGCTCTGACGGATGGATGCAGGCAGTCAGGTCCGCTGAGGAAACCCACTTCTGTAGACGCTGCACTTCCTTTCAGCCGCTCACCCTGTTGATTTATTGGACTGGAGCGTCCTGTTGCTGGCGGGTAATCTCTGCAGAAACAGTTACATAGTCTGGACTGTGGGAAGCCGGGGGATTCACACTGGGATCCAGTTTCACTGCTGCAAAATGCTGACTGGGCGTTCCCCAACACTGTGGGCTAGTGGTTGTATTATAAATCATAATAAAGGTGTCGCAGGCAATTAGTGTCACTGTGGAAGTAAAACTGAAGTGAAATATTTCACATCAGCAAAATGAATATCTTTTAAATGGAAATATTTCACTGAATCCTTTGTTTATTTAACCTTTATTTAACCAGGTAAGCCGATTGGGAACAAATTGTCATATGCAACAACAACCTGTCACATTCACACAGTTCCACATTCATACCTACAACCACAGTCTGATCTGCTGGCCAACGAGCAGCTCCACTGGTTGGGGTTAAGGGCCTTGCTCAAGGGCACCTCAGTGGTGGTAATGAGGAATGGACAGGTACTGCTCTTTCACTTTTCCTACCCAGATTTTATCAAGTCAGACTGGGGATTGCCCAATTTGTAACTTGTTAGCATCACTTTGGGGGGAGCAGACCATGGGAGAAAATAGCTTTTAATGATTTATGGATATTTGTGTTTTGGTTGTGCAGTACAAAGTGTTGTAACTTTAGTAGTTGCTCTCTGTTGCTAGTCTCACATCTCCACAGCGCCGTGGAGTAAGGTCTGGCTACACCACAGATACATTCTGGGATAGGAGAAGAGATTTAGGCAGACAGAACAGTTTAACCATGATGTGTTATCATCCCCAACTCTGAGGTTTCTGTGTCTCCCCCAGATGCATATATCTCTCATCTATGTTTCTCGCCATAACAAAAGATGCTCACCTAAAACCTAGTTAAAGCAACACCAGAGAACTTTTCCCGTTTCGGTCCCCTTACAGGTTGGAAGCGGAATTGTCCATTACATTACATTATGCAAGTTTGCCAGATCGGGTAGCGGATCTGTAGTTCGAATGAATTGGACAATGTCATGTAATGGACAATTCCGCTTCCAACCTGTAGGGGGACTGAAGGGGGAAAAGTTCCCTAGTGTTGCTTTAAGTCTATCTCTCTCTGGGATGTAATCTAAAGTGTCTCAGGCCCCTTTTGTCTCATCTTACCACAACATGGTGTTTCTGGAAATTCCACCAAAATCGTACCACGTATATGTAAAACTACAGAGATATGATTTTATTTTTTTTTGTCTGTCCATATCGCCCAGCCCTAGTTTGATGACAGGACACACAACATCACACGGGTGCACACTCAGGCAGGCAAACCCACACAGATGCACATCAGATGCTAATACATACATACATCTGCTGCACGCTGAGGCCGTCCCAGTGTGAGCTGATCAAACTCAACACCTGAATGATCTCCGGTGTTGGCCCACAGGAAGCTGCTGCAGGATTATTGAATCCAACCGGAGCGATTCTCCATGACCACACAGAGGGAGAGGGAATTATTTGCGGCCATTCTCTGTCTGGCTGTGTGAAATTACCCAGCTGCCCCCCAGACCTATTTTTGAAAGGAGCCACAGCTGCTGAAAGGAACCTGAGCACTACGCTGTGTCGCTGCGTATGCGTGAGTGTCTTTGTGTTCAAGGTACAGAAAGAGTCTGTAACAGACAGCAGCCCTAAGCTAGAAACATACTTTTGATTGTTCAGAATGAACAAAAGGTACTCCGGTGGCCCAGGGTGAAAAGCATTTACCTACGGGGACATGAGCAAAAAAAAATCGCACATGAAAGTTTCGTGTGAGCACGCAAAACGTTTGTGTGAGCGCATGAAAGCCGTATATTGATGTAGCCAGTCGCGTGTTGAACACGATCGAAGAACGCTGCCGCGTCAGAGCTGCCAAAGCGTCAAAAAGTCTCCTTGACTGGGCAGCCGAGAGCTTCTTTGCAGCTCAAGTCGGCAGCGGTGTGTGTACGTACAGTTACAGTCCCCAAAAAGTCTAGGGCTGTTTGTTCCCAAAAATGTCATCATTTAAAATTTACAAAAAAATGTAGTCAATTTGAATCCACAATATCGTAATTTCAGTATGAGCGTTGCATTTCATTTAATAAAGAGAAGTAAAAGACACAGGTTACATGAGTCAACAGTGGCTTAATGGACATTTCTCTCCTTTTTTCAACCCTTTTAAGAACACGTTGCTCTCGTGGGTGACGACTTTAAATGAAGTGGCTTAACTAATTGCCAGGAAATGATGATGATCCCGCTGAGCTGAGAAGATAATTACACCCTTCTTCACACTTCGTACATGTTTTCAGTCTTGGAAAAGGTTACTGTTTTGAGGTGCAAAAAAAAAGCTGCAGCTGGTGTGAATTTTGAACAGTTTTTCCTTCTGTAACAGCTGTTTCAAATGTAATCATGCAATTCTAATTGTAGTAATTTAATTATTAAGGATTAAATCATGATTACTGGTAATTGTGGCAGCTGTTTTTTTTTGCATGGATGACTTTGTGATTGCAGTAAATGGGACTGTAATCATCTTTTCTATCTGACTTCGCCACAATGCTTGTTGTTGTTTTTTGGGAGAAAGCTCTTCATGTATTCTTGTTTTCTTTTTTCCCACAGCGCTGTCTTTCTTTGTTCATTTCATAATCACATATCTATCTGGGTAATTGTGCCGACATGAGTGATTTGTAAAGATGTGCTAATAATGCTGAGTGCGCGTGCAGACCAATTCCCAACACACCACACAAGCCCTAATTTTATTAACCCTGACCTCACCCCAAAGAGGCAGCAATTACCCAGAGTGCACTGGCAGTCACAAAACCTGCATTTAATTGCAGTGAGAGCAGAGCACCCGGCATTTTACTGCATTAAAGTAAAAGCTCCACGCAGAGCCGTCAAATTAGCAGTGTATACATATTTACGCAGCTGAGACATCGCCACAGGGAGACAAAGAGCAAGACGGGAAATGAGCAGGAATTACTGGTGTTAACCGTTGTGTCAACGCTGTTAAAAGGGAGCACCAGAACACAGCTGTTTAGTTTTAATCTCAGAGACCTGAAAACCTTCAAGAAATGGCTCCATCTATCTTAAAAGTCTCACCGTCCAAACTGAATGTTACATTTCTTTTCCTGCAGTTTATTTTAGGCTATGTTTATATTACTGACACCAAGGAGTTCAGTTTGGTTTGTTAGTCTGTCTGTCAGCAGGATTACAGAAAGGAGAGAAGAAGTCCGCTCTTTGAGCCGCTCTGACCGTCATCAGCATGAAAGACCAAACGGTTTGCGGGGACCGTGCTCGCCGTCCGCAGCTGCGGACGGCTTTGAGTGTACGCTGTATTTAGAATATTTTCAGTGGTTCACCTTGCTGTCAGACAGCCCTTTACAATGGGGAACTGAAGCCGTTATCTCTGCTCTCTTCAAAGCCACCAGACTCCTTCGACTAAAAACAGTATTTTTTATGTTTTAACATGATAATTTAAAAAGCCTAAATTGGAGAAAATAAGTTAGATGTCTCACGCTAGTCGTGCTCTTGATTTAATTATTTGCTGTTATTAAACTAAACTGCTCGCCATCTCCTCAGATGTGACAGCTGGCGGAGTGTTAGTTTTAACTGGTAAACACCATCAGGGACCATAAGTGCACAGTTGGTCCTCTTCACACCCCCAGTGAAGGCCCCACTTACACCAACATGTCCTCCTCGGCAACAGCCAGTGGCCCTCCATGTGTCAAACGATCCCACAGGGACAGGCTGTCAGTGTCACGTCCCCAGAACTGACAAAAACTGTGACTGACGATGTGTCACCGTGCTTTTGCTCTGTCCTGCTTCTTGTGTTTGCTCATATTGACTGCAGAATGCATTGCTAGTTTTCAGCAGCTTTATGCAACATGCTGCATAAAGTTACACAATTTGATTTTTACATGTATTTATGCTGCAAGACAATTTTCTGTTTGTGTAAAACCTTTAAAGTTATAAGTAATCTATTATTGAATCCTGCACAATTAACTCAAAAAGCATCAACATTTTGGATTTAGGTATTGGTAGAGCTGCAGCTAACCATTATTTTCATTTTCTGTTATTCTGCGGACTATTTTCTGGATTCATTTTGTCTTTAAATTGTCAGAAAATTGTAAGAAAAAAAAAGAAACGGTCATCACAATGTCCCAGAGCTCAAAGTAACATATTCAGATTGCTCATTTTGTGTCACCAATAGTCCAAAACCCAAAGATATTAAATTTACAAAGATATGAAACCGATAAAAAGCAGAAAATACTCAAATCCAAGAAGCCGGTACCAACAAATCTTTGCTTAAAAGGTGACTCAAACAATTAATCAATATATAAAAATATTCTGAAATGAATCCTCTGGTTTTCAGGAATGTTCTGAAGTGTACAGTGCAGTACACTGATGTTGCTCTAATTTCTTTTATTATTTTATAAATCAATTTATGTAATTAAAACAGAGGTGTGTTCAGGTGCATTCTGGGCGTATTGCTATCTTGAGGCAGCATATATATTTATATTTATATATATATATTTTATATTAGATTTTATTATGGTTATTGGCGCTTTCACTTCACACACGAGCAGATTAGTTTTTTAGATATCTTCAGTTAGAGCTGGATCACAGATAACTTTGATCTAAACTATAATAGGACTACAGAACCCTCAGCTACTCAGGGGCTATTTCTAAACTCAGGAGAAAAAAATACATTAATAGGGAAAGTGTACAGGCACAGGCAGATAATTATTCTCTCCAAAAAATATATGAGGGTTGGAACATAAAGCTTCAAATAAATAACTCTGATATAATCTGGAAAGATTGCATAAATATAACCAACACCATAACCACCAATGAGAATCTGCGTCTCATACAATATAAGCTCATGACAAGGATATACTACACTAAATCAAAAATAAATAAATCTGATGCCTCTATCTCCCCTGTTTGTGTAAAATGTGGCACACATAAGGAGACAATAATACACGCTTTCTGGAAATGTGAGAAGGGTTAGTTAGAGATCCAAAAAATGGATGACCAAGACCTGTAAAATTAAAATTGATTTTACAGTTTTGAGCAGTATCTTCCAAAATACTGACAAGCTAAAATACCCCATTGGATGGATGGTCCTTTTCTCCTCCTTGGTGTATAAAAAAATAATTTGACAGTATTGGAAGGATACAGAGGCCCCATCGTTACAACAATGGAAAGGACTAATGAAATACTATTTAAGTATAGAAAAATCAATGTTTGAAGACCGGAACAAAAGGCAACAATTCGACAAGGTGTGGACAAATATGAAGCGTTGTAAATTTAATGGCTAAGAAATAAGAACTAGGCATGGTGACTGAGAGCTGGAAACCAAGTGGATGTGTGGGTGTGCGTGTGGGTGTGTGTGGGGGGGTGGGTGTTGGATGTTGGTGGATTTGTGTCAAAATATGTGTGTTTGGGTTTGTGTGTCAAAAATGTGGAGTAGAAGAATACAGATACGGGTAGGACATGTATCCTGTTTGGAGTGTGAAATTACACAATATGCTGATATATGTATTGCTTCTTCATGGAAATACTAAAAATAGGCTAATTATTAAAAAAAAAGTCAATAACGCAGCATTTCATTGTTATTTTAACGCCTGCTACACCTCGTGGAGTTTTGGTGTCATAGTGCTCGTGCCATACAGTACAGGCCAAAAGTTTGGACACACCTTCTCATTCAATGCGTTTCCTTTTTATTTTCATGATTATTTACCCTTTGCTTTTTTTGATAACTCTGCAAACCCTTGGTGTTCTCTCAATGAGCTTCATGAGGTAGTCACCTGAAATGGTTTTACCTTCACAGGTGTGCCTTGTCAGGGTTCATTAGTGGAAGTTTTTCCCTTATTAATAAAAAAGCAAAGGGTGGCTACTTTGAGGAATCTAAAATATAAGACATGTTTTCAGTTATTTCACACTTTTTTGTTAAGTACATAATTCCATATGTGTTCATTCATAGTTTTGATGCCTTCAGTGAGAATCTACAATGTAAATAGTCACGAAAATAAAGAAACACATTGAATGAGAAGGTGTGTCCAAACTTTTGGCCTGTACTGTATGAGCAGATCAGTTTCTTCTCCTGAAAATCTCTCCTTCCTGCTCAGCATATCCTCCATCATAACAGCAATGCACCGAGGTCCAAATGCGCCTGGCTTTTAAAAAGAATGGGAGATGATCTCTGATTGGTTTATTGCACGTTACGCCCAAAACACACCTGTGATTAATGAAGACACCAAGTACAACCCTTTTGAACCATGCACCCAGCACACTAGCAAAAGTGGATTTAGACCCGCCCTAAACACACCTGCGCCAGGCGCTTCACGCCGTGCACTTAGATCATTAAAATAGGGCCCTTTGTGTTTGTGTCCACCTGACGAATCTAAGTCCAATATTCTCTCTCTTTTAGCTCGGTTTTTGGTCTCTACCAACTCCTGAGGGAAACCTCTGTCTCTTTGGCTGCTAAATGCTCCACTATGTTCACCAGCTAGCCTCTACTCTCCAACTGTGTCTGGAACAAAGCTGATGAGAGGGAGCCAAAACAGTAAAGCTGTGGGCGGTAAAACCAAAACAATCAACTCAGTATTGATTGTAGCAGCTTTAATCTTTTCTCTTTTTATATTGTTATTTAAATCCCACAGTTAAGCCCCTTTTAATATGACCCTGGCGAGCATTACAATCATATACATCAAAATCAATCCACCGCTGAATACTCGCTGCTTATATGCTTTTCATTTGCAACAAAGCTGGTGCAGCTTCCTGTACAGTTTATTTTTTACAACTGTGATAAAGTAACATTCATGCATCTTGCAGTTTATTCATCGCTTGCAATCTAATTTATATACTTTTTTGTGTGTGTGTGTGTGTGTGTGTGTGTGTGTGTGTGTGTGTCTTTGCAGGGGGAGGTTTCAGCTCGAGGCTCAGCCATGGAGGGGGACTGCCTCAGCTGTATGAAGTACCTCATGTTCATCTTCAACTTCTTCATCTTTGTGAGTTCTCTGCTCTTTTTTTCCCTGTGATTTGAAAATTTCACTTTATGAGGTTTTTTAACATTAATATGAGTTCCCCCAGCCTGCCTATGGTCCCCCAGTGGCTAGAAATGGTGATAGGTGT
The DNA here is from genome assembly GCA_025617405.1 of Perca schrenkii. Classification (NCBI taxonomy): domain Eukaryota; kingdom Metazoa; phylum Chordata; class Actinopteri; order Perciformes; family Percidae; genus Perca; species Perca schrenkii. The sequence continues at coordinate 41,658,502 of CM046787.1, forward strand.
AAACCGAGCCCTGGGTATCCTGCTCTGCCTTTGAGAAAATGAAAGCTCAGATGGACCAATCAGGAATCTTCCCCTTATGAGGTCATAAGGAGCAAGGTTACCTCCCCTTTCTCTGCTTTCCCCACCCAGAGAATTTGGCCCACCCATGGGAGAGAGAGAGACATCATGGCTTTGAAACAAGCAAAGTGGCACTTGGTCAATCTTCTTGTGTTTGTTTTTTTCTTCTACTGTCTGTTTGTATACAGCGTGCAAGCTTGCACGCCTCTTTTTCTCTCTTTTTTGGTGAATTTCTGTAGCAGAAACAGCGCCACCTATAGGCCTGGAATAGGAAGTGGCATGTTGAGTCATTTACAAATGGATCTGTTTGGACGCTAACATTCTTGGAACGATGCCAGGGTGTGTCTCCACTTCCTCCCGCTGTACAAAAGTGAAGCTAAAATCTCCCAGATTCGGGGGTCAGCCATCTTGTAATTTTGGAGCCAGAGTCTGCGCAGTAGCGGTATCAAAGTCCCGCCCATTCACCCGCTCGGCCAATTTCGAGTCAAACCCAGCTGTCAATCATGACATTTCACCCCGTTTTTATAGCATCAAATAACTAATAAAAAACAAACTGATCAGGAAAATAAACACTTGAACACACATCAGCGAGATCAGAACTATTCTAAAATGACAGAAACAATCTTTGGGGAAAATATATTTGACGTGCACTTTGACTTTTTAGTTTGGCCCATGTCCCATCTGCTAACATCGAGGGGGGGGTTGTGACCTATACTGCAGCCAGCCACTAGGGGTGATCCAGATTTTTTGGCTTCACTTTTTTTTTTCTGTGAACGCAGCAACATAAAAAAAAAAAATGGGGTCCAACGGGACAACAAACTCGAGCTACCGACGATCACACCTGTTTTGAACAAACCAGCAAGTTAATCGAACTTACTTGGGGGAAAAAAACAAATCTAAACTGTTGATTATTACTGTCTGCTCTAAACATACATCACAGTTTACAGACTGACTTCTTGCTTCAACTTTGACCTGATTTATTTTTTACATGGACAACCGTTGTCTCTCAGCCAGAAGTTAGATACAACAATGAAACAAACATTACAATCAGAACAGTGGAATTAATCGGGTCAACATAAAGCAGCAAAACAGAAGGTTTGAGACAGGAAGGGAGACTCATCTTGCCTCAGCTGGGTGGAGAATCTGAACATCTGAAGTAGATACCCTCCTGCCTGAATAATGAACCCTTCCTCTCCCAGCTGGGTGGCTCCTTCCTGCTGGGTGTCGGCGTTTGGGTGCTGGTGGACCCGATGGGCTTCAGGGACATCGTGGCGGCCAACCCGCTCCTGTTCACCGGCGTCTACGTCATCCTGGCCATGGGCAGCATGCTGTTCCTGCTGGGCTTCCTGGGCTGCTGCGGAGCCATCCGGGAGAACAAGTGTCTCCTGCTCTTTGTGAGTCTTCATCTGCCTTTCGTACCTGCATTCACACCTTAAACTAACTAAATACAAAGTTTAAGAAATGTACTTAAAGGTCCAGTGTTTAACGTTCACAAACTTTACCTTTTTCATGAATATTTACCTCCACCATCAATTCCAAGTATTCCTATTGGCATTTTGACATGTGCGCTTGCATGAACTGGGGTAGACGCTCCATATTCATGTGCCATCTTGAAATATGTTAGCCGGTAAGGGACATACAGGACATACTGCTGTCACATGATAAACTCACAGGTGCTGCTAATGCTCTAATGGGTATCGTAGCTTCCCGGCCCCCGGCAAGTTTGAAGAAGGAAACATGGAGGACAACACGTATACAAAATTCTAATTTCAGGAGATTGAAAAGAGCAAGAGACCGGCTTTTTGAAGCGTGAAGGCTACCGTAGCTGTAATACGTACTTTGAACTGCGTGGCGCGAGAGAGTTGATTGCGAAATATGATCTCAACGCTACATGGGAGAAATTCCCACACATTGGACCTTTAAGGACTGTACTGTAGTATTACTACTTGAAGTTACATTTCTAAGTATTTCTTCGACAACAGACACATTGTCTGCAAAAAGGGACAAACGGGAAACTTCACTCAGGAGTTTTCACGCATGCCGATCACGTAGTGACACTAAACCGCTTTGTGTAGCATGTATCTGTAGCATCTAAATAACAAGTGAATCCAGCAATGATGCAAACTAATTGATTTAAATTAAATCAACTGAATCGATTATAGGAGTGGATTATATGGGAGGAGTTGGATTTGATTTAGATGCAACTCCCAGCGATGTTGGCTTTGCAGCTAGTTTGCGATCTGAGGACACTTCTGTAGTTCTAGTGCTATCAAGCCACAGCCAAGCAGACCAATCACAGTTGTTGCAGTCTACCATTTTTTTTTCAGAGGTGCACGTCAGGCTACGGCGTAGGGTCCCTATCTACATGTACCTACATACGTACCTACGGCGTAGACACAACGCAGAACCATAAATCGGGCTTTCAGCCTGTTCACCTGCACTGCCGTGTGAAGTCATGTAGCTCTGTATTTGTGGATAAAATGACTGAAACGTGCAGAACGAACGCCTCATCACAGAGAAACATCAGCTTGTTAAAGAACAAAGAAGAAGTTGATTTGTTTGGTTTAGATTTTTTAGACTTTAGGTCTGAGAAGTCCACACACAGTAGTAGGATCTCTTTATTGATCCCAAATCATCAATAAAGAGAAGTCTAAGTAAGAGCACAATGTAAGTAAAGTGAAGCAATCAACATGTAGTCAGATCGTATTTATTTTTCATCTCTTTTAGCTCAAGGCCAGTGTCTGAAGAGTCCATGTTGAACAGAAATACAATATCCCTCACTTACACATCATATGTTGTTATATTTTAAATAAATAAAGAAATCTGGTAGAAATGGGCCTAGTATACGCTGTGAAGTACCGTTAAAGACGCTATCCCTGTGTGTCATTTCATTTCATAAACACGTTATATGTATGTGTGATGCAGTGGTGAAGCTGCAACCAGAAGGAAACTGAGTTAGAGTCACTCTTCATCCTCCATTAAATGCTGCTTCTCAGTTATGTAAGAGCAGAGTTAAACAATACAAGTGCGCCATCTAGAGGAATGGAATGCTGCATAGCTGCAAGACAAGTATGAGATTATTACAATCAGTGTTTATTTAATAAATCTTTATTTTCAACCGATAACTTACACAATATTATGTATGTTGCGCAAACTGAGACAATCTTTTTGCTAAAATCTATTAAAATATAATCAGGACTCTGATATGTTTAGAATCATTATGAAGCATTTGTTCAGAAAGGATGTGCAGAGTATTTTTGTTATTGGAGTATTATTCAGTTAGTTCCGTGTTTAACACTTGTGACTTTTGTCTTTACTGGTTTCAGTTCTTCATGCTCATCCTCTTCATCTTCCTGGCCGAGCTGGCAGCTGCCATCCTGGCGTTCCTCTTCAGGGAACATGTGAGTACAGTCTCTGCATCAGTTGTAAATGGAGCTTTAAGTTAATCAATACAGACAGTTCTCCACAGCGCTGCGGAGGAGGGTCTGGCTAGTCCACACAGCATTATGGGATGGGAGAAAAACGTGCTCTGGTTTATTGCCATTTTTTTAAACCAATCACAATCGTCTTGGGCGGTGCTAAGCGCTGAGCGGAGCCACGGTGCCGCTACAGAATAGTGTCTGGAAGGAACTTGTTTTGGTGGAACGTGTTCGTTCAAAAGTAGTTTTAGTCGTCCAACAGAAAACTCAGATTGGACAGATAGTCTAGCTAGCTGTCTGGATTTACCCTGCAGAGATCTGAGGAGCAGTTAACCATAGTCCTCACAAATCAGCCGGAGGTTAGAACGCCAACACAAAGAAAGAGGAAGGTGACGGACATCTGGCCGAAAATGAGAGACATCCGGCGGAATTTGCAGCGGAAACAGAACGATCACGGAAGTGGAACATTGTAGATATATAGACTAGTTGTGCCGTAACAAGAAGACAGAAACAGGTTTAAACAACTGATGTGATGCAGTTTCAGGAACCGAGAGTGGTCCTCCAGTCTCTTTGGTAGAGAGAGAGAGAGAGAGGGAGAGACGAGGAAAATAAACAAGCATGCAAACGGAAATTATCGCGGCCGGAAAAATTATCAAGCTCATTTTTTCTTATCATGCGATAACTCGATTTATTGACTATCGCGACAGGCCTAGTTGAATCAACACAGGAAAGCAAAGAAGTGATAGTTCCCCCCCCAATTTTTAATCTCACCCTTTTTACCTTGTCTATATATGTATGGTTATTTATGACCACTCTTGCAGGACAGCCCCCACCCCCCCCACCCCTCATATTAATTAAGTTTCTATGTTTTATTGATGCCTCTATGTTTATAGCTTTTGTTTTTAGATTGTTGTGTGGTGATTGTTGGAGCTTGTATTGCAAGACAAATTTCCGTGTACGGATAATAAAGTGATATCTATCTATCTATTATAGGTGGATTTTTATTATATTATCAAAAGAAAAATTGTAAAAAAATGTAATTGAAGATCGCCCCCTAAATCTTACCCAAAGTCTAGACTGCAAACGTCACGTCAACATCTCGCTCCCGTGATGACACCATTCACATCACACTGAAGCGACTGTCTGTACCGGCTCGTCGCGCCCGAGCATTTCAAAGCGTTGAGCAGCCAAAACTTTCTGTGCAGTGTGCAGTTTTTCCTTTAACGCTAAACAGTCACTATGATTACATGCACATAATATTCCATTTTTTTATTCTGAAAAAGACGATATTGCGACTAAGCTGTTTACATGGCTAATGAAAGTGAGTATTCCCGTTTACATGTAGCCGTGCAAAACAAGATTTTCTCAAAGTTAACCAGCGGTGGCGGACTTGTTGGGCCGTGTGACCACAGCGTCTCTCTTTCATTCCTTCAACCAGCTTCTGGAAAAGGTCGGCATAACAATGTGTGCGAAAAATCCAAAAACCTGTTGGCATCCAAGTCTTTGATACTGTTTAAAAGTAGCTGTGTTTCTCCTTCTCTTCGGGTCTGCAGCCTTGCAAACTGTTGGCTGGTTGGTTTGTTTACACTAACCATAGCAACGCACAGAGCTGACCATAAACCTGCGGTGAAAACCCTGAGTGAGACTCATATTCTGGATGTGCTGTATACATGTCCAAACAATGCCTCTAAAACCTGAATAATACTGGAATATCCCACATGTCTTAATCGGAAAATGCTATATTCGGAAAAAGGCCTTTTTAGGGATATCCAACTGGAATATGCTGTTTACGTGACATGTATCAAATTCTGAATATTGTAATATATTTAGAATAATAGTGGAATATTGGTGTGCATGTAAACGTACTGAATATTTCCCCCTCGTACTCTCACAGATGTGGACAGCCGCCACACACACACACTTCTGTTTATGCTCCCGTACGTTGGCATCAGTGTACACAGACGTGTTTGCTCAGGTGCAGTCAAAGTGTTCAGTACGTGTGGTCATACATTTTGAGTTGCACGTGAACATCTGTACAAACCCTCACGAACATAGGGCTGGGCTATATGGAGAAAATCAGATATCACGATATTCTTGACCAAATACCTCGATATCGATATTGCGGCGATATTCTAGGGTTGACTATTGGTGCTTTTACAAAATACGTTCAAACTTAGAATTTAGATAAATAATCATCAGTAATGTGGACATAATGTCAAAGTGGGGAAAAGGCAAATAATAGAACAGCTAGAACAGTCTGGTGAGTTCAGAAAAGTACATCACTTTACTGTAATGCAGCCTTTAAAACCAGGAAAAGACACTTATGTCATATCACGATATAACGATATCCAAAACCTAAGACGATATCTAGCCTCATATCACGATATCGATATAATATCGATATATTGCCCAGCCCTACACCAACATGAGCAGGTTACAGAATTTAGGACATGCAAAACCGTCGCAGCTTCATGGTTACAGAAAATATAGTTTGAGCTGGAGTCGGATGGATACCTGATTACTTGTTCACTGAACTGTGTCTGTGTCCAGTTAACCAGAGAGTATTTCAGCCGGGAGCTGAAGCGTCACTACCAAGGACGCAACAACACCGACGTCTTCACATCCACATGGAACGCCATCATGACCACGGTGAGGCATCCATTTTTATAATTACCACTCCTTTCTTTTGCCTTCGTCCCACCTTATATGATCAACCCAGTGTGCCACAACACCATCCGTGTGTACCTCATTCTGTTCCCTCCATACAGTTCGACTGCTGTGGCGTAAGTGGCCCCGAGGACTTTGAGGAGAGCCTCTTCAGGCTCCTCAGCCCCAGTAAGATGGTCCCCGAGGCCTGTTGCCAGAGGAACAGTTACCCCGGAGACGTCAGTGTGGAGCAGTGTGTGAGCGGCAGCATGGTCTTCAGACACAACAAGGTCAGTGGAGAAAACATGAGAAATGTACACACCTCAGGGTTAAAAAAAATGCTTTAAGTAGAAGCAGAAGTGCAGCAATTTGAGAACAATCCACTACACTACTAGCCGCGAACCGGGCTGCAATGTTACCCTTTAGGACAAATGGGCAACGTCAACTTCCATCCACTGAAAGTGTTGTTTTTGCCATTAACAGGCTCCGATTATTATTCTAAGTGTCTGACAAAATTATGGAAAGAGATAGACCTTTATGTTTAAGAGTAAAATCCTTTTTGTTTAACCAGAAACAGCTCAGAGATCGCTATTGCTAAACCCACCAGACTCCATTCAAATAATCAGTACTTTTAGCGTGTATAGAGACAGCATATTTCCACATGTAAATTGGTAAATAATGTGTTTATTTCAACCAAACCAGAGTGGTGATTGTTGGAACAGTGGAAAGACGAGCAAAGACAGCTTTTAAAAGTTTTATTTTGTTTCTGTCGACTTTGAATGAAGCGTGTTTTACGAGGATAAAATTACTGTCAATTTAAATGGAGTCTGGTGGGTTTGGCAATAGCGATTTCTATGGCTGTTTTTATGTAAAACAAAAAGAATATTGATCTTTAACAGATAGATGTATCTCTGAAAGGATCCTTTCCATAATGTCAGAAACTTAGAATAATAATCTGAGCCTGTCAACGGCAAAACTAGCACATTTGTTGATGTAAATTGAAGGTGCAGAATTGCCCTATTAACTTATATTGTAGCTTGTTTCACCGCTGCCGACTGCAGCATTCTTGCTTAATACTGGGCCAAACATCAGTCACACAATAATATGGGAAAATAGGTCCAGGTTGAAAAAACTGAAGTTACCCTTTAACTACTTATATACTGTGCTGGTCTGTAAAGGCAGTGATTCCAAAATAAAACTGTGTAAATCAGTGTTGCCATCTCTAAAACATGATATTGTTTCATAATTGAATAAAACATTGCTTGAAAAGGAGTTCAATGTTACGTAAAAAATGATTTACACCCAGGTGAGTATTATAATGCCACGGACGTTTAAATGCATAGTCTGAAACATGTTATGACAGAAAAATGGATACACCACAGTGTACGAATAATGAAATATGGTTGTATAACCAGTTAGCCTTCTTCATATCTATGTGTTTTGTTCCTGCAGGGCTGTTACTCTGCGGTGGTGGACTACTTTGAGACGTACATTTACACAGCAGGAGCTCTGGCCATCGTGGTGCTGACAATTGAAGTAGGTTTTCTCACTTCTTTAGTATTCTTTAAATACTGAATCATTTTAAAAGATTGTTCTTATCATGACAGTGATGTCAGGTTTTTTCAATTACAAGAAAACAAGTTAAAAACAGCAACAATACATTGAAACCTTCCACATTCTACATTAAAGTAATAATGAAGACTGAATGTTGCAGGTTAGTTTTTAAGATGACAGAAGGAGCTTAAAGGGTAACTACCGTTTTTTTCAACCCTATGTTCCTATGTTTTTGTGTCTAACTGACCGATGAGAACAACAATCTTTGACATTGGTCCAGTATTAAGAGAGATCGCTGCAGTCAGCAGCAGCGAAACAAGCTACAATGTAAGTTAATAGGACAATTGTGCAGCTTGTATTTACCTTCACAAAAGTGCTCGTTCTGGCACTGAAAGGCTCAGATTATTATTGTTAGTGTCTGATAACATTATGGAAAGGATTTCTAAAGAGGTCAACCTTTCTGTTAAATGGTAAGATCATTTTTTCAACATAAACATATCCATGAAATTGGGTGGATGAAGCCACCAGACACTAAACAGTCATTTTAGCATCGTAAAATACACTTCATTCAAAGTGGACAGAAACAAAATAAAACTATGAAAAGCCGTTTTGAGTCGTCTTCCTACTTTCCAAACCATCACAACTCTAGTTTGGGTTGAAATAAACACATAGTTTACCGATTTACATGTGAAAATATGTTTGCTCTATACACGCTAAACGTAATGCTTTTTTAAATGGAGTCTGGTGGGTTTAGAGCTAGAGACTTCAGAGCAGTTTCTGGTTAAACAGAAAGGTCTCAAAGAGGTTTTAAAGGTCTATCTCTGAAGGGATCCTTTCCATAATGTTGTCAGACACTTAGAATATTAATCTGAGCCTGTCAGTGGTAAAACAAGCACTTTTGTGAAGGTAAATACAAGCTGGACTATTGCCCTATTAACTTACATTGTAGCTTGTTTCTCCGCTGCCGACTGCAGCGATCTCTCTTAATACTGGACCAATGTCAAAAATTGTTGTTCCCATCAGTCACTTAGAAAGACATAGGAAAATAGGGTTGAAAAAACTTAAAACTTTTAAACTTTAATCTTAAATCAATATTTAAAGAGTCTAATATTCTGCAGAACTGCTGGAATCTAGGGCTGTCCTGGACTAAAGATCTTCTTAGTCGACTAACACTTATAGGATTTTGTCGACTAATCGATTAGTTGATTTAATCGACAGAGCTGTGCTCTTTGAGAGGTGGTTAGGACTAGAAAAGCACAATATAAATGTAGTTAATTAACCATCTGTAAAACTGAGTTTCTCCACAATTAATCCTGCAAAAGCAGCACTTTAAATCTTGTGTTTACCATAAATGTGCTCAGAGGTTTCTTGGAAATGAGTAATTAAGCATGAATAAGCATAAAAAATGACATAAAGAAATAAAGAAATCTTAGTCGACTAAGACCCAAACGACCGATTAGTCGACTAATCGACTAAGAGGTGGCAGCCCTAGTGGAATCTTTATTTTGTTTGTATTAAACAAGAGTAAAGCCCTAAATTATCGGTTACATGTTGTTTATCTTCAAGCCGAAGATCTTTAGTTGCACAGTTTAAGACAGATTTAAGGCACTACAGGTAAATAGGGAAAATATTTTTACTGATATTTATCACGAATAAACTTTCCCCATTTGATTACTGACATTAAGACAATAGTTTTTTGTATAATAGGTGTTCTAAAATGTTTTGTTCAAATATGCATATGAGGCATCGCGTATTAAATATGTCCTAATTTGCATACAACAGAAATGTGAACATTGTTTTAAGCCAGGTTGAAAATGCGTGCTTCATTTTGTTGACATATTAGATTGGATATATCTTTTTATCACCCCATACATCAGAACACCTTCAATTAAAGTGTAACCACAAAACCTTTAAATATATGGATTGTAAAATTCAGACATTTTGAAGACACTGCAGGTGAATGTTATAGAAACATAACTATACGGAATGATGTTTTTCCAGCAGTTATTTTTTTTTAACCCCTTCTGATCTGTGTCCCGTGTCTCTCTGCAGCTCTTCGCCATGGTGTTTGCCATGTGTTTGTTCAGAGGCATCCAGTAACCGCTGCGTCCACACGCATCATCACCAGCCGTCAGAAAGGCACAAGCAGAAGGAAAACAAAAACTGTAAAATATGGAATGTATTTTGTACAGTGATAGTTTAAGTATCTCATTGGTTTTGTGACATCATTTTGTACTTCGCAGCAGCAGCAGCGGGGCGTTTGAGGTACTGCTATAGTCACACACAGGAAGTAATCCGCCCCCTGAGGATGAGGTTTTTCTCAAAAGTAAAGGATTAACACTGGTGCTAAATCAGGTTCTTCAAGCTAAACACTGAGATGGCCACTTCAGTCCAGGACCAATCTGTGTCCTGGAAACTGGTCCCAAAGCTGGAAACACACACAAACTATTGCCCGATTATAACTTTGAGGTGGCCATGATGATTGATTTTTCAGGATCTTGGAGGGTCTGCACAACACAGTTCAGGTACAACAAGCACATGTGAGCCTCAGAATAGTCAAAGCTGTCAGGATTACAACAGAAATGTGAATCAACAGTGGACATGAGATGCATAACGGGGCCTCATGCAAGAACGTTTTTAGTACTCTCATCATAAACCTTCTCTTTTTACCGCGAGGTTTGCTTAACTGCACAAATTTGTTGTCAATCGCATCGTTTGAACGTGATGAAAGATTCCTGTTCATGAGGACGATAATCGACGCCCCCGTTTGGCTTTAAAAGGCCTGCTTGTTCATTCACGGAAATATCACACAGGACCAAAAAGAAGAATTTCACCACAGTGCATCTTCAAGTCTTCAGCTTTCAGAAATCAGAAAACAGAACAGTAGTAGAAAATATTAATACCGCTGCCAACGTTGGCGCCCGGATAGCTCAGTTGGTAGAGTGGGCGCCCATATATAGAGGTTCACTCCTCGACGCAGTGGGCCTGGGTCCGACTCCGACCTGCACCCCTTTGCTGCATGTCATCTCCCCTCTCATTTCTTTAGCTGTCATGTCAATAAAGGCCTAAAAATGCCCAAAAATAATCATCTTAAAAATAAAAATAAAACATTGTGTCCTTAGAGCAGAGGTGTGTTGTGACACAAATAAAGGAGGGATGGTGTAACATGAGGATAAAAAACCTCTTGAAATCTTGTTAAAGCCACAAAGTTGATCCTGGTTTTTGTCAGAAACAAACGTGATCCAACAAGGCCCAGCGCTGGCCAATCACATTCCTGCTTGATCACTTTGTAAGATGGACGCTGTATTTCTGCAGTTTGACTCACAATCGTCTTAACGAACGTCAAAAAAAGTTTGTCACCTCCCTCGGTTTCCGCCCCAAAATGTCAAAAGTCAGTTTCATCCGTGCGCGAAGAAATCAACTTTGCCAGCAGAGTTTACCGCAGCGAGCACAGCAGACACTTGCGGGCGCGTGGTGGCTACTCTGTGCGCTTGCTGCTTAGTTTTATACGCGCAGGTGCCATACTTTCCCTCTCTCTGTTTAGTTTTTTACGTCCGCAGCCGCCTGTACTGTGCACTCTTGATCGTTGAATTGGTGCGTGAAGAGTGATATCTGCGCGTGTGAAATGATATAATTTGCTTGTGGAGCATGTTTTATCGTGCTTGCGAGATATGACTTAAATCTGACGCCATGCACCTTGGTCTGGGAGAGGGGAAAATTTTTTTAAACCAATCAGAACCATGCTGGGCGGCGCTGAGCCCTTAATAGTAGAAATAGCGAGAGGGGAGGGACTTCAGGCTTTAACCCATCATTGTACATCCGTTGAGCCAGACTTAGTGGGAGGAAACCAAAGCACACAACACACAAAGGGAGAAGAGAACATGCAAACTCCCCACAGATAGGCCCGGACCGATAGGACCCAGTACTCAGCAGTGCTAACCACTGAGCCGCCGTGCCGCTGTCTCCTAGTGTTTTTAACCACTGTGCTGTGTTTTGGAGTCTGATAAGCCTTCACAGTGTTTCCTTTAGGATTTTTTTTTAGCAGGTGGGGGTAGGTCTATCCGAACAACAACCAACGTTTTGACAAAAAAACGACATCAACACAACAGTATGTGGAGTTAAACTGGACGGGCCCAATAACCTCTGAATAGTTCTACTTGTTGTTAAATTGCAATGTGAGCGGCAGCCAGTGCATTATGTCGGCAGGAAAAATTTAAAAAGCAACCGCAACTACATTGTGCGTCTGCCCTATTTCTGATACCGTGGCGGCAGAAATTTTGCCATGGCGGGCCGCCACTACAAAAATCAACATAGAGGAAACACTGCTTCAGCTTTCATGTCTCACTGATACCTGAAGCTTCCTGTACAGACCCTTTGCGTTGTTTTAAAGTAGGCCGCGGTTCAAGAGTTAGAAGTGAGGTGGTAAAGGTGACGTGACTGTCACAGATGAGAGAATGTAAGCATGATGTTAAAGTGTCAGGTGTGAACAGAGTTCTTCATACAGTACAGACTTTAAAGGAGCTGCTGGGGTCAGATTGACAACATTTCCCGACCAACTAATGCCACAGAATATAAATAAAATATCACCTAAACATAAATTAAGTAAAAACATTGTTATTCTCAATCCTGTTTTTTTCCCCTGTAGAGAAATGCAAACTATCTGTACACGGCTCGTACGACAGGACATTTCTGAAGGCAACAAATTCAGTCTTTGTACAAAATGTTCTTGCATGAGGCTCATTGTCAACAACACAAGTCATAAATCATTAAACGTGACATCACATTAAAAAAATAAATAAATGTTTGTTTACAATAGTCTGTACACCCGTGCAGGGTTCAGTGTAAAGTATTACAATGAGGAGTTTTCCTCAGAGTATTTAAGTTTGTCGTGGAGCACCTGTAAATAAATGCAACTTCACAACATGAGATTGAATGTGTTCATATGTAAATATGCCTCAGTGGGGCTGTGCCAGTGTACAGTGTGATCATGTTGATGTTGTCAGTAGTTAAATGAAATGTAGTTTGGCTAAACTATCATTTTACTGTTAATTGTGTTTTCAGTTGATTTGTATAAATGGCACTGATTGATATTAAACTAATTTCTGTGATTTTAGTGGTGTGACATTTTATTCATCCTTCATACACAAACACAAAAGTTATTTTTGACCCATGAGGGTCCAAACCGACCTCATGATGCCTGTTTAGTTAACCCTAAGCAGAGGTGTAACGAGTACAAAAATATTTAACGTAAGTAAAAGTAGGATTACTTTGATGAACTTTTACGTGGTTATATGTAACTTTCAGTTTGTGTTGATTCTAGCGGCCGCTTTGGACAAAAGTGGTAGCGTTTTTACCACAACTGTCATAAAGGTTTTTAAACACTGAGTAAAGAGGAAACCTTTGCGCTAAATGGAAGGGGGATTGTAATTATGTTATATGCTACTGACGTGCAACCACATCGCGCCTTGTAAAATTATTTTCTGAATGAAATAGACATATTACATACTTGAGGACCAATTCGGGGTCGTTTTTGAATTATTTACAATCCCGTAATTGTCCATCTGTTGAAAGCCCGACCGAAGTGGACTCACGTTGTCTTTCACTTCCCTTTTTTTTAAGCTTCTTTTGATTTCCTTCTTTTCTGTGATGGTTCTCCCCCAGTATCATCCATAACTACAACAGATAACTTCTAAAATACAATTCAAATACAGTTAGGCCTATATAAAGAAATCTCCTGCTTCATTTTTTCTGGCTCAAAAGGCTGGGTACGCTAACACAGGCTTTTTCGGTGTAACCAAGAAATCTGTGACCCTTAAGAATGTGTGACTGTAGCACCGTCTTTCTGTCGCAAATCATTCTGTGACTTGGCGGGAAAAATCAATCCCGGGCAGAGGCCTTACTAAAAACTATATAAAAATGACGTTCTTTTCACTTTTAGTCTCGTTTGCTGTTACAGGTCATGTATGATCATTGTAAGAAAAATAACAGAGCTTAAGAAACATTAAAAAGTCACATAAAGTCACTTTAAAATGTAGCAAAGTACAATACTTCAAACAAAACATACTTACTGTATGTAAAAGTAAAATTACAGATTTTAAAAACTACTTTAAAAAGTAAAAGTTCACAAAAAAACTACTCAATTAGAGTAACCTGAGTAATAGTAATTATTTACTTTCCACGTCTGACCCTAAGAACTTTTAACTTATCGTTTGATAATTGTGAATGATTCAGACATCTTTGGGTGTTTATACAGCATGGGCTGTTTTTGTTAACTCCTTCCCTAAAACATGATTAACTTGATGAAAGACGGACATATTCTTTTGGAACGTCTGTTAGGATTTCCCCCATCGCACAAATACTGCTGACTCCTCAAACGAAAAACCAAAACACAGGATCACATGTCAAGGAGTCTTGTGGTGCCTGGTAACCATAGATTCAGTGCATCACCATGATGTTGCGGCTTGTAAACTGATATAAGTGTGAAAACAAAAGTAATAAGAGGCAGGCAACATTTCTGAACTTTGTGCTGCAGGTCCTTGATATTCCTGAATTATATTCACACATTCAAGTATTTGAACGTGTGGAGTGAATCCATCACCAAATGTGGAGAACACCTCTCGAACAGACTGGGACGGCTGCACTGTACCTCGGACTGGTCCTGTCACATTTGGTTGGAGAAGGTACGTTTTATGACACAAAGAATCGGATGTAATTCAGCAAGTTGAAAGTGTCTATTTGTTTAGATGAATGTATCACATGATGATCTTATTGATTAGATTATTCACATTTCTGAATTACTAAAGCAGTGGTTCGCAAACTTTTAGGTCTGAGGTACCCCCACAGCCCTGGCAGATGAACTCACGTACCCGTCAATAATTTCCAAATGTATTTTGTGATTGTTGAGCTGTCAATATTTAGTTTGATCAGCAGTCGTATTACTGTAGTTTTAACCGTTTATCCATTACTTTTAGCGAATAATTTGAAATGGTTTTTTTTGCCATTTCAGGCCTTTATTGGGTAGGACAGCTTAGACATGAAAGGGGAGAGAGAGGGGGAATGACATGCAGCAAAGGACCACAGGTCGGAACCAAACTCGCAGCCACTGCGTCGAGGACTGAGCCTCTGCATATGTGCGCACGCTTAACCAACTGAGCTACCCAGGCATATAATTTGAAGTGTTTAATCATTACTTTTAGCTATTTCTACCATTTAATCATTACGTTTAGCTAACTATTTCTACCGTTTAATCATTACTTTTAGCTAACTATTTCAACCATTTAATTATTACTTTTAGCTAACTATTTCTACCGTTTAATCATTCCGTTTAGCTAACTATTTCTACCGTTTAATCATTCCGTTTAGCTAACTATTTCAACCATTTAATCATTACTTTTAGCTAACTATTTCAACCATTTAATCATTACTTTTTGTTAAGTATTTCAACCGTTTAATAATTACTTTAAGCTAACTATTTCAACCGTTTAATCATTACTTTTAGCTAACTATTTCAACCATTTAATTATTACTTTTAGCTAACTATTTCTACCGTTTAATAATTACTTTTAGCTAACTATTTCAACCATTTAATCATTACTTTTGGTTAAGTATTTCAACCGTTTAATAATTACTTTAAGCTAACTATTTCTACCGTTTAATCATTACTTTTAGCTAACTATTTCGACCATTAATCATTACTTTTAGCTAACTATTTCAACCGTTTAATCATTACTTTTTGCTAACTATTTCAACCGTTTAATCATTACTTTAAGCTTACTAACAACTTTGGCAGTTTAGGCGGTACTTTTAGCTATTGATTTCTACAATTTATTCATTACTTTTAGCTAGCTATACCTGTTTAAACTTGCTACTGTAACTAGTTTTCACAAACATTTAGATAACTGCAACATGTAGTGTTCCGGTTTTACAGTTGATATATTCTTTTAATCAAATCATCATTTAATTGTTTATTAGTTTAGCTTCTCCACAATCTTTCTACAGGTGCTGGTCATATAATTAGAATATCATCAAAAAGTTGATTTATTTCAGTAATTCCATTCAAAAAGTGAAACTTGTATATTATATTCATTCATTACACACGGACTGATATATTTCAGTGTTTATTTCTTTTAATTTTGATGATTATAACTGACAACTAATGAAAACCCCAAATTCAGTATCTCAGAAAATTAGAATATTGTGAAAAGGTTCAATATTGAAGACCCCTGGTGCCACACTCTAATCAGCTAATTAACTCAAAACACCTGCAAAGGCCTTTAAATGGTCTCTCAGTCTAGTTCTGTAGGCTACACAATCATGGGGAAGACTGCTGACTTGACAGCTGTCCAAAAGACGACCATTGACACCTTGCACAAGGAGGGCAAGACACAAAAGGTTATTGCTAAAGAGGCTGGCTGTTCACAGAGCTCTGTGTCCAAAGCACATTAATAGAGAGGCGAACGCTAGAGCTGAAGATCTTTGCCCGACGGGACCCGACGGGTTGGGTCGGGTTCTGGCTCAATTTCTATTATTTTTCACGGGCTCGGGCCGGGCTCGGGCTTGCGCTTCGGGTTGCATGGTATATGAGCGGTCAGGTGATGCGTTTCGATTAGCGTGAAAATGGATCCTGAGGAGGTGAAACGGAGGCTGGTCTCTGGAGGACTTAATTCATTTCTATGTTCCAACTTCCAAGTGGCCAATAGCCTCCGTTATTCATGTATAAATGACTCATTTTTTACGAAAGACAAAGGAGCTGTGTGCGTGCGGCGCAGTCTCTTTTTTCTTTCTCTCCCTTTTCCGCCGAGTGGTGCGTGTGCCCGCTCGCGGTGCGAAGCGCGTGTCCGACACTCTAATGATGCTGATAGACGTGTATATATCTACGATAGATGGCCTTTACAGTCGGGCTGTTAACGGGTTTGGGCTTTTAAAAAGCTGTCAATCAAAATGTACGGGTCGGGCTCGGGCCGAACTCTGTCGGGCTCGGGCCTTTTCGGGCCGTACTTTTAAGGCCCGATTACAGCTCTACACCACGCACAGACGGATGCAAGACATGGGTTTCAGCTGTCGCATTCCTTGTGTCAAGCCACTCTTGAACAAGACACAGCGTCAGAAGCGTCTCGCCTGGGCTAAAGACAAAAAGGACAGGACTGCTGCTGAGTGGTCCAAAGTTATGTTCTCTGATGAAAGTAAATTTTGCACTTCCTTTGGAAATCAAGGTCCCAGAGTCTGGAGGAAGAGAGGCGAGGCACAGAATCCACGTTGCTTGAAGTCCAGTGTAAAGTTTCCACAGTCAGTGATGGTTTGGGGTGCCATGTCATCTGCTGGTGTTGGTCCACTGTGTTTTCTGAGGTCCAAGGTCAACGCAGCCGTCTACCAGGAAGTTTTAGAGCACTTCATGCTGCCTGCTGCTGACCAACTTTATGGAGATGCAGATTTCATTTTCCAACAGGACTTGGCACCTGCACACAGTGCCAAAGCTACCAGTACCTGGTTTAAGGACCATGGTATCCCTGATCTTAATTGGCCAGCAAACTCTCCTGACCTTAACTCTATAGAAAATCTATGGGGTATTGTGAAGAGGATGATGCGATCCGCCAGACCCAACAATGCAGAAGAGCTGAAGGCCACAATCAGAGCAACCTGGGCTCTCATAACACCTGAGCAGTGCCACAGACTGATCGACTCCATGCCACGCCGCATTGCTGCAGTAATTCAGGCAAAAGGAGCCCCAACTAAGTATTGAGTGCTGTACATGCTCATACTTTTCATGTTAATACTTTTCAGTTGGCCAACATTTCTAAAAATCCTTTTTTTGTATTGGTCTTAGGTAATATTCTAATTTTCTGAGATACTGAATTTGGGATTTTCATTAGTTGTCAGTTATAATCATCAAAATTAAAAGAAATAAACACTGAAATATATCAGTCTGTGTGTAATGAATGAATATAATATACAAGTTTCACTTTTTGAATGGAATTACTGAAATAAATCAACTTTTTGATGATATTCTAATTATATGACCAGCACCTGTATGTACCCCCTGGCAACAGCAGACTGTGTAATTACTACTGCGGCCACTAGTGGGCGCCACCACTAGAAACATAAATATAAGTCGTAATTGCTGCTTGTACAAACGACCTCATGAAAAGTAGTGAGTACTTTAGATTTAAGTACATTTAGCTGCTAACACATTTGCTTAAGTAAGGTTTTGCATGCAAGTATTCTTTTACCATCTCTGTGTAAAATATAAACTATGAGCTAAAAGAGGCTAAAAAGCACCGTAGAGCTGCATGGTTCTCTCTCTCTCATCTCTCTTTGATGCTCCTCTGTCTCCAGGTAGCGTTGTGAAAGTGCTCTGTCAGCAGGGTCAGCAGGTCACTTTTTCCTGTTCGTACCACTATGAGGACCACACACACATCTCTCAGCTGTCCGTGCAGTGGAGGAGTCCACACAACGAGCTGCTGTGTCACTACATCAAACATAAAGCTTACCAGAACTGCACCGAGGGCTACACCATCACTTACCGCCCCGGCAGCATCGCACTCACCATCCAAAACGTCAGCATGGAGGATTTTGGGGCTCATGTTTGTTCTGTGAGCAAACCACATGAGTTCTCTGACTACAGCGTGGAGCTGGCCAGGATGTCAGGTGAGTCTGACGTTTGTGTCGGAGCACTTGCAGTCTGGATGCCTTCATGGCACATTGCTGCCTCCCACAGGGAAAAAATATGTTCCCATTTAGTATCCTATTTCCGTAGGAATTATCCGGTTGCCTTGATGTATTCAAGGACAGCTTTTATAGTCCCAGATTGGTTCTCCATAGGATTTAACAGGTTCTTTAGTGCTCTTGTTTTTGTGCCCAGGCTTTTCACTTCCGCATGCAGTCTTTTCCGTTCTTCTGCGAAACCAGCGCATTCCATTAGTAGATGTTTCACCCTCTGTTGTTGTTTGCATATTTCACAAAGCCCATCTTCATGCTTTACTGTTTTTTTCCAAGACCCATGCCAATCCACAATGCCCCAGCCTCAGCCTAGTCATCACAACTGTATCTCTTCTTTCCTTCCCAAATACCACTGGCCCCTTATCAAACTTTTCTTATTGCTGTAATAATGCCGCCCCTTCTTTTTCCTCTCCCACTCCTTCTTCCATACACATTAAAGAGCATTAGTTTAGTGCCTATTTGAAATGGGCCTGTTTGGAAACGGCCAATTGCTTGGCCTGTGTGCTTATAGCTTTCTCCAGAACCATTGTATTCCGAAAATAACTTACAGAAGGACACCAAAGCACTTAATATGCAACTCAACTGTATAGCGAGAGTAAAACATAGCCAGAGTAAAACCTTGTACTACTACATTTACCTGAAAGAGAAATGTTACTGGCCACGCTTCAGATTCAGATTTTACAGACAAAATATACAAATTTACAGCTCAAAGCAACTTAATACAGTTAGTGTTAGTTTAGTTTAGTTTATTTGCACAAAGATATAAAGTACATGCAATAGATTTTTTTGAAAGAAGCAATTTCATTGCGGGAGAGGAAAGAAGCCTAAAAGGCTTATCCAGAGTCCTCCTTTCCTGAGTTGAGTGTGAGTGAATATCTGAAAAAAGCGAGTGAATTTCACTTAAACTGGGCTTAATTATTATTTGTTTTTTTCGGGGGCTTTTTCCGACTTTAATTGACAGGACAGCCAGGCAAGAAAGGGGAGAGAGAGGGGGAAGACATGCAGGAAATCGCCACAGGTCGGACCCGAACCCCGGACCCTTGCGCCAAGGCACAAGCCTCTCAGTATATGTGCACCCGCTCCACAGACCGAGCCAACCCGGCCACTCAGCTGGGCTTTTATTAAGAAGTGAATTCAACTATTGGTTTTTTATCCCTCAACCTTTATTGTGCGGTCGCTTAGATTCATTCATATTTATTAATATTTAACAATCGGTTCTGGAGATATTTGAAAGAGAACTGACACACACACACACACACACACAGAGGTTCCTCGCTTTCATAGATGTGAGCTGGGATACTGTGTGGTAACAGGATGTTTTATTTGTTTGTTTGGTTTGTTTCTTTAGAGTCGGTCACTTCAGCACCAAAGAGTGGAGGGAAACAGTCAGGTATGTGTACATGCAGCACACGTCACACTTATTTTTCCTTACACAGCAAACTTTTCACTGTTAAAGGATATTTCACCACATTTCAGCCATCAAACACACATGGCCATGGCCCTTTTAGTTAAATGCAACAGTGGAAGACGTATTCAGATCCTTTACTTAAGTAAAAGTTGCAACAGCTTTGTGCCGATGCATTTTTCAGCTGATCTAAGAGGGTTTTGAAAAACTGTATTGTGTGAATGCTGATTTTCGGTCGCCTACTACTTCTCCATACTTTCAGCTACAAAAAGCATTCAAATATCAAAATGTTCAGCTCTTTAAGGACATTTGTGCTTGTATTCAACTTTTCTCCACAATTTATAGTTTTTAAAATATTAAGCTTTTTTCATTTTGCACTGAAAGTCAATGGAGCATTTTTAAATCTTCTTCAGGCTTCTTACACTTCTAAATGCTACTTCTCCCACATACTTTCACCTACCAACAACATTCAAACTTTACACTATTCACCCAACCTTCAGCTATTACAAATTGATTCAGCTTCATGATATCTTTTACAGTTTTATTGTTATCACTGTTTACGTTTAGTGCTTTTTAGGCTTTTTCTGCGTTTTTATGGGCTGCTCAGTGTGGATGATGTCACAGCTACAGTGCAGAGGAGAGAGAATAGCGTCCTAAAACCTTCTCTTTAACTTGCTCTCACAACCATAATTCTTACTTCTCATACACCATTTATACGTCAAAAAGTAGATGTACTTGTCTGCTTTCAGCCTCATTTAAGCAATAGGACTTATACATTTTGCTCAGTGAGCTTTTTTTTTCGGGCTTCTTCAATGGGAAGTTTACCAGGGATCTAACAGTTTATGTCAGATAGATATACTATACTATGGCTTTTGTTTTTATCACTTTTCTGACTATTTTCGACAACCTATACTATTACTTTTTCGATACACTAAACTTTGACTTTTTACTTTCTACAATGCTATGAGTGTTTTTAACATAATTAATTTGTGATACAGATGCTCAGTGGTTATTACTCCTCAACCAGGCAACCAGCAAGTAGTCACTGCAGACTCTGACCCAGGTTTGATTCACAGTCCGGGCAGGCCCTTTTCATGAGGTTTTTACAACAATTTTTTCTTGACATACAATACTTTGACTTTTTAATGGCTTTTTTTAACATACCATACTATGACTTTTTTATGACCTTTATTGACATACTATACTATTACTTTTTTCGACATACCATACTAGGATTTTGTTTTTTTCAACCTTATTACTTAGGTGGCACAGTAGCTCAGTGGTTGGTAGTGCTCCAACACATAACCAGCAAGAAGTCACTGCAGACTCAGACCCAAATTCAATTCCCAGTCTCGTTATGCTGTTTTCATGATGTTTTTTTCGACAAACAATACTATGACTTTTTATCACTTTTCTCGAAATACTATACTATGACTTTTCCGCATTTTTTGACATACTATACTATGAATTTTTATCACTTTATTAGACATACTATTCTATGACTTTGTCATCACTTTTTTCGAAATACTATGACTGCTTCCGGCAGGCCACCAGCAATAATAGTAGTTACATAGTACTCTTCTGAGAGAGAAACTTTAACAAATCACTGTATACTCCAAGGTTCCAGGCAAGTCCTTTTCATGACGTTTTTTTCGACATACAATATTTTGATATTTTTCAACATACTATACTATGACTTTTTCATCACTTCTTTTCGAAATACTATACTATGATTTTTTAATTACTTTTTTTAACATACTATACTATGACTTTCTTAGCACTTTTTTCGATATACTATATTATTACTTTTTTCGACATACTATACTGACTTTCTTATCTCTTTTTTCGACATACTAGTCTATGACTTTTTTTATCTCTTTTTTCAACATACTATACTATGTGTTGTTTTTATGCCTTTTTTCAACATACTATACTATGACTTTTTATGCCTTTTTTCAACACACTATACTATGACTTTTTATCTCTTTTTTCAACATACTATACTGACTTTGTTATCTCTTTTTTCGACATACTAGTCTATGACTTTTTTATCCCTTTTTTCAACATATTATACTATGACTTTTTATGCCTTTTTTCAACATACTATACGATTACTTTTTATCAACATATTATACTATGACTTTTTTATCCCTTTTTTCAACATACTATACTATAACTTTTGAACGGCTTTTTTTTCGAAATACTGTACTATGTCTTTTTTTTCAACTTACATACCATGACTTTTTTATGACATTTTTCGACATACTACATTATGACTTTTTTATCACGTTTTTGACATACTATGTTATGACTTTTATAAAAAACTAATGTATTCCACTTTTGTTTAATACATTACTGGTGTTATTCAACATGTCAATGAAATAAATACTAATTTAAACCATTCCCACTTTTCCAACTATTCTCACTACTTCACCTTCTTCTTACGCAATCATGCCAGCAATCCAGTTTAGCTTTAGCAATTTAGCTTTTCAGCATTCACAATCATTTTCTGCAGGAATATAACAAACGTTCAACATCAACACATCTGGAGATACATTCTTTTTATTGGACACGAAGGGGATGAAAAGTTGTCATCTTAAAGTAACTAAAAATGTAGTGGAGTAAAAAGTACAATATGTACATCTGAGAGGCGGAAGAAGTATTCAGATCTTTCAGTAAAATGTAATGTGATTTAACTTAATTGTACAATGTAACAATCAAACATTTACCTTGTATAAAAACAAAGAGAGATGCATTGTGTCAGGTAGTAGCACAATTGTCACTATCCGCATGTAGCCCCTGGGCAGGTAAAGCACTACACGTGTTGGTACATTCACTGTTGGTTTTAGTCTTTTATTGGGATTCATTGACAAGAAGAAAAATATAGCATAATGTCAATCTTTTAAGAGAACATTCTCTAGTGACAATTGTTACCAGGCTTTTTGTCCTCTAACAGTATAAAACATTGAATAATTTATTAAAGAATAAGAAAGCTTTTATGCAAATGACCCAAACAGAATGTGAATAAACTAAACTAATGTGTGCCTTTGTCTTTTCAGGTCCCACTTGGACACTCATTCTTCTCCACACTTTGATATTTGTTTGCATGTAGGAGAAGAGCAGTAGAAATTATATTTATACAATATTTATTCAATGAATGTTGATGCAGCTGCAGACAAACACGCTTCACTTAGCTTGAAATAAAAGAAAACCTGTAAAATCCACACAGAAGCTACACATGTTCTCTACATAACTCTTAATAAATGTGGTGGTATTGTGTTGCATTTGAATGTGTGTGTGCGTCAGTGTGTGTACCCACGATGTACAGAAGCAGCCTCTAACATGTCTGCACACGTGAACGTGCATCATTGTTTCTGCTGTGTCGCTGTGTGGAAACATCATGGGAATTCAGAGCTTCCGATTGGACAGTCTGTGTGTGTGTGTGTAAGCATGTTTAGGTGCGTTCGTGCGTGCGTGTGTGTTGTGTAAGCTGATATTGAAACTGGGTCAGTGGGGACTCAATGACCTTTTTAATAATTTCAAAGCAGAGCAAAAGAAAGAAAAAAGAAGCAAAATTAAAACCATGAATTATTGTTTTCAATCTAAAGGAGAGAGCAGGACATCCTTCATACATATTCATACAGTGTATATAAAACCATCAACAAGTCCTCTAATACGACCCACAGGAGCGTTTTCCATCCTCATATCTAAACCAGAGAATGTAACGGTTGTGGCTTTAAACATGCCGTTAACGTTATGAAACGCTCGCAGTTTGGTTAGGTTTAGGCACCAAAACTACTTAGTTAAGTTTAGGAAAAGATCATGGTTTGGGTTAAAACAGACATTACTTCACTTCAGTTACACAGTTCGTGTGACGCTGAACGTACTTGACTCCTTTTATTCCGTTTGTATTGTAAAGTAAAAAAAAATAATTACTACAGCCACTACCGGGCGCCGCCACTAGAAACGTAATTGCTGTTTGAACAATCAACCTATCTGAGAATATTGTGGGGGAGGACAGTCTCAAAACCATTCATTGCAACTGAATACATGTTTTCCCCTTTAAATACAAGCTTTTCAGCCCCTATTTGTTGACCATGCTTTGCTATCACTATCTATTTTTTCCAGCACACTGTCTGCGCTCGCTGTGGCACAAGAAACATTTCCAGGAATAGCTGAAGGAATGATTCCTTGAAAGACTGTAGGGGGCTTTAAGTTACATAACTGAGCTTCCTCTGGCCTGATACACACTGCAGATGTACAGAGACAACTGAGCACGTGCGTGGGCTCAGATTAGGGTCAAAAAGGTTTGTAAGATGATGTTTGGTGATGAATTTCAGAGCCTGTGGTTGTCAGTCATCGTTTGTAATGAAAAATTCAGTAGAAAAACTCTGCAGCTGTACAAAAGGTTTGAGGATGTAAAAGAAAGAGTGGCTTCTTTCATGTATTCTGGGAAATTAAAGGGCCACCTCTTAAAATGTCTTTTCAATTTCCCCTTAAAAATTATAGGGTTAAACTTTTCTTTTCCAATTTTACTCATCGTTTGACATCATGACTAATATATGCTGTTATAGCTGCACTCTTAGCCAAAGAGAAACTGAAATATACTCGCTTAATGTCAACCTTGACATCATGTATTGTGTATTTTGTAGTTTTTTATGGTTTTCTATGTAAAATAACTCAACTCTATATTTAAAGGGCAGACACTATAATACTGAATCTTTCTTCTTGATGGCGATGTTATCACAACCTGCTGTCAGCTCCTGTTGTTATGCACAACAAAACATGCAATAATTAAACCCCATTTGCAATACCATGGATATGTGACTCGGCCAGCCATACCAAACACTTAAATATGTATTGATATAAATAATTACATGGATAAAAATAATTCAGCAGAGGCAGGGATATATAGACCAAAAAGGAGGAAATCCAAGGGATCCCCCCCTGGAAAAATCACACCTTGCTTGTTGGTATTATACTTCACTGTTGGTTTGTTGAAAATAAGAAAATATATCACCAGACTTTTCCTTTAAAGCTGCAGGAATCTGTTTTTAGTCCACTAGGTGGCAGGCAAACATCAAAACACACTGACAGCTTCCACATTGTTGTGTTATTCTGTGATTTCATCACTGCCAGCGACCTCTTCTCATATTACACACATGCCATTTTAATCAATGTCACTGTCACACATATAGATTAATGGTTTCATTTTCCCATGGTTGACAACACAACAGTGATCAACAAGCACCAAAGAGGGAGTTTAAGCTACGGTACAGGTATTGGATGCTGAGCTTTGGGTATCAGGAACAGATGTGCTTTCTGATTTTCATAACACATGTAGGAAACCAGGCTGTTCTCATGAACCATTCATACATATAGCTACGAAAAGTAATACACTGTAATTCGTATGTTGTATAAAGTTCTTGAAATACTCTTTCATTGATAAGATAAGATAGTAAGTATCTTACCAGAAAATGACTTTGGTAGAAGTTAAAGTCAACTTTTAGAATAATACTTGAGTTAAAGTCTTAAAGTATCTGATATTTACTGTAATTAAGCATCAAAAGCCATATAAATGTACTTAATTATTAGAAGAACTTTATTGTGGCTTCCTTATAGTAAAGCATAATATTCAGGGTTTCCACACCTTCTTAAACATCAAATTCAAAGTCTGTTCAAGACACAAGGTACAATCCCTTCAAGTCAAAGGACCAAACACTACATATTTCCAGAGAGCTTACATCAAACAGAAAGAAAACAATTTTGTGAGGAAGAATCTTTCACTCCAACGTACTGAAAACATTTCTTGCAAATACAGGCACAGGTGTGTAACGTCATCTTCATCCCCATCCCATCCACCACGGTCGTCGGCGTGGTCATCGTCTGTTACGTTGTTTTTCCCCCTTATAAGCCGAGAGTCGAAAACAGCAACATGTGAAACAACATTTTGGTCCAATTTTTACCAGCTGATAAAGTTTGACGCACAAACAGCTGCTTATGAAGTAACACAGGACGTTTGTGGTGTTCGGATTGGTTTAACACTTCCCTCGTGTTAAATAATGTGAGAATTTAGTTGACACATACACACACCAATCAAAACAAATGACAAGAATGGTCGTAACAACCAGCCATCTCTGTTTTGATAGAGCTCCGGATCAAGTCTGTTTGTTCCATTATATCTGCGTCTGCAAAACCCACAATGTCAGCTTGACCCAGAAGGCCAATAAATGGCCTTATGTCAACAGCAGAATGCAGGGTTTCCTGAGGACGAGCTGGACGCCTGCCAAAGCTGTGAATGAAACCTCATGTTATACTGAATGTGTCTGCGCCGGCCACGTGAGCTGCATACTTCAGCAGCTCAAACCTATGGTGCAACTGGTTGCACGTCTTGGGTCATATAAGGCGAGTCGAAATGTTTCCGTCCCGGAGATACTCGCATTCTGTTTTTGTTGAGTACTCTGGGATTTGCAGATGAACAGACAACAGAGGCCTCATGCAACCTTTGTCATGCTACTGCATGTATAAAGTATATACTGTGTATACATATCAGTGTCTGATTTACTGAACAACAATACTGTAACTGAAAAAGACTTAAATGCTACCTTAAATGTTTAGAATCACTAAATTCATGCATGTATGTGAAATGTCAAATGCATGTCTTCCCCCTAAAAAAAATCTTATGTAACCCCTGCAGTACTCCAAAGTACCCCAAGGGGTTCGCATACCCCCATCTCTTTCAAAAATGTACTTATTGTACTTGATTTATATATTAATATCTATCTATTTTATGCTTGTTTATACTTCTACTCCACTACACTTATCTTTCAGCTGCTACTAATTAGAAAACATTGGATCAGCTTATAAAATATAATGTGTTGTTAAAGATTAAAAAACCAAAAACTTAAGTGTAAAGTCAAAGTTAGCCACAAATATGGAAGCTTATTTACACCACATGAAATCTGTTATTATCACTGTAAAAACAAATCCTAATTTTGCAGAAAATAACATTTTTAAGTAGTTAAGGTCTGATTTTAACCCAATCCACGATCTTTTTCTAAACTCAACTAAGTAGTTTTTGTGCCTAAACATAACCAAACTGCAACCATTTCACAACATTAAAGATGTGTTTAAAAATGCGACTTTCACCGCGACCTACGTTCACAAACAACCCATGTTGTCAAATGGTTTGGAGGACTTGTTTTTTTTTACATTCAGCTTTAAAGCTATAGTGCGTAGTCTCTCTCGCCCCCATGAGGAATTCTAAGTAGAGACAACAAAAATGTCAGCATGTCCACATGATACAAGCCTTCCATGATCGCACACGCATCCCCCCCCCGACACCCCTCCTCCACACAGTTGCTAGTAGCCAAGGAGGACACGGAGGATTAAAAAACATGATGGACTCTTCAGAAGAGGTAATTATCTTCACTCGAGTTTCTGCACGGGAAAGTCGCCGGATGCCACAATCTTCTGAACATAGTCCTACTGAGAAATCCAGAGAGAGTGTGGAGATGATAGTCTTAATTAGCTTTGTAGCAACTCATTTGGCAACAGCTTGAATGTAATGGACGTTCATTAATATCAAAACATTACGCACTAAAGCTTTAATGGAAATTGTTGACAATAACAAAAAGACAGAACAACAACAGCGTCTTCACTGCACTAAAATAAATGGAGTTACGATACCATGAAAGGAATGTATGTCTGCCTGAGTCAGGGCAGTCTTTTCTGCTTAAAAGATAGAAAACGTCTAAAAATCATAGCCGAGCAGCAACACGTACTGCGTGTCATTAAACCTTGTATTTCGGCATGTTGAGTTTTGAAGACCTGACAGCTAGTTTTGAGGTCCCCAGGACATCCTTCTTCTTTTATCCTCGCTTAAGATCAGCCTTAAAATGTTATGGAGTGCCATGGGGAAACAGTCTTGAGGTGCACCCAGTCATTAAATGGTTTGTTGCTTTTCCTGTGAGAGGATTAGTGTCCAAGATTTATGCTAAACTGATGCAAGTATCCATAGGAGAACTCCCAATAGTAAAGAAATGGGAGTGAGAGCAGAGCCCTGAGGGGAACGCAATTAATTGGGAGACAGTTTGGGACAACATTTTCCATTGTTCCAAGAACCCAAATCACCAGTATATCCACTTCAACATATGCCATAGGACATATTGGACTCCTCAGAAGAGATACGTCTCTAAAGTCATTCCCACTCCCTATTGCACATTCTGTCCACCTGAATAAACTGGAACTTTCCTGCACATGGTCTGGGAGTGTGAACAGATGCATGAGTTCTGGAATAAAACAACATCAATAATATCTGATGTGATAGGATGTTGAATTCCTACTAACACAATTGTTTTGTTACTTAATGACGACTCTAAATTACACCTACTTGGGAGACATAAGAAAATTTGGCTAGCCGGCTCAACTGTAACCAAGAAAATGATAGCTCAACGCTGGCTCCACCCTCACTCGCTTAGTATAAGACAGTGGTTGGCGTATTTTCTAGACATAGTTATGCTTGAGCTCTCTACAGCAAGGATTAACAAAGCCAAATCATCAATCAATAAAAAATTGATCTCAAAACCTTGTATTTCCACGTCTCTGACATTTATGCAGGTGTGTGCATTGGAGAAAAATAGAAACCATGACACTGTAGCAGCAGAGAGCTGCTCCACCTCCTCTTCTGTCCATTTGTTACTATGTTGAAAGGAGGACGAGAATAGCACTCAAGGACACTTCATATTTAGTCTGAGCTGGAACGATCATCCAGCACAACAAACATGCCAAATAAACTGGAGCAAAGGTTCTGGCATTTGAAAAAACATCAACACTCAGACTTTTCCAACTACGGAAGTCCTGAGAGCAGAGTGAGAGGAAACTCAATTCTGGTGATCCAGTTTAATCTAAATAGGTTTCTCTCCTCCAGGGATAAAAGTTGTTTTGCAAGGAATATCTTTCTTAACTTCCTTAATATATGTTTTCCATCTGTCAAACAACTTGAAAACGTTTTGCAAGGATCATTTTTCTAAGTTACACAGATGAAAACAAAGACGGTTCATCAGGTGAATTTCTTTTTGGTCAGAATCATTTTTTGTTGTTGTTGTTATTTCAGCCACAAGAGGCTGCAGTGCACCACTACCCCTTGTTCTGTTCTAAAAAAGGACTAAAATCATATTTTCTTCCAGGTGAGTTTTAATTTCTCTATACACTCTAAACACAAGGTACATATATTTGGTGCTGGCAAAATATGCAACATTACTGTCATGTCTTTCTTTTGGCTAGAAAAGTATTTTAATCAATCGACAATCTAATCTAAATTTAAAATATATATATTTTTTGTTTTAATGAATCGATATACAAATTGAATTTAACCAGATTTTTTTTTGGGAAGGACTCAGAGAATCTTGCCTTGAAATTTACCAACTGCAACTATAAGCTTTGTCATGTAACTCAAATAGTACATAAAAGCATTTTGTGAGATAAAAAGGGGTGAATTTCCCAAAACTTGCAATAGAAAATCTGACAAATATTTATTACTGATAAAGTTTCGTCTATATCATGCAATAATCAATTTTTAACACGGGAGGCAATGGAAAATTGTTGCTGCTTTCAGTGTTTTTCTATACTTTTCATACTACATCATATGTATTTCTTAGGACTTTTGATATGTTATCAATGACATATTTTTGAGACTACAACAGTTGAAAACAACAATGTGTGTCATAAACGGGTCTGTATGATATCGTGCAAAAAGAATTCGTAAGTATCCTACAAAATTAGGCGACCGCTGGCTGGTCAGGTGACAACCGATTACAATGACAGTTAAATTAAATTTAAACAGTCTTTACAGTTACATTTAGCCGAGAAAAGGTGACTGTGAGCCTGTAAAGGGCACCGCGAGGTCCCGGCCATTTCAGCGCCAATTGCAGTTAAGTTTAGCCGACAAAAGGTGACTGTCATTCAGCGACGGCAGTTAGATTTAGGCACCAAAACGACTAATTAAAGCAACACTAAAGCACGTTTCCGCTTCGGTCCCCCTACAGGTTAGAAGCGGAATTTTCCATTACCGTTAGGCTACCATTACCATTATTCTTAAGTCTCATTCGAACTACAGATCTGCTACCCAATCTGGCAAACTTGCACCAAAATAATGTACCTTAAAATAATGTTTCCAAAATCTTTTCAGTTCATCAACTTGTAACAGGGTGAACAGCACTTCTGCATTCGCTTTTCGGCCCTCTATATACCTTTATAACCGCACTATGCAAGTTTGCCAGATCGGGTAACGGATCTGTAGTTCGAATGAGACATAATGAGACATTACGACAGCGGTAATGGACAATTCCGCTTCCAACCTGTAGGAGGACAGAAGCGGAAAAGTGCTTTAAGTTTAGGAAAAAGGTTGTGGTTTGGATTTAAACACTCCCAGGATACGAACATGTGTTTCCTGGGTTGCAAGCGCTGTGTTTAATGACCCACACACCCACGCAGATCTTCTTACGCTGACCAGCAGCAGTCAACGTGGTGCATACCGCAAAACAACAGGTGGAATTACAGTGCTTTACTTTTTCAAGCTATAAGTACGAATGGTTCACGAGAATCGCCTGATGAAAAAGAGCTTCTGTTGCAATTTGCATGGGGTCAAGTTGTATAATGCCTGGACTAAAATGTTTATTACTACGTTCAAATTTAGTAACGTAGTGTCCAGTCTTGTTGTAAACAAATTTCTCTATGACTCTGCAAAACACAGATGGAGACACTGTTTCTGGCTCAGCTCCACAGAAAGTGCTTTTATCTCTTATCTCATCCAACATATTTCCTGTTCAGGTTCTGACATCAGGGTCTTTTATTTAGAGCAGCATGAGTGGCTGCGCTAGCTATGAGTAGTTCAATATATTACATAAGCGCAGTAGCAATACTTGTTTCAACATCTTCAGAACATGATGATAAGTTCTCTCTGCAGTCTTTTGTGGAAGAGACTTCTCACAAAAACCCATAAAGTACGGCAGTAGGGCGGTGAGCAAACATTTATCACCGTATGATCCAGAATTTTCCTGGAATTGTCGTAAAGCTTTGATTTATGGCTATGAGAGAAGTCAAGTGTCCAGAGTTGATGGATGTGGCGATCGTCACATCCTAAACGACTTGAGCTTTGTTCTCCAGATGGCGAGAGTTAGTTTTATAGTTTTAGAGTTCAGAAGTGGAATAAATCTCTAGAAGATTTGATGTGATGTGTAGGTGTGATCAGCCGATATCTTTTTAGTGTCTGCCCTAAAATAAATCTCCTTTACCGAAAGTTGATATTGTTTTGAAAGAACTGAAATGTATCAGTGTCACCGATCTGTCAAAGTCAACAGTCAGTTTTTAATGTTTAACCTGAAGCCACAGTTGTTTACCCGCATGCCAGACTCTTGAGTCACGTCTCGTGCATCATAGTTGGCTGCTTTTCATGGTGTGAAAAACTACTAAGCCAATCAGAGCTCTGTAGACAGGTTTAAGAATTGGGACGTCATCTTCCTGTGCCACAGATGAAAAAGATTTACATGGATGACATAGATTCAGCTATACAGGTTACTGTAAATCAACTTACATACATAATAAAAGTTCAATCTGAATGCTTCCTTCATTGACACAGCAAATATTAAATGTATCAATTGATAATTTGGCTAGAGACTTTCCTCCCCTACCCTAGTCTATATCCTTGACGTTCTACTTCCGGGATTGCTCCGGTGCCACAGGAAATTCCGCCGGATGCATGTCTTTTCCGTTTCCTTCCGGGTTTTTTTGTTGTTGGAATTTTGTTGTTAACTGGTCCTCAGATCTCTGCAGGGTAAATCCAGACAGCTAGCTAGACTATCTGTCCAATCGGAGTTTTCTGTTGTACGACTATTTTACAGCGGCTCCGTGCGGAGTTTAGCGCCGCCCTTGACGATTGTGATTGGTTTAAAGAAATGACAATAAACCAGAGCACGTTTTTCTCCCATCCCAGAATGCTGTGTGGAGTAGCCAGACCCTCCTGCGCTCCGCAGCGTGTGGATGGTCTGGCAAAGCAAGACTAGTCCTGTCCCGGAAAAATGCTCCAATTACGGCGGGAACACACGGCACGCTTACAGCCGTGAAGCGTAGATCCGTGCCTGATCGCGCACATATATCCGCGCTGGTCACAAAGCGATCCTTTTCCTCTCCACTCTACAGACTGTCTCTCTCTCTCTCTCTCTCTCTCTAGAGAGAGAGACTGTCACTGTGAGCATGTTAGCATGCTGACGTTAGCATTTGGCTCAAAGCACCGCTGTGTCTAAGTACATCACACACAGAGCATGGCTGCTGACTCTTAGCTCTTAGTCATATGTATCACTTATTAAAGTAGTATTTATATTTTTGCATTGTTATAAAGAAGTCAAACTAGTTTTAAATCACTCCCACAGAGAATCAGATCTCACCAAACTAGCTTGCTCTATTGCCTCCGTTTTCTCATTCAGAATTTAATTTTGTGCTGTGAAAAAGGCTGATTTTAGGCTAATCAACACACACACACACACACACACACGGTTAATTTTAGTCTCTAATTCGGCCAACCCCCAAATTATGCAACAGGACATTTTTAAGATCATGTCATGAAGAGAGAGAGAGAGGGATCAGAGTTACGTAACTGTGTTGAAATATATCTGGAGTCACATGTAAAGGGCCACACACACACACACACACACACACACAGATTCTGAGCCATGTGAAGGAGTCTGGAGAGAAGCGAGGTGGAGACACAATAAGACTGCAAGTTTTTTAAAGGTTTCATACTTTTATATTATAGATCATTTTTTTGTTCTTTTTTGTGCACATTTAATGTCCTGTTAGTGTTGTTAATGTTAGTAGAAATACAGTTAATCACATTAACTAAAATACTATTTCGAGGATTATTATATACATTAGCAGTGGTTCGACTGGTGAACAGAGCGACTCAGATTGTATGATTGTAATCATTTTCAGAGACCTAAAGAGATTAAACTATACAGTATTTAAACTCTAAAAAAACAATTACATGTTTGTATTTTTCGTAATCATCTCAGATTTATCTTGTAAACAATTAATTGTAAAAGTACAAGTATCGTACTATTCAATTCAATTCAATTCAATTTTATTTATAGTATCAAATCATAACATAGGTTATCTCGAGACACTTTACAGATAGAGTAGGTCTAGACCACACTCTATAATTTACAAAGCAACCAACAATTCCAACAATTACAGTAATTCCCTCAAGAGCAAGCAGTGCGACAGTGGCGAGGAAAAACTCCCTCTTGGGAAGAAACCTCGGACAGACCCAGGCTCTTGGTAGGCGGTGTCTGACGGGCCGGTTGGGGGTGTGATGAACAGTGGCGATAATAGTCACATTAATAATGGAACAGTGACTGGATGTAGCGGGAAGCTGCAGGGTTCAGCAGGAAGCTGCAGGGTTCAGCAGGACGCAGCAGGGCACCGTTGAGCTCAGCAAGGAGTGCAGCAGGACCACGGCGACAGCTGGAACCAGGATCTTGGTGCCAACGTTCTCCAAGGAAATAAGCTGGGGGAAAAACATAAGGACTCGGGAAACTCCCCAGAAGCTAGGATTAGTAACTAGCATTTCCGGGACGGGATACACGCAAATAGTAATAGTAATAGTAATAGAAAGGGAGAGGAGAGAGCAGCTCAGTGTGTCAAAGGAAGGAAGTCCCCCCGGCAGTCTAGAACTATAACAGCGTAACTATAACAGCGTAACTAAGAGAGACAGGTCATAAGGAGAGGTAGCTTTTTCGGGCTTAGAACTCTCCCCCTGCCGGATCGGGCTTGGCTGGCCTGCCTCCCTCTACTTTGTTATGTTTTATTAATCTAACAATTATGAAGAGAAGCAGTTGGGCCAGTTAGGTGAACACTGCAACTCCTCACTCCCTAACTATAAGCTTTATCAAATAGAAGAGTTTTAAGTTCATTCTTGAAAGCGATTACAGTTTCTGCCCCCGAACCCAGATCGGGAGCTGGTTCCACAGGAGAGGAGCCTGATAACTGAAGGCTCTGGCTCCCATTCTACTTTTTAGAGACTCTAGGTACCACCAGTAACTCTGCATTCTGGGAGCGCAGTGCTCTAGTGGGACAATAGGGTATTAGGAGCTCTTCTAGATATGATGGTGCTAGACCATTTAGAGCTTTGTAGGTCAAGAGAAGGATTTTAAACTCAATCCTGTATTTTACAGGAAGCCAGTGCAGAGAAGCTAATACAGGAGAGATATGATCTCTTTTCTTAGTTCTTGTGAGAACACGCGCTGCAGCATTCTGGATCAGCTGGAGAATCTTAAGGGACTTATTTGAGCAACCTGACAGTAGGGAATTACAATAGTCCAGCCTAGACGTAACAAATGCATGAACTAGTTTTTCAGCGTCGTTTTGAGACAGGATATTCCTAATTTTGGCAATGTTACGAAGATGAAAAAATGCTGTTCTTGAGGTTTGTTTTAGATTGGCATTAAAGGATATATCCTGATCAAAAATAACTCCTAAATTTCTGACAGTAGTGCTGGAGGCCAGGGCAATACCATCCAGAGTAGCTATGTCTTTAGATAATGAGGTTCTGAGGTGTTTAGGTCCCAGTACAATAACTTCAGTTTTGTTAGGGTTTAACATCAGAAAATTATATGTCATCCAGGATTTTATATCTTTAATGCACGCTTGAAATTTAGCTAGCTGACTGGTTTCGTCTGGCTTGATTGACAAGTATAATTGGGTGTCATCTGCATAACAGTGAAAGTTAATTGAGTGTTTCCTAATAATATTGCCTAGAGGAAGCATATATAGGGAGAAAAGAATTGGTCCAAGCACTGAGCCTTGAGGAACCCCATGGCTAACTTTAACATACTTGTAGGATTTATCATTAACATTAACAAATTGAGATCGATCAGAGAAATAAGACTTAAACCAGCTTAGTGCGATTCCTTTAATGCCAACCAAGTGTTCCAATCTCTGTAACAGGATTGAATGGTCAATAGTGTCAAATGTAGCACTAAGATCTAGTAAAACAAGAATGGAGACAAGTCCTTTGTCTGCAGCAGTTAAAAGGTCGTTAGTAATTTTCACCAGTGCCGTCTCTGTGCTATGATGCTTTCTGAATCCTGATTGAAAGTCATCAAATAAACTATTGCTATGTAGAAAATCACATAACTGATTAGCAACCACCTTCTCAAGGATCTTGGATAGAAAGGGAAGGTTAGATATAGGTCTATAGTTTGCTAAGACCTCAGGATCTAGGGGTGGGGTTTTTTTCAGAAGAGGTTTTATCACAGCTACTTTAAATGACTGCGGTACATAACCTGTTAATAAGGACATATTGATCATATCTAGTAATGAAGTGTTTACCACGGGTAACGCTTCTTTGAGTAATCTCGTTGGGATGGGGGTCTAAGAGACAGGTAGATGGTTTAGCTGAGGATATCTTTAACATTAATTGTTGAAGGTCTATAGGATAAAAGCAGTCTAAGTATATGTTGGGACTAGTCGTTATTTCTAGCGACTCTGCATTTAAAGGTAAACCGTTAAAAGTTGAGGGCAAAAGGTGACGGATTTTATCTCTAATTGTTGTAATTTTATCATTAAAGAAGCTCATAAAGTCGTCACTACTCAGAGCTAGAGGAATAGATGGCTCAGTAGAGCTGTGGCTATCTGTCAGCCTGGCTACAGTGCTGAAAAGAAACCTTGGGTTGTTCTTGTTTTTTTCTATTAATGATGAGTAATAGTTTGATCTGGCCTTTCTTAGGGCCTTCCTATAGGTTTTGAGACTTTCTTGCCAATCCAAACGGGATTCTTCCACTTTTGTGGAACGCCACTTACATTCAAGGTTTCGCGAGATTAGTTTTAATTTGCGAGTTTGGGAGTTATACCAAGGAGCTAATTTCCTTTGCTTCATCATCTTCTTTTTCAGGGGAGCAACGGAGTCTAAGGTCGTCCGTAGGCAGGTCGTAGCACCGTCTACAAATGTATCAATTTGAGAGGGACTGAGGTTAACATAGAGGTCCTCTGTTATGTTAAGGCACAGGTGTCAAACTCAAGGCCCGCGGGCCAAATCCGGCCCGTTGCAGATTTAAATCTGGCCCGTACATCAATTTGGGTTCACAATACATTTTGTCCCTCCTAGTTGTGTGCCAAACCAAAAACACAGGAACGTTTTTTAAACTGCAAATTAGCGGACATTCAAAGCAGAATTTGAGAGACTCATAAATTCCCCCAGAAGAAGCAGCAGAGAGTTGTAATATTCAGGCTGAGAAACTGGTTGTTGTTAAAAAAACATTTAATCATTGTTGTTCTTGATTTGCTAAATTCTACGATGGCTAAGGAACTCTTTTGATGACTTTTGTAGGGCTTCATGTCAACAAAAATTCGACAAAAAGCAACAAATTTACAAAAAGGTGACTTAATGTCTGAGAAAGCCACAAAAAAGTCTGAACAAAAACAACAAAAATGAGGAAAAAAGCTACCAAAATGTAAAAAAAAGTGACATGCGGTAACAAAAGCACGTCAATAAACTCTCCATGTCTGGCCCTCGGTGGGATTCTGTCTTTCCAGTGTGGCCCTCTGGGAAAATGAGTTTGACACCCCTGTGTTAAGGCATGACATAGAGTTGAATGCTGTTGGAATATCGTCTCTAAAGTTAGCTATAGCACTGTCAGATAGGCATCTGGTGTAGAAGCTTTTATCTAATTTAATATAGTCAGGTAGTAAGAATTCGAAAGTGATTAAAGAATGATCTGATAATACCGAATTCTGCGGAAATATTATTAAATCCTCAATTTCAATACCATATGCCAGCACAAGGTCGAGGGTGTGGTTAAAACAGTGCATCGCCTTGTGCACACTCTGACTGAAACCGATTGAATCCAGTAATGAGTTGAAAGCAGTGGTAAGGCTATTGCTGTCAACGTCCACATGGATATTAAAATCACCTACAATAAGTACTTTGTCTGATTTAAGGACTAAACATGATAAAAACTCTGAGAATTCAGATAAAAATTCAGAATACAGACCTGGAGCCCTGTAAATAACAACGAATATAATTGGCTGTAATGTTTTCCATTTTGGATGTTGAAGATTAAGAACAAGACTTTCAAAGGAGTTATAATTTAATTTAGGTTTAGGAGTAATTAACAGGCTTTGCATCAAAGATGGCTGCAACTCCTCCTCCTCGGCCTGAGCCTCTAGGAATTTGAGCATTAATATGACTGGGAGGAGTGGCTTCATTTAGACTAACATAGTCATCATGGCCCAGCCAGGTTTCAGTAAGACAAAAATAAGTCAATGTTATTATCTGATATCAACTCGTTTACCAATACTGCTTTAGAAGACAGAGATCTAATATTTAATAGTCCACATCTAATTTTCCTATTTTGTTCTATCGTTGCAGTCGTTTTAATTCCAATTAGGTTGTTAGGTATAGCGCATCTTTTGTTTACCTTTGATTTAACCGATCTAAGTCGGGGAACAGACACCGTGCTTATTAGACTATGAGTGGGTGACTGCTCCAACGGAAGCACAGAGGGGACGCGTAATACTGCACCTCTGATTACTAATATCAAGCTTGTGTTGTCATGGTTTATGTCTGATAAACTCGGTCAGATTTTTTTGATATGAGAGCGGCTCCGTCCCCAGGTGGGATGAATGCCGTCTCTCTCCATCAGACCAGGCTTTCCCCAGAACGCCCCCCCCCCAGTTATTCACATAGCCCACATCATTAGCTGGGCACCACCCCCGACAACCAGCGGTGGAAGGATGACGTACGGCTGTGCATTTCATCATTAGTCAGGTTTGGCAGGGGTCCAGAGAAAACTACTGAGTCCGACATTGTCTTTGCGTATGCACAAAGTGACTCAACATTCAATTTAGTGATCTCCGATTTACGACCATTACCCCCTACGTGAAGTATGATCTTACTGTATTTACGGTTCTTTTTGGCCAGCAGCTCTAGATGGGTTTCTATATCGCCCGCTCTGGCCCCGGGGACACATATGACCGTAGGTACTTTAGCCGCTGGGGCCGTCAGCTTCACATATCGCAGTATAGAGCTCCCAATAACCAGAATTGGCTTCTCAGCGGGTGTATCACTGAGTAGGGAGAACCTGTTAGAGAGGTGAAGACGCTCCGGGTTAGAGCGACCGTCACCACGTGCACTCCCTGGTCTAGATCTAACGCTACGCTTCCCTCGGACAGTCACCCACTCGCCCGGCTGCTCGGGGTCTGCCGGGGGACAGCTAGCAGAAGCTAGAGAAGCTACAGTATGGTGGTCCGCATTAACTATATGGAGCTGGCTAGCTACGGAAGCATACGATTCTGATTCCATGGTGCGGAGCCGTGACTCAAATTCACTAAGCCTCGCCTCCAGAGCAGCGAATATACTACAATTATTACATGTATCGTTATCACTAAAGGAGGCAGAGGAATAGCTAAACATTTGACACACAGAGCAAGAAAGAGCAGGAGAGGGAGAGGAAGTAGCCATAATGGCTAAGCTAAAGTAGCTAACAGCGTTTTAACAATTGTAAATTCAGCGAGTCAGTCACTGTAAGTGAAACTAAGTATAAGTGCTTGAGTAAAACAATTGTAATTCAAATGCAATCCAGGCAAATAGCCGCTAATTTAAGCAGTAAAGCAGAGTTCAGTAGTTATTGCCGGAGCAGCAAACTAGCGTTTGTAACACGGGAACACCGGAAGTGACACAATACGCTCACCTTACACGTCAGCACGTCCTCCAAAGTTTGAGCCGTAAACCGGAGCAGAGACCACTACCTGAAACACTAAATATAAAACGTTTAGCGTAATGTTCAGCGGAGCTCAATCGGTGCGTGCTGTCAATCCACCGTCCAGACGTACTAGAAAAAGACTTTGGTAGAAGTGAAGTTACCTTTTAGAATATTACTTAAGTAAAAGTCTTAAAGTATCTGATATATACTGTACTTAAGTATCAAAAGTAATTTTCTGATATTTAATGTACTTAAGTATCAAAAGTAAAAGTTGTTTTTTTTTAACAGCAAGCGGTTAGAACTTTTATTGTGGCTTTCTTATAGTAAAGCATAAAGCATATTCAGGGACTTTTCAGACACAATTATCTTAAGTTCAAAGAACAAACAGCATATGTTTAGAGCTGACATCAATGTACAGCGACATTTCTTGCAACACGGGTGTATGACGTTATCTTCACCACTACCCTGTTCACCACTATTGTCAGGGTGGTCGCAGGGCTCAACATAAAAAAAAATCCTCACTGGCCCCCCCGGGCCAGTAGATCAGAGTTTTGCTGGCCCCTACTACATTTTTACTGGCCCTGAAAGAAATATCATAGGTGTGATTGGAAAAGGACAAAAAAGCAGGAAAAAAGCTAGCCACTGCTACTGGATGTTGTGCCATTAGCAGCAAAGCTAGACCAGGGGTCATCAACTACATTCAAATAAAGAAAATAAAATTATACCTAATACGCATCATCTTGTCATCTTGATATTTTCACTTTCTTACTAAATTAATGCTATATTTTTTACATTAGTAAGCAAACATGGAAAATCCATAATGCTAACTAGATAGGCTACTTAACTAGAAAATGATCTCAGATTAGTCCTGTATGCCTAATTTGAAATAAGACGATTCTGTTGCTAAATAATACAACTGGCAACATCGTCAACAATGAAGTAGCCACGTGTATTTGTTTTGGTCTTAAAATACAACATCCATAGGTTTACCGCTCCAGCGAGAGGATGGCTCGTTTAGAAATCAGCTAAGTTTACAATAGTTTGTCCAAAGTTCAAGATTGGTTGCAAATTAAGACAAACAGTTAGACTACAAACTGACATCTTTCATTTTAGCTCGTTTGTAAAGTCGCTGTTTGCAGCGTAGAGCTGTGTTTGTACAGCGCGGTGGACGAGAGTGGACAGCCAGACTGTTTCTACATGTTTCTGCCTGTAGAACAGGTACGAGGGTTATTGATAAGTATTGACTCTTTATTCATGGAGGTTCTATTGTAGGCTACCTACTTACAGTAACGAGTGTAGCGTTAGTTCATCTGCGCCATTGGCGGTAAATAATCCTCGGTAACGTTTCCAGTCAGTAGGCTACATGTGCTGCGTGAAGTAACGCACACACCAGTGACTGTGGCTGCAACCAGCCCGACATACTGTACGTTTTTACTGGCCCCGGGCCATCGGGCCATTGCTTATGTCGAGCCTGGTCATCTACGATAACGGGAGGTCCTCCAGTAGCTGCTCCAGTAGGTGCTCATGCTTCCATGGCGGTTTGCAACAAACAAGTGCTGAAATAGAGCGCGCGGTGTGCGGAGCGTGCGTAATTCAATCTAGGGGCAGTGATTCGCCAAACGTCCCTTATTGCAGTAGCACACATTTCTTCTAATTTTATTTTTTAGTAACGAGTAACGAAGATGCTTAGTGGAAATATAACGGAGTAAAAGTATACATTTTATCTAGGAAATGTAGTGGAGTAAAAGTGAAAGTTGACATAAATTTAAATAGCGAAGTAAAGTACAGATACGTGAAATTTCTACTTAAGTACAGTAACAAAGTATTTGTACTTCGTTACATTACAACACTGAATTTGACCCATTTTCAAAAAGGTTTCTATATCAGAAATTTGGGTTTCTTTCAACCAAATTGTCAAAAAAACAACGTGGATGGTTCCATACAACATTTTCACAAGTAAAATAAATGATCAGTTCACTACTTTCATTGAATTTGGGTGGTTTATTCAATTGTAAAGCATTTGAAAAAATAATTTATAAAAAAAACAACAAAAACGTTGAAAAAAGTGCAGAAAAAAACATCAGAAAAAGTGACAAGAAAACTTGTCAAAAAGTGACTAAAACGTTGGGAAAAGCTTCAAAAACGTCAAAATAAGTGACAAAAAGATAGGGAAAAGCGACAAAAGTATCTAAAAAAGACGACCAAAACGTAAATTTTTACCCAGAAAAACTAAAAGTTGCATAGTCGACAGAAAGACAACACAAGGGTTAAAAAACTCATCGTTTACTTTTATTTTCAAACAGGACCCATCCACCACCACCCCAACCTTCCTCATTGGCGCTCTAATATTTCGTCACCTTATTTCCTGCTTTGCTTCCGTCATAATTACTACAGCCACTTGAGGGCGCTGCTTTAAACGTAAATACGAGTCGTAATTGTTGCTTAAATAAACGACAATATGGGAATATTCTTTGGGTGAGGACAGTCTCAAATTGTCACATAGTTACAATTAGTTTGTAATATTAAAATGGGACATAGCTCGTGTTTTAAATCCTTCCACTGTCAGCTATTCCCCTCACATTATTGTCTTCACGTCACACACACACACTTTGTGTGTTTGCACCTCAGGGTTAAGCTCCCACACAACTTCACTTAGTGCGCATCATTAGACCTGACATAGCATCGATCAGCGTCTTTTCATCTCCCAGACGCTGCAGGAAGGCAGCCGCTGAAATCCCTTTTAATTACGGATGAATAGGATTATGTGGTTTGAGGATTTTAGTCCCTCAAAACACACACACACACACACACACACACACACACACACACACACACACACACACACACACACAAAGGCTGTCTCATACAGAGGTTAGAGTTAGACCAATATATCAGTATCAGGCCTTTCATTAAATATCAGGTACCAGTTGACCTTTCACCCCGTGGATGTTACCGTCTGATCGCTCTGTGGACCGTAAAATGCGGCAAGAAATGTTTACGTTCTTAGCACTTTTATAATATATATATAATAATATATAATTTTTATAATCTAAATGCTCAATGATGTATTTTATAAATGATTTATCAATACTAAAGCCAAATGTACACTGTTGGGTGCACGTTTTCTTTTGATTTGCACTGGGACAAAAAATGTGGTAAAGGCTAGCATTTCTCAATATACGATAATTTCCACATCAACAAAACAAAGACCCACAATCTTAACGACAAAACAAAAGAAAAAGCTACAACAGAGATACATCC
Organism: Perca schrenkii; assembly: GCA_025617405.1. Classification (NCBI taxonomy): domain Eukaryota; kingdom Metazoa; phylum Chordata; class Actinopteri; order Perciformes; family Percidae; genus Perca; species Perca schrenkii. The sequence continues at coordinate 41,700,315 of CM046787.1, forward strand.
TGGGATAGAAGAAAAAACACTGGGTTGTTTGCATTTCTTTAAACCAATCACAATCGCCTTGGGCGGCGCTAAGCCTCAGACGCAGCGACGGTGGCTCTGCTAAGTCTCTGGAAAGAATTTTTGGGCTTTTAATCGACTCTTACCAGTGTATCTCCGTGTGTACTTCGTCCACAGCAACCCTACCCATCGGTCCCAAAACGTCCCAGTTAGAGAGGAAATGCCCTAAACGTTCTTTGTAAATCTTTACCATCATTCCCCGAAAGAACCGAGCAGGCCTGCCTTGTTGCACCATCCAAATTTTCTTCAAAACTTGCGATTTTTCAGTATGTAGCTCGAAGTTTGTTGTTGTATCCTGAAGCGAACAGAGTTTGAGAATGGCATCCCACAGGCAATTTTCCTGGAAATGTACTTCCGTTGAGGCAGACTATATTTTTTTCTGACTCATCAGATGACTCAGCTGCACCCAAGTATCCACTACAGCACAAAGGCTATGAATAACACATGGATAACAGCCTTGAACTCAGTTAAAAAACAAATCTCCAAACGTTAAATTTTCCCTCAACACAACACCTAGTAGACAGCTCGTTGTCTGCTTGTGCATCATAACGATTAAACACACTTACGGGTGAATGTTCCCCATGAGTGGCCCAGACCAAAATCCAAATCCTCTCTGAAAAAAAGACAAATGAAATGAGTCCATTGTTGATTCTACTTCGGTGAATGGCTGAATGTTAAAGGTCATTGTTGGAAAATATGTGCAAAAGGCTCAAGGTTTCCTTTCTTCCCTTCTTCCAGTTTAATGTTATCACTAACAGGATATGATACACTCGAACGATCGTGGTTTCAGCGGTCTTAAGCTGAGTAGAAGTGCAAGTCATTGCCGAGCAAAAAGGAGCAGACTATGTAGTGGACAACTGATAGGCGAGGGGTAGGAGGCCACCAGAGAGAGCGCAGAGGATTTAACACAAAGCACTGTTAACTCCAGGGATTGAATGCATGTCACCAGGCTCTTACTGAAGCTGTCAGGAATTTTGGGTTGTTGACCTACAGAAATCTTTATTAAATGTGTCCTATGTTGTCTAAGACTGAGACTAATGGGAAAAACAGCTTTTGAAATTGGTCCAGTATTAAGCAAGACTGCAAAGCTGCAATGTAAGTTATTGGGAAATTGCACACCTCCCATTTCCGTCCACTAAAATCCTTTTTGTGTAACATAAAACAGCCCCAACATTGCCATTGCCAAACCCACCAGATTACATTTAAATAAACAGAAAGTCTATCATCGTAAAACACACTTCATTCAAAGTCGACAGAAACTAAATAAAACTACCAAAAGCTGTCTTGGTTCGTCTTTCCACTGTTCCAACAATCACCTCTCTGGTTTGGTTAAAAAATAAACCCTTAATTCACCCGTTTACATGTGGAAACATGCTGGCTTTATACACGCTAAAAGTATTGTTTATTTAAATGGAGTCTGGTGAGTTTGGCGATGGCCATTTCTGAACTGTTTGTGGTTAAATAAAAATGATTTTGCTCTTTAACAAAGTGTACTAAGTCTTTATGTTGTTGTTACTGTGAGATAAACAACTCAATGCAGCCATGTGGGAACCTGCCGCCTCGTGAGTCTCAAGTTATATCACAGCTAAATGACACTGACACTGACACTGAATGATACTGTTCTATAAACTCTGAAGAAGTTGACCTTTTGGATGCAATAGGTTTACTTTACAGCAACAAACAGATTACGCATGGTAAGCCGGATACATTTCTCCTGATAGGGAAAGGAACTCACAAAACAAGGTCTGCAGAACAGACAAGATAATATTACAAGATTAGTTTCAAAATTCATTCTTGACAGCAGCTGACAATCTCACCTCAAGGTCCATTAAAGAGTAACTATGGCATATTTTGAACTGCACTCTATTTTCCCATGCATTGGTGTTTAAGTGACTAATGTGAACAAAAGTCTTAAAAATTAGTTGAGCGAAAAACGCTGTAACCGGCAGCCATGAACCGGGCTGCAATGTAATCCTACAGGACAAATGTTCACCCTCAATTTTGTCCACTAAAAGTTTGTTTGTTGCCGCTGACAGGCTCAGATTATTATTATTAAAAGTGTCTGACAACATTATGGAAAGGGTTCACAGAGATACACCTTTTTGTTAAAATGTGAAATCCTTTTTGTTTAACCAGAAACAGTCCTGAAATCACCATCGCCAAACCCACCAGACTCCATGTAAATAATCAGGATTTTTAGCGTGTATAGGGCCAGCATATCTTCACCAGACTCCATGTAAATAATCAGGACTTTTAGCGTGTATAGAGCCAATATCTCCACATGTAAATGGGTGAATTAAGGGTTTATTTCAACCAAACCAGAGTGGTGATTGTTGGAACAGTGGAAAGATGAACCAAGACAGCTTTTGATAGTTTTATTTTGTTTCTTTCGACTTTAATGAAGTGTGTTTTACGACGATGAAATAACTGTTTATATAAATGGTTTCTGGTGGGTTTGGCGATAGCAATTTCTGGGCTGTTTAATGTTAAACAAAAAAAGATAATACTCTTAAACAAAAAGGTCTATCTCTGTAGAGATCCCTTCCATAATGTTGTCAGACACATCTGAGCCCGTCGGTGGCAAAAACAGAACTTTTAGAGGACAGAAATTGAAGGATGGCTGTGGCCTATATTAACATTACATTGTAGCTTGTTTCGCTGACTGCTGGCTGCATTGGCTCAATACTGGACCAAATTCAAAGATTGTTCTTCCCATCAGTCACTTAGACACAACAAACATGGAAAAATAGCTAGCCTACAAAAAACGGACATTTCCAGAATGTTCTTTAACGCAGAATTAATTTAGCCCCTGCTCGTCACGTGCTGCAGTGTGACTCTGATCCAATGGGAGAGCTTAATTGAAGGAACACGGGCCGTGACGCGGTACATTGTTTCGTCATGACGTAAACACGTGTGTACTTTTTTTGTTTCCAACTGTTTTTTATTTTTTTCCGCAATGCCGTGTGTGTCTGTGTGTGTGTGTGTCTGTGTGTGTGTGTCTGTGTGTGTGTGTGTCTGTGCCTGTGAGGGAGAAAGAGAGACAGTTTCGTTCGTGCGCGCGCGTGTGTGTGTGTGAGACAGTCAGTCAGGGGCGGTGAGGAGCTCCAGACCGGCGCAGAGAGGAGAGAGGGTTGTGCCCCGCCCCTCTCGGACACGTTGCCCAGGGAGAGGCTGCACGGGCTGCATGGGACTCCTGCCCGCCCGCCCGCCTTCTACGGAACGTACACGTTTTCGGCGTCCCGTATCCTATACCTTCCTGCGTCTGCTGGTTTCGCTCCATCGGCAGTGAGCTCGGTCCGTCAGCGCGTTCACAACACGCACTGTCCGCTGCATGTCCCCAACGCACCGAGCCGGACGGGAAACGCACGGTTCACTTCTTGGTAAGTGTGACGGTCTGCTTGCTCACACACGCGCCCTCTCTTCTGCGCCCAGTCCTCGCTACTCTCACCTGGACCCATTAGATCTCATCACTCGTTAGAGGCTGGTCCCGCGGAGCCGAGAGGCTGCAGTGCACACATTCAAAGCCGGATTCCGGAGGTGATGTTTGCGGTTTGATAACCGCAGCTCTGCGCCGCGCCGAACACACACACACACACACACACACACACACACACACACACAGGTCAGGTTCATATCTGCGTCCTGAACTATATAGGGCTATAATAACGATTTTCTTTTTTAATTGTTTTTTAATTTTTTTTTTTTTTTAAACGACTCAAACCGTTTAATTGATTATTAAAACAGATGGCGATTAATGTAATAGTTGAGGACTAATCGATTAATCTTTGCAGCTTTAGTGTCCTCTGCTGGTTAAGTTTCCACAGGTTTTTTTATTTTTTTTTAAATCAATTATGTTTTAAATGTACTCTGGTATGATGTGTTCTCTGGGTATAAGTCTGTCTTTATGTGTTGCTTCTAGAAAATAAATGTGTGGATCTACATGATGGACCTTGTCACTTGTATCAGCAGCGTACGTGCATGTGAACTGAAACAGGTCCATGTGTTTGGTTGTGTTTTAATTACATAATGTTTGACGAGCTGCCCGTTTGGAAGAGGCAGAGGAGGGGTGTTACATCTACTGGCCTGTATGTTCAGTCATCCCTGGGAGCTGTGCTGTATTGTCTGCAGGATTTAGGCTTCATACATATATAGGCTACACTATATTAGATATTTTTATGTTGAAAAAAGGATCTCACCCTTTAACAGATAGGTCGACCTCCTTAGAAATCATTTCCATAATGTTGTCAGACACTTAGAATAATAATCTGAGTCTGTCAGCGGCAAAACGAGCACTTTTGTGAAGGTAAAGACAAACTGGACAATTGCCCTATTAACTTACATTTTAGCTTGTTTTGCTGCTGCTGACTGCAGCGATCTCGCTTAATACTGGACCAATGTCAAAGATTGAAAAACATAGGAAAATAGGGTTGAAAAAAACGGTAGTTACCCTTTTAAGCCATTTTTAGCCAACAATTAACTGTTACAACTAAGCTACTTAAATGTCAATAATTTGCTGGTTTTCTCATCCTTCTATCATAGTAAACTGAATATTTTGGGGATTTTGGGCTGTAGTTTAGATGGGAAAAAAAAGGCTTTTGAAGAGGTTAACTTTTTGGGGAATTGTGATGGGACGTTTTTCCCTATTTTCTGATATTTTATAGACCAATTGATTAATCCATTGAGCGAGAAAAGAACCAAGTAGATCATTGCCAGATTAATCCATAATGGAAATGATAGTAAACTCTAATCTAAATGCTGCTTCTAAATGTTTCCCCCCACTTTGCCTGGATTGTAATTCTCCTGGAGAAATACTGATTTTGTATTTGTATTTTCATACCTGTCAGCCTGTTCAGTTTAGAAAATGATGCCTTTCACAGAGCTCAAGGTGACCTCTTTAAACCCACAAAGTTATTTCATTTCAAAAAAGGATAATTTTAAAGCATTTCACAAGATCAACTATTTTGATTCATCGGTCACGCCATATATTCGCTGCTTTGTAGACAAAAATATTTTCTTCTTAATCTTTCAGCACTATTTTATGCCTAAGAGCAGTCCCATTTAAAGATCTAGAGATCAGCCAAAAAAACATGAGGTATGATTTGTGTTTCATTATTAAAAACCCAACATTCCCAGAAACTGTACAGAGGACATGACCAGAGGTGTCACGATTCTCCAAATCCTCGATTCGATTACATTTTCGATTCTAAGGTCACAGTTCGATTCAATTCTCGATTTTTACATTTATTTATTTTTAAAGCAATGCCATTTTTAGACTAGACTTTTATGCAATATAATATCTGACCTTTATTCGCAATGTACCACACTGCATTGTCAAATTTAAAACATTTACTAACAACGTAATGTAACAATAACTTAAATCTATAACCTGCCATCTAGTTTCTCTTTTGTAACTGCAGTATTCTTCACAGAAGGTGACATTCAAGCCATGTCCATAGTCTTCTCTGAACAATTAAGTGTCTTACCAAAATGTTTCCGAACAGTTGAACATATACCACACAGATTGACTGACTGCCATGTTAGTCGGGCTGCCAGTGGAACAATATGGTACACACATGTAGCAGAGCTTGCAAACTGTGGCTTTTTTTTTTGTCGACAACGCAAACGTTGTCAACATAACTCGCTGGAAATCCAAACTACTTCCACACCGGCAACTTCAGTGAACGAGGAGCCGGTTAATTAACCCGAGTAGTGTCGCTGAACCGGGAGAATGAACCGACTCCCTCCTATTTTTATTTTTTTTTACCTCGTTCGTGCCGGCAGCGCTTCGCTCAGGCTGAGCGCGATCGGTGTATGCTCCGTTGTGTGTAGCTGGTCTTCTTCTCCTATGGAATCTGTCTTAAAGTTTTTTAAATTCTCAATTTTGCGATTTTTGTCCATGATTTGATTATCATAGAAACTATTGGGCTCTACATTAATGCTGCCATCAGACTGTGACTGGCCCCCAGCCGGGCCCTCGTTGGAAATAAAGACACTTGCCACTCGGGGGACACACTGCAAAGAAAAACGTTTCGCGCACATTGAAAATATATCGTTTGACCAGGGCTGGACGATATGGAGAAAATGAAATATCACAATATTTTTGACCAAATACCTTGATATCGATACCGCAACGATATTGTACTGTTGACTATTGGTGCTTTCACAAAATATTTACACAATGAGATTTTTGATAAATAATCATCAGTAATGTGGATATAATGACTAAGTGGGTAAAGGCTAATAATAGAACAGTTACAACAGTCTGGTAAGTTCAGAAATTTGACATCACTTTACTGTAATGGAGCCTTTAAAACCAGGAAAAGACAACAACTTATGCCATATTACGATATCCAAAATCTAAGATGATATCTAGTCTCATATCACGATATCGATATAATATCGATATATTGCCCAGCTCTACTTTTGACACAAGGTGTGTTTGTGTGCCCGGCAGGTCCGTGATGCTCTCTGCTGGCTGAGAGTCCAGCTCCCAACATGTCGACCTCGGACTCGGATTACTCCATTGACTGGCTCGCCAGCGATGAGGACGACTACGACAGCCCAAAGAGATTAAGTCCTCAGCGTGCAGAGGAGATGCCATTGCCGCCGTCATCCACCTCGTCCTTAAGAGAGTCTCCTAAAAGCTGCTCCCACTCCCAGCAGAGGAGGAGGAGGAGGGACTACTGTGACCGTAAAGATGAATGCCGCTGTGGGGTCGATGCCGACGCTCCAGCGGTCACTCCGGTTCAGGGATTTACGTCGGTTTGTGAGCAGCTTTCTGTGGAGTCAACGCGTCAGTCGACCAGGAAAAGAGCACACAGCGCTGGTTCGGACGGACTCTGTGAAAAGACTCAGCCAGACGCTGGAAATGAACTATTCTCGCAGAAGGTGAGACGTTATTCGAAAAACGGTTTCACTGAGGGCTAATGTCTTTTAGGAGTGTGGGGGGAGGGGAACCGATAACAGCATAGTATTGCAACATTTTCTTCTTTTTTCTTTGCCCTCAGCGAAATTGTTGAATGTCATTGAAGGGATTTAGGTATGGTAACTAGCAGATAGCAGAAGGCGAGGGCAAAGCCTGGCATGTGCCGGATGTCAGGCTTTATTCTGGAAATGTACTTCCGTTGCACCAGACTACTCTTCGCCTGCAGTATACCGCCGAAGGCCACAAGCTGCCGTCTGCCTCGCTGTTGGCAAAAATGTATTCTTGGAAGTCGTAGCAGAAATGTAAGAAGCACAGCGAAGGCAGAGGGAGAAAGTGGATGCCCCCTAAAAAAAGTAACCCCGGCTCGAGATGAGAGAGTAGCTGCACGGAGGCTTCGCACGCAGGCCTGCTGATGTCAAACGGTGTAAGAGGATCTGATGGCGCCCAGGTTTCATGGTTTGGTGCTGCTGCTGGGTCTCGTGGATCTATGAAGGCACCACACAGCTGCACACAGCTCGGCGAGCCACGTGTGAAGCTGTCGATTGCGATCAGTTTCTCCGTCAGCTTCTATCAGCTGTTAATGGCCACCTCTTGTTGAAGCGCCTGTGGGCATTAACCTTCCGTGTTAACACCGGACTAATGGCATCAAACGGGGGCGCTTGTTCATGGGTTATCATCAGTCACTTAGCTGTAAATCAGTAAGCCCTTTTTGAAAATTTAAGAGATTCAGATAAGCTGTAAATCATGTGCAGCAATACACACTGTTAGACGCACACACACACCTACAAATACAATATTAATGATGTGCACTTTTATGATTTGTTCAAGCAAACGAGGAAAGCAATAAGCAGTGCAAGTCGCTATTACAAAGCATTTAGTCTGGATCAACGGAAGTACATTTCCAGGAGCACTTAACTTGCTGCAGCACTGATGGCATGGATGCTAACTCCCTTATCTGTTCCACACAGTGCGTGGAGCTGCGCTGCTACCTCCAGCCTCTGTCGGCCATCCTGCGGGGCCTACGAGCAGGCAGGTACTCTGAACGTAAGTGTCTAATCCCGGCTTTCCCAATCCCTTCCTGTAGCGCTCTGCAGGTTCCTTAATGGACACGTTCTGTGCTGATCACTCTGCTAAAGATAAACCCATCGTGACGAAGGTTGATGCGAGAGAGGAGGTGATTTATAAAAAGCATTTCACTGGATGTTCTCCTGAGTCAGACCCAGAAAGCATGTGGGATATTTTCCTGCTGTGTGGTGAAGTCAGTCAGTCCAACACTTAGTTAATGTTACTGTATGACTTTGGTGTTTTAAAGGGTTAGGGACTAACAAAACTAACGCACCAACCGATGGAGGCAGCGGTATAGCAGCTACTCCCGTGTTCAAATGTTTTTATCAGAGGAGTCCGGTGGCTTTGAAGAGAGCAGAGAGAACGGCCTCAGTAGGGCTGTAACAATTTCAAGTGTTTCTATGCAGTCAACTGTCTCAGAAGTAATTGTGATAATTGGGATTGGGATTTAGTCAAATTAAAAAATATTTATTGATGGGCGTACCTGGGTAGCTCACCTGATAGAGCATGCGCCCCATATACACAGGCTCAGTCACTCGTCGCAGCGGTCGCAGGTTCAATTCCAACCTGCCGCCCTTTGCTGCATGTCATGTCAGGAACTTGCTGGAAATGTGTGTATATGTGTGTAATGTAAATAGTCATGAAAATAAAGAAACACATTGAATGAGAAGGTGTGTCCAAACTTTTGGCCTGTACTGTATATGTACAGTATATGTACATATATTTGTATTATATATATTTGTATTATATATATTTGTATTTACATTGTAGATTCTCACTGAAGGCATCAAAACTATGAATGAACACATATGGAATTATGTACTTAACAAAAAAGTGTGAAATAACTGAAAACATGTCTTATATTTTAGATTCCTCAAAGTAGCCACTCTTTGCTTTTTTTGATAACTCTGCAAACCCTTGGTGTTCTCTCAATGAGCTTCATGAGGTAGTCACCTGAAATGGTTTTACCTTCACAGGTGTGCTTTGTCAGGGTAAATTAGTGGAAGTTTTTTCCCTTATTAATAATATATATATATATATATATATATATATATATATATATATATATATATATATATATTCTGTGTGCATGATCACAGAAGGCTTGTTTCATGTGGACGCGCCGACAGTGTTGTTGTCATTACTTAGAATTCCTCATGGGGACAGCAGAAACTACACACTATAGCTTTAAAGGAACAAAAAACTGATAATTACCATCAACAGTCATACACCTTAGGACCTTAGTTAATGTTAGCAAAATAATTGCGATTAAAGGTGCCGTAGGTAGGATTGTGAAGATCCGGGACTTAGCCATAAAAATGTGAACGTCGACAACTTCTCAGTCCTTCCAAAAGCCCAAAACGGTCTCCTAAGCCCCTCCCCCCACAAGGGAGAATGAATGCGTGTGCATGAGCAGTGGTTTTTGCAAATTGCACTACAGGCTGTAGGTGGTGCCATAGGAGCTGAATTTCTTTTTCAAATGACCTGCTTCATGTATTTCTCCTGGAACATAGAGTCAGTTTCAGCAGATATGACAGAAAGTTAGTTTTATAAGTCTTACCTACCGCACCTTTTTAAACAAAGAAATGGTGATTACTTAAAATATATTACGATTAGACAATTATTAAATAATTGATACAGCATAGGCTTCAGTTGACTATGGAGAAGGAGCTCATCCAACCACACTTCAAAAGATCCGAACTATCCCTTAAACAAAGAGATATAAGAGTGGCATCAATCTTCTTCTCTAACTGTCAACAAGAAAGCAAAAAAAGTTTCCTGTGCCAAATGTAAGTGCTTCCTCCATTATTCCCAGTGGAGTCTGCGTAATATAACTGAAGATAGTTAATCTATATATGTCATAATTATAAAAGATCTAATTAAGATAAAGCATTCATTAGAAAACAAAGCTCATACAAAGCTTCTGATGCTAAAAGACATTATCTTTTGATTCACTAAGTGATTCAAAGAATATTCTTCTCTCACTTAATACGTGTTCATTTAGACCTAATTAAAACTGAACGTCCACGATAAAAGACTCGGGGAGGCAGAAGACTGAATATCACAGCTGCAGAACAAACAAACAAACAAGAAAGGGTTCAAAGGCCTCACGGGTCATTTAACATCCTTTTTTAAACTAAAAGTGCCTCCGAGATGAAAGCGCGGATCAAAGTGCTCTGTTGTGCTCATAATTTTGGTGAGATATGAGCTTCAGAGCGGCTGTTTGCACTCCTTCCTGCACGCCGGGCCAAGTATGAGAGAGATAAAGTTTAGAAATAGATTCTGGCAACGAAACTCTTTTCTTGTGTGAGGTTTGAGATGATCAGTGGTGGAAGAAGTATTCAGATCCTTTACTTCAGTAAAGGTACTAATACCACACTGTGGAAATACTCTGTAACAAGTAAAAAGTATCGAAGAATCTTCAGAAAATGTACTTAAAGTATTAAAAGTAAAGTACTTGATGCTCGATTATTTAAGGGGTGGAGTTGAAACGTGTCACAAGCTTATTTCACAGATAAGAGGAAACTTTTATATTTTCATTCAATGGCGTTTAACAGTTTTTTTTTTACTGTTTTTTTTTTTTTTACGTAAAATAAAACCACACTTTCTGCTTACTGCAACACAATTAACCGCAAGTTAGTGCTTTTTACAAGAAATTCTTCATAGGGAAACCCAAACCCAAAGTATAGAATTAAATATTACACAGACTCACTTACATTTTAATGTTTCCAGATGTGTGATATCAGGACGATGAGCTGACAGAACTGCCAAGTTGAACGTTGTCCGATTAGAACGGACCCACCACAGTGACATTTTTGGTGGAGCCGTTCGTTTAGTAGTCAACTCGGAAGAAAGTGAACATTTTGACCGTAAACTCCATCAACACAACAGAGTGAAACTGGACGGGCCCAATAACCTCTGAATAGTTCTACTTGTTGTTAAATTGCAATGTGAGCGGCAGTCAACAGGGGTTGCATTATGTCGGCAGGATCATTGAAAAGGCAACCGCGTCGCGAGTTATAGTAGTTTAGGAGCTTCATGGAGAAGCTAAAGTTAATGTTAGCTTCCCTACAGCTGTCAGTTAGCTTTGACTTGATATATTACCTTCTAATAGCTGTATTTTCAGTAACGTGACAATCTGCAAGAAACAGGTTGCTTTTTAAATCACTAAAATAGTAGTGGCAGCACCACCGTTAGCATCGTGGCTAACACTATTGTTACGTAGTTCATGAGAAATCGTTTCGGCTGTGCTTTCTAACATGAGGTCATTGTGCTAACCGAGCACCGTTAGCCTTTACAACAGAGCCGCTTCAATACACTTGTTAGATAATGTTACATTACAGAGTTCTCTGTTGATTTGTGTTTGTCGCTGTGTGCTCGTGGTGGAAAATAATGTAAACCGAGAGTGGCGTGCCAGAAATGCAATGCGCCGTGACGTAGGTCCTCTTCAAGACCAGGCTGATGTTGGAAGTCCCTCTAGTGGACAGAACGTGTAACAACAACCACATGTTTATAGTGGCATTGACGATGCATATGCCTGAGTAGGGTAGTAAATATGAATGCTTCCTCAGGCTGCATTTGAGCATTAGAACATTATTTGAATATTTAAAAAAAATAAATGAAATTCGAATGGTATTGTAGAGGAAGATTGACAGCTCTACTGGAAGTATGGTGGTCGCTACGGAAACCAAAACTTGAGCATTTTAAATTTGGAACCGATGATCGATTTAAAACCGAATTTTCCAATTGATTCCAATTTAAAAACAAAAAAAAAAACTATTCCATTTGAATTGTAACTTTTGAAACGATTCCAAGCTGGAACCGGTTCTCGATGCCCAATCCTAAAAGTAACTAGTAACTAAAGCTGTCAGATGAATGTAGTGGAGTAAAAAGTACAATATTTAGAAGTAGAAAGTGGCATGAAAAGAAAAGACTCACGTAAATTACCTCAACATTTGGCCTTAAGTACATTACTGGAGTAAATTCATTCATTCATTCATTCAAACCTTTATTTAACCAGGAAAAAAACTTTACTGGAGTAAATGTACTTAGTTACATTCCACCACTGGAGATGATGCACTCAGACCACAATTTAGTCGGTACCCCATGAGGGATCATCGTCATAAGACATTTTTCTCAGGTAAAATATTCATCTGAATCTGTAACAAACTCCAATCCGATCGTCATCTTATTGATATATTTTCTAATATTAAATCAAACCACTGCAGTATCAAGTCATAAACCAGACTAAGAGTCTACAGCCTCATCTGTTGACAGATTTCTCTCTTTTAAATTTTTTCTCGCTGCAGGTCTCAGCAGTTTCCAGGAGAGCGTCGCAATGGACCGCATCCAGAGAATTATGGGGGTCCTTCAGAATCCAAACACGGGGTAAATACCTTTTTAGAAATACTTGAACCTGCTTCACCGTCTGCAGCAGAAACCACAGCACACTAGAACAGTCTGTCCTGGAGAAAGAAACCGTGTCCACATGTCTGATAAACAGCAGTTAGAAGCTTCAGAGGGCTGATTGGTTCCAGTCAGGATCGTTTCGGAGATCAAATCGTTTTGTAGGGCTGTAGTCTATATCCACGACGTTTCACGTCCGGGATTGCTCTGTTGCCGGCAGAAATTCTGCCGGATGTCCCTCATTTTCGGCTGGATGTCCGTGTGTTGGCGTTCTAACCTCCGGTGGATTTGTGAGGACTATGGTTAACTGGTCCTCAGATCTCTGCAGGGTAAATCCAGACAGCTAGCTAGACTATCTGTCCAATCTGAGTTTTCTGTTGCACGACTAAAACAACTTTTGAACAACAACGTTATCACATATTTTTTCAATCTTGCTTGTGTGGACGAGATATGTTTTTGTTTTTTTAATCGAGAGAGGAAAATCTCTGTTTATAAAAATACCCGTGTACGTGTGGACTAGGCCTGAATGTTAAAAAAAAACAAAAAACAACAACTGTATTTTAGTTTAAAATGTTTGAATTATTATGGTATTGGTTGTGAGTTCACAGAATGAATCAACTTGTAGAACGAAATAAAACATGAATGTGAAAGAATGCCGAGGTAGAAATGTGTTTAACGAGCTGTGACCGTAAATAACCCTTTTTAATGTTACCGGTGTCGAAAAGACACTTCCCACACAGACTCATTTCTCTTTCCCTGCGTCGTGTATTCCTCCTGGACTTTGTTCGACCTCCCGTAACGTCACAGACGTGAAGAATTACTCAGAATACTTCAAACGGGCAGAACGCACAAACGTCAGGCAGCTCGTTTCCAGCTGGCCGCCGTCGGTGCAGTCTTTGATGCCGAGACGGTTGTTTGACAATCCCAGGAAAACATGTGAAGCTCATTTCAAACTGTGATTTACAGCGCAATCACCATCTGCACGACTCTATCAGGACCGGACAGACGCACTGCACCCACGGGCTTCTCCGTGCAGATTAAAACAAACAGGGAGTGTTATTTGGTAGTAAATAGAAGCGGCAGTGAACATCAAACAGTATCTGTAAAAGAGCTAAATGAAATTGGAATTTATTCTTCAACCATTCACACTTTTATTTATAGATAGATAGATAGATAGATAGATAGATAGATAGATAGATAGATAGATAGATATTTAGGGGTGGCACGGTTCACAAAACTGGGGCTGCCACCTCTTAGTCGATTAGTCGACTAATCGGTCGTTTTGGTCTTAGTCGACTAAGATTTCTTTAGTCAATCAGTAATTTTTCATGCTTATTCATGCTTAATTACTCATTTCCAAGAAACTTCTGAGCACATTTATGGTAAACACAAGATTTAAAGTGGTGCTTTTGCAGGATTAATTGTGGAGAAACTCAGTTTTACAGATGGTTAATTAACTACATTTATATTGTGCTTTTCTAGTCTTAACCACCTCTCAAAGAGCACAGCTCTGTCAATTAAATCAACTAATCGATTAGTCGACAAAATCCTATAAGTGTTAGTCGACTAAGAATTTCTTTAGTCGAGGACAGCCCTACACAAAACCTTCGGTTCGTATCACGGTTTTAGGGTCACGGTTTTCGGTTCTTGCTATTTTTTCTTTTAATCTTTAACACTCCAGAAATATACTTCAGCATATGATATATATATATATATATATATAGCTAAAATTAGCATATTGAATGCATGTTGCACAATACATGCACACAGTGGCAGTCCTATCTATTGTTTTATTTCCGCTGTCATCATAGGTAACATGAAATCCCAAACGTTCCCACACACCAGACTTGCACGACACTGGCGCAGCCTCCAACTCCGGGCAGCCTTCCTTTTCTCCCCCACTTGCCATTTCTACACGTGACGTGACCTGCAGCAGCAGCACTCCACTTGAGGAGCGCTCGGCGCCTCTCAAAATCTGACAAAAATCTTTTGTTGATCCAAAAAAACTGACAGATTCAACAACTGTATGGCCTATTTCTTGCTTAAAATGTTTTCATTGAACTATTTTCGTAAAATACAAGATCGTATTCAGAACAAGACGCCATTAGAGTCTGTTTTTGAAATTCGGGACCAGCAAGACCCACATGACGCGTTCGTCCAATCAGCTGCCATGTGTTGCGTTCATCCCGCTTGTCATTTCCGCTAAGTGTTTTAACATGGGTGTTGAAAGTGGGCACTACGGCAGTAAGTGGTTAGTGCACATTAAAAGTGTACCGACGGACCGTGCGACGCACACACGCTCATGTTTTTTCATGAACCGTACCACCCCTTAGATTACCCCTTGATCGATGGATTGAACGATTACTTTCATTGTTGATTTTCTCAATTAGTTGTTTGGTCTCTAAAATGTCAGAAAATGGTGAAAAATGTGGATCAGTGTTTCCCAAAAAGCCCAAGAGGAGTCCTCAAATGTCTTGTTTTGTCCTCAACTCAAAGATATTCAGTTTACTGTCCCCGAGCAGAGAAGATACTAGAACATAATCACATTTAACAGGCTGGAATCAGAGAAGTTTTACTTTTTTCCCCATTTAAAAATAATGACTCAATCTGATTAATCCATTATCAAAATAGTTGATTAATGAAATAGTAGACAACTAATTGTTTAATCCATCCATTTTTCCTTTAGTCCTTTATCGCTACCTTCTCCCAGCTCCTCCTAATAGCTTTTTAAAACTTTCTACTAAGTATTTCAACCAAATATCTGTCAGTTCCCATCACGCTGCCTTCAGAAAAACGACAGCCAGACCTTTTAAGTAAAGGGTCTGAATACTTTCCACCGCTGCTCTTTATAGTCTCGACATGATGAAGTCAACTGTTTGCTTTAACAACATCATACTGAACATGGTCACAGTAAATCTACCGTGTTATGTGTGCTGAGAAATGATCATCTATGTCTGAACGGAGCTGGACCACACGGGGAGCGCTGCAGCGTAGGTCTGTCTGTCTGTTTTTTTATACTGAAGGACTTAACAAACCTCTAAGCACATCTCGGGTAAACTCACAATATCTAAAGGGGTGCCTTTGCATGATTACACATCTGTCGAATCAACTAATCAAACTAACTTAAATCAACTAATCGATTACTCGATCGATTACAAACTCACGTGTGTGTGATTCGACTCAGAATATCTTTAATCAAGGACAGCCCTGTTTATTTCCACATCCAGCAGTAACGGAACAAAACAAGACATTTTAGGATTTCATCATGGGCTTTAGAAAACACTGAACATCATTTTTCACCATTTTTCTGAGATTTTATAGACCAAACAACTAATCCATCAACCTGTTCAAATCCACCTCTTTTGCTTGATTTTTGTCTTATTTCCCTTTCCCAAAGGGAAACGCTTAAAACAGAAGAACTGCAAGGCCAACATGCATGTATGAGGCTTCATTTGAAACCTAAATTCCTCTAGTTTCTGAAAATGTGCTCGATTAGCATGTGATTAAAACACAACATAACACTACAGCAGTTCAAACATGGTTCAAAATAGTTAGGCAGACGCACATATGCAGAGGTTTTGTCCTCGACGCAGAAGGTCCAGGGTTCGAATCCGACCTGGGATGGTTTTCCTGCACGTCTTCCCCCCCCCCTCTCTCCCCCCTTTCATGTCTCAGTTTTCCTATCTAATAAAGGCAGAAATGACACAAAAAAACAACTAAAAACTAAAACCTACTTTGTGCCACATTAGGCAGAACACAACACATACCTTCTACACCTACGCCTCTATACAGTTTCAGAATGTAGTGACCACATGTTGCTAAATGCTTTTACTCACTTCTATGCAATCAAAAAAAAAACATAATAAAAGACTTAAAATGACTTACAAAACCTTTTTACATTCATTCAAACACTGTTGAACATATTTTTCTCATATATCACATGTATGTGCCTGCTGGCCTGCTGGCTGTGTCTGTGTGTGTGGTGGTGGGCGGGGCCTGGGCGGCGCTCTGAGGCTTACTGCTCTATTTATAGCCTGTGAATGGAACGAGGCCCTTCTCCTGCCTCCGTGTGTGTGTGTGTGTGTGTGTGTGTGTGTGTGTGTGTGTGTGTGTGTGTGTGTGTGTGTGTGTGTGTGTGTGTGTCTGTGTGTGTGTGTGTGGTCGGTCACATTTCTCATGTGGACCTGAACATGCTCGACTTGTCCGCCTCCGTACGCGTCATGTGACGCTCGTACGTGGCCGTCAGATAGCATCAGCATCTCATGTGGACCTGAACATGCTGGGAGAGGAATGCAGATACGCTCAGATCAGTCGGCCATATTTCCCCTCCCCTCCTCCTCTCCTCTCCTCTTTCTCTCTCTCCCCTCGCAGGCTTTTTTATTATTTATTCAGTCTTTGTGCTGTTTCATGTTGTTCAACCAATCAGAGGAAGCCACAGCAGCCTATGCGTTGGCAGAGGCTTTATGGGTCTTATGTAATGGCCATTGGCGAGACATCCGTAAGCCATCTGAGCTGCAGGGCGGCTCTGACTCTGTAATCTGCATCTGAAAACTCCTCAAATGTCCCATTCAGGCTGAAGGAAGTTCACATGTCAGCACTCTGTAACTAAGTACATTTACTCAAGTACTTGTACTTTACTTGGGTGTTTCCATTTTCTACTATTTGATACTTCTACATCAGTGGATTTCAAGATGAAATCTTGTACTTGTACTCCACTACATTTATCTGACCCCTTTAGTTACTTTTACATTAGTCTCTCTTTGCCAGAACATCCACACGCTGCGGAGCAGAGGAGGATCTTTCTAGTGCACACAGCATCCCGGGATGGGAGAAAAACGTGCTCTGGTTTATTGGCGTTTCGTTAAATCAATGACAATCGTCATGGGCGATGCTAAACGCTGCACGGAGCCGGTGTAAAATAGTTGTGCGAGAGAAAAACTCAGATTGGACAGATAGTCTAGCTGTCTGGATTTACCCTGCAGAGATCTGAGGAGCAGTTAACCATAGTCCTCACAAATCCACCGGAGGTTAGAACGGCGACACAAAGAAAGAGGAAGGGGACAGACATCCGGCCGAAATGAGTGAAATCCAGCTGATTTCCGGCGGCAACGGAGCAATCCCAGACGTGGAATGTCAAGGATATAGACAATTTTTACATTAAAGCTTTAGTGCGTAATGTTTTGATATTAAATGGTGGTGGTGATGGCGCAGTGGATATGACACATGCCTTTGGTGTGGGAGATCTGGGTTCAATTCCCACTGTGATACATCAACCAACGTGTCCCTGAGCAAGACACTTAACCCCTTGTTGCTCCAGAGGCGTGTGAACTCTGAAATAAATAGCAATTGTCGCTTTGGATAAAAGCGTCAGCTAAATGACATGTAATGTAATGACCGTCCGTTACATTGAAGCCATTGCCAAATGAGTTGCTACAAAGCTAACTACAACTACAAGCAGTTACGACGGGGTCCAAGCCTCCTGGCGCCAGTTAATTTGATATTTGCCGTTGCAAATATCTCATTAACATTGATTGAGTAAAAGGGCCAAAATTATATATATGGGTGGTGATGGCGCAGTGGATATGACACATGCCTTTGGTGTGGTAGACTCGGGTTCGATTCCCGCTGCGATACATCAACCAATGTGTCCCTGAGCAAGACACTTAACCCCTAGTTGCTCCAGAGGTGTTCGTATGTAGCAGTTGTAAGTCGCTTTGCATCAAAGCGTCAGCTAAATGACATGTAATGTAATGTAATGAAACTGTTCTACGTTGATTATAGCGCCCCTAATGGCTGATCTTCACCAAATTTGGTACAGAGCCTCAGAACGGCATGCCGAACAAGCATCACAAGTTTCGGGTTTATAGCATTTACCACGGAAGAAATTGCCATTGCAAACTTCGCATTTAAATGCATTGAGTTATTTGCCAAAACACGTCTACGTTCATTATAGCGCCCCCTAACTGCTGATTTTCACCAAATTTGGTTTTGTAAAAGTTTTGCTCCGATACCTATTAATTTGGCCGAGATATGATAAAGTTTGTGTTTTGCGGCAAGCTACAAAAATTTGTTTGCTTGTAAACTGCAAATAGTTTAACGTAGCAAAATTCTTTTGATAACTTTTGGTCAGGTGCATCTGCAGATGCTATGTACCAAGTTTCGTGCCAATAGGTTGCACGGCCTAGGAGGAGATAGAAAAAGATGGTTTCACGCTTGCGTGATATTGCGAAAAAAACTCGAAATGGAGCGGAAATGGGGGTGGCCTATATCATCAGATTCAGATCAATTCAAGGAACATGTGGATGTAAAGATTTCTAATTTGGAATGTGGGAGTTATAGGCAAAGATATGTTTTATGTCATTATAGCGCCACCTAGTGGTCCATGTGTGTAATTTTTGTTATGTGAGGTCCATGAACCATTGTTTATCGACACTGTAAATTTTAATTTGCTCACATTAGTGTAAGTGGTGAACCCAAACCTGGGTCCCATAGGCCACGGCCACTTTGATGAATCAGTACCCCACTGTAGGCGTGGCCTCAGGAGTGGGCCTAGATGGTACCCTCAAAATTTCATAAAAATCGGATGAGCCGTTCATGAGATATAAACTTTTTGTACTTGTAGCGCCCCCTAGTGGCCAATTTTCGTAGCCCCAGAGGGTCATGGCAAACAAGAATCTAAAGATTCAGGTTGATAGCATTAATTTTGGCTGATATGGCAAAGTTTGTGTTTTCATAGCTAGCTACATAAATTTTGTCATGCGTAATTTGTGCAATTTTTATCCGATAAAAATTTATTTGATAACTTTTTGTCAGGTCGGTCTGGAGATGCTACCAACCAAGTTTCGTGCAGATCGGTTGCACGGTCTCGGAGGAGTTAGAAAAAGTAGGTTTGCGATAAATCGCAATTTTTGGCGCATAAAAGTCTAGGCGGAAATGGGCATGGCCTATATCACGAGATTCAGCTGAATTCAGGGAACGCGTGGATATGTGTATTTTTTATGTGCAATGTACGGTTTGGGAGTTAGAGGGCCAAACGCGTATCTGTGCTATAGCACCACCTAGTGGTGTAAAGTTTTTGGTCCGAGGTCCGTGCAGGGATCTGGACCAGTCCTGAAAACGGCACCCTCCCACCATGAACGGTTTAGGCTGGAGCCTCTGTTTTACACAGAGAAAAATAATAATCGTTAGGATTACAATAGGGTTCCACAGCCCTGCTGTGCAAACGGCGTAGCTTTGCTACTGCCGGTTCTTCCAGACTCGGGTTTGGACCCCTAATTTAGACTATCAGCTCCACACAACTCTCTCTGTAGTTCTCAGTATGACTATGTTCAGAAGATTGTGGCGTCAGGCGACTTTCCCGCGCAGAAACTCGAGTGAAGATAATGACCTCTTCTGAAGAGTCCATCATGTTTTTTAATCCTCCGTGTCCTCCTTGGCTACCAGCAACTGCGTGGATCTCCTTAACATGTCATTTTAATCAGTCACTGAGTGTTTATTGGATAGTTTTGGTCTTTTGTGTGTTGTATGAGCTACTTATCCATAGTCCGTGTATAGGAATAATGGAGTAAATTAAGCGTCATTCAGCGCTAACCTTTAGCACAGAAAGTTTTCAAAAAGCTGTTTTCACATTTGAATTTAGGACAAAGTCCATCGAATCAGGTCCCGCCGTTGTCCAGAGTTTCCCTTTCACACGTGTAGCACACAACAACAGGAGATGGTCTGTGCCTTCTCACTCACTGGAAACCTCCGTTTGGTTTAGGTGAAGGGTGGCGCCTGGGTAGAGCGTGCGGGAGGTAGGAGGGATTACACAGCGGTCACGGAGTCGGTTCGTAATCCGGTCATAAACAACAGAGTCTGTTGCCGTTCTTGAATTTGTCGATTGACGATTTCGGCTGCGATGCTTATAGACAGAAGTTCCAGAATCCTGTCGTCTCTCCAGTTAGACATTTTCTTTGCAGTCTGTGTGTAAATCGCCCTTCTTCTTTACCCCCAGATGTTTGTTTTCTTCCGGTTTTTCACCAGCCACATGAAACGTCATCAACCCGGCCACTCCCTCACACTTTCAGCTCAGTCGGACATTGCACAGACTTCATGCTCGCGAGCTGGCAGGGTAAAGACTATCTGATGTCCAGTTCAACTGATTTGGACATTTGTGTTTCTCACATTAGCTCCGCCAGCTAGTGTCTAGAATAGATAAGTTCAGGGTTGCAGTGCATTGTGTGAAAAGGGGCTTTTGCTGGCAGCATTTCTTGGCGTGTTACCTCCACGTGTAGATCAGTGGAATAATGTTCAACTAATGGCAGGAGTGTGTTCTCGTGCATCTGGGTACTTTCTTCAACCTTTTTTTCCCTCTCTCGGTCTCTCTTCTAGTGGACGTTTCCTCAGCATTATACTGAAGATAGAAGAAATGCTTCAGAGTTGGTTCCCTCACATCAGACCAGTCCTGACGCAGACAGACGACTGCACTCCGGCTAAGAAGCAAAGGGTAAAGATGTTTAAAATAATACAACCGCACGGATCAGTCGATCAATCTACTAGTGAAGAAGCAACAATTCTGATAAGCGCCTTACCATTTCAGCTGCGTTTCAAAGTGCCCATATTATGCTCATTTTCAGGTTCATAATTGTATTTAGAGGTTATATCAGAATAGGTTTACATGGTTGTATTTTCAAAAAACACCATATTTTTGTTATACTGCACATTGCTGCAGCTCCTCTTTTCACCCTGTGTGTTGAGCTCTCTGTTTTAGCTACAGAGTGAGGCATCTCACCTCTGTTCCATCTTTGTTGGGAGTCGTGGACCAGACATTTTGACTTGTCATAGTAGGAAAAGCACAGTTGAAATTGATAACCTTAACGATGGCTCAATTCCATCAAATGTCCCAGTAAGATATTTCAGTGAGTCAGCGTGAACAATACCAGGACCTCTCCTAAGTGGAATGCAGCCATCATTAATGATTTCAAATACATCTGTGCTTTTCCTACTATAACAAGTCAAAATGTCTGCTGTGAAAAAGGTCTATTAACATGTGATGCAAAATGTTGGTGAACAGTGTTTTCTGTTGGAGATGGTAAGTCCCTTTGGGGTGGACTTTGGGCTTTTTCACTTTGTAAACCTATAACGTGCACAACAACAAATATATAACACCATAAAGGAAAGGGAATAAGCCAAAAAGCATAATATGAGCACTTTAAGCAATTCACAGCTTCTTAAAGGGCAAGCACTTTTAGTGGACGGGAATTGTAAGTGCGCACTTGCCCCTAAATGTTCCAATGCAGCTATTTGCTAGTTGCTAGTAGCCAAGGAGGACACAGAGGATTTAAAAAACATGATGGACTCTTCAGAAGAGGTCATTATCTTCACTCGAGTTTCTGCGCGGGAAAGTCACCAGACGCCACAATCTTCTGAACATAGTCCTACTGAGAAACACAGAGAGAGTTGTGTGGAGCTGATAGTCTTAATTAGCTTTGTAGCACGTCATTTTGCAACAGCTTGAATTTAACGGACGTTCATTAATATCAAAAAGTTACGCACTAAAGCTTTAACGCAAAGACATGATGTGTGACTATTTTGATCATGGGTTTGATACACTTTGTTATAAAACCTCTAAAACCTAAAATCCAATCAGATGGGGACAAAATCTTGTCACATGGTGGTAAGTTGTCTAATTTTTCAGTTTAAGTGTCCTCGACGTGAAAATAAACGTGCAAACCGCTGGCCAAATAAATGCAACATGTGGTACAGTTAAAGGACTCATAAAACAATGATTGGAAAGCGCTGACACGGACAGGTCACGTATTAGTCGTAATATTTATTGTCTGTGCATTTCTTTTTTACCTTCTGTTTGGCAAAGGGATTGTCAGTAAGTATGATTTATAAAATGAAAGCTATTATTTTGTTCTGTCTCCTCCGCAGCATGTTCATGCCTCCCCTCCTCCATCCTCTCCGGCGTCTCCCTGCCCCTCAAACTCCTCCCCCCACCTCAAACGTCTCCATGCGTCGGCCACCTGCTCCCTGAAGACGCCTGAAGCGCCGCGCGCCGCCTCCGCGTCCCGGCGGCCCGCGCGCTGCAGCCAGAGCCAGGAAGTGACCCAGGACAACGCCGTCTCCTCCAGCACCGACTCGCACCCGGGGCCCCGGCGCCGCCTGGGTGCCGGCCTCAGCCGGGGGGCGCCGCCCTTCAAGATCAGCTCGCCGTGTCTGGAACAACTCCTGCGGGCGCAGGACAGCATCGTCGCTCCCAGGACTGTGGCAGATGGAGGCTGGCTGTCTTGAGAGAGAGAGAGAGAGAGAGAGAGAGAGAGAGAGAGAGAGAGAGAGAGAGAGAGAGAGAGAGAGAGAGAGAGAGAGAGAGAGAGAGAGAGAGAGAGAGAGAGAGAGAGAGAGAGAGAGAGAGAGAGAGAGAGAGAGAGAGAGAGCTTCCTGTGCTGTGGTGAAAATCAGAGGCTGATCTGGGTGAGACAGGATCTCATCGTGGTTTCCACGGACGATTCAAGGCCTTAAAAAAAAGCATGTTTCAAAGTCTTCTACATCTTTTTTTATTTCATTTTATTTTTAATTTACAGCTGACGTGCAGTTTGCTCGGACGTCAGGAACTCCAGCGGAAAGACTCCGACGTGATAGGGCCTCGGTTAATCGGGTTTCGTGCTTCGTGCTTCTTGCGCGTCAGTGCGGTCGGGGACGGGCAGACGACCCATCCGGTCGTTCATACAGAAGCTGCTGCTCCCGGGAACGGACTTCTTCTGTCCCTCTCTTTTTATTTGTAAGATAATTTTTTGGGCAATTTTAGGCCTTTATTGATAGGACAGATGAAGAAATGAAAGGGGAGAGAGAGGGGGGGAATGACTTGCAGTAAAGGGCCGCAGGGTGAAGTCGAACCCGGGCGAACCTCCACACATGGGCGCCTGCTCTACCAACTGAGCCATCCGGGCGCCCGTTGTCACAGCATCTTGGCGATGCTCGGCGCCCAGTGGCCCGGGGTCCACATGGCCCCGACCTCGCTGCCCGCAAGAAGCACGATACCCGTTTTTAGAAAGTTGACTTTTAGGACTCTTCAAAGACAGCTGTCTGTGTGAGGAAACACTGGAGCTCTGTGTTTTAGTTTCCACTAATATGAGTTATCTTCTGATGAGTTCAAGGGTTTAAACAATGTCGGCAGATTGTTACTGAGTGGACAAATGAAGCAGGAATCCTGAGCTCTGGGGGTTCTTCTGAAAACATGGATCGAAATATTAACGAAGGCGCCTTACATCTGGAGACTTGGGATTTTGAATACTTTGACTGTTACCTTGTTGGATCTGCTTCTCTTTAGGTTTTTAATGATTCCTCTACCTCATGCTGCTGATACCATCAGCACACCACCACCGTTGGGTAAAAACACCAAAACTTTACAGGAGTTGAGAAAGGCAGCCTTCCTTCTCGATAGAAGGTATACTTTCCAATATTGAAATATCATGTGGCCCAATTTACCCAAAGTCAGTTTCTGATTAGAATTAGCTTGAAATCCTCGGAAGGGTTTTTAAAAGGTTTTATCAGCTCAAGCAGTTGGTAATGTTTCTCGATCCACAGAGAACGATTAGATCTCTCAACACCCATACTTTGATCGGTGAAGAGCTCTTCGTTTTTATCTTCCATCAGTTTTATGTCTTTCACGCCTCGCATGTTCAGAGAGTTTCAGGCTGGTAAACAGTAAATATATTTGGTCAAGGTGCCTGTAAACATTACAATCTTAAAAAGGAACACAGCGACTTATTGGGACTTTGTCTTATTCCCCGTATCCCCCAGAGTTAGATAAGTCCATACATACCCTTCTCATCTCCGTGTGTGTTCTAACTCTGTCTGACGCCCACACCGCTAGTCTAGCTTAGCACAGATCCTGGAGGTAACCGGCGCCATCTAGCCTAGCTTAGCACAGATCCTGGAGGTAACCGGCTCCATCTAGCCTAGCTTAGCACAGATCCTGGAGGTAACCGGCGCCATCTAGCCTAGCTTAGCACAGATCCTGGAGGTAACCGGCTCCATCTAGCCTAGCTTAGCACAGATCCTGGAGGTAACCGGCTCCATCTAGCCTAGCTTAGCACAGATCCTGGAGGTAACCGGCTCCCAGTATGTATACAGTTAGGAGATGGCTGTGTCTCATATGACCTTGATATTTGTACACGCTGTGACTATACAAATCACAACATGTAAATAGGAACATGTTGGCGTTGTTTTGTCACTTATTGGGAGCAGTAAGCTAGATGGAGCCGGTTACCTCCAGGATCTGTGCTAAGCTAGGCTAGCGGTGGGGGCGTCAGACAGAGTTACAACACACACGGAGATGAGAAGGGTATGTATGGACTTATCTAACTCTGGGGGATACGGGGAATAAGACAAAGTCCCAATAAGTCGGCGTGTTCCTTTAACACTGTTGTGAAACAGAACAATCACAGGGACCCCAGAGGAAATTTAGAAACATCTTCTGCCACAATTTAGAAGATGGTTCGGATTTTTTGAAAGTTAAGAACAATTCTTGTGTGTAGTTCGAGAGTTATTAGTTGCTGTAATCTTTAATTTCTCTCCGTACAAGCTGTAAAGAGAACACAATCCTCGATCTTTGCACAAATGAATAAGTTCGCCTTCAGAGTTCAAAGTGAATATTGTATAAAGATGAAAAATAAAAACAAATCCAGCCCTCCTCCTAACCGCTCTTGCCAACATGAGCAGATAGTTTGAACACACTTACGACTTGTAGTGTTTTCCTTTATGTACATATTTGTTTTTCACTTTTTATTTACTCCCTAAAAAAAAAAGATAGCCTTTGTCATATTTTGTACTTCTGAAATAAACGTGATGTCTGCTTTCAGAGAGCTAAATGTCTTTCATTACAACAAACTGAACAACCAATCAGTTATGCAGCATTTATTGTTTAGTTTTTTTCTGTATGCTTTGGGAAACTCGGCATAGGCAATGAAAACAATAAATATGGATATTATGCAAAACATTTTCCAAATGAAGCATTTTACACAATGTACAATATTCTTTTTTTTTTCCTCCACCACTTGATTGAATATTCTATACACATTTCCAAATAATAAACATACCTCCATGCAGAAACCCTGAAAATGGGATGTGGAGTAATGGGCAAAAAAAATCAACACTCAATGTACTTCTCGTGTGGATCTTTGTGTCATTTAAAAATTGCTAATAAACCACAAGGAGAAATGATAATATGTGCTGTTTGAAAGAACGTAAAATGGATTTAAAAAGTGGCCCGTCTGCTCAGGAGCTCCCTACGACTGGTGCAGAGACGACCAAGCATCTCTGGGTTTGTGTGTTCAGATAAGCCAGTCCGCGACTGACTGTCCGTGATTTTATTTGTGTGCACGTGTGGAAGTGCCTGCGTCAGTAGTCCGTGTCGGAGCCCTCGGCGTTGTCCACGTTTCGGGAGAGCATGTAGTTGTCCATGTCGATGGAGCGGCAGTTGTTGATGGCGTAGCGCAGCCGCTCTGCCATGACGGCCTGGCTGGAGTACGGAGGCAGACGCAGCTGGAAGAAGCAGGTCTGAGAGGTCGGCAGGCTGTCGTACGGCTGCAGAGAATAAACAAACACAAACACACAGACGGAGGTATAAACAAAGTCGTTAGAAATGTTGCCGTCTCTCCACCTACGCCGATTCCATCTCGACTCCGTCAAATATCAGCATTCTTCAATCCTGCCTCTGCGACCCTAACGCTACAGATTCACTTTTGCGACACGACTGACCCCACAGTCACATTTAGCTACAAAAGAGAGCGACATGCACTCGCTTGTGGGCACCATTGACATATATATAAGGTGGGCACTCCTGGGCGTGCCTAGCCTACTCCTGGTTGCTTGGCAACAGTAAACAGAAATTCTCCGGTGCTACCTTGAAGCACGTCTTAAAAGTTACTTAAGAGGTATTGTTAAGTCACAAGAACGATGTTTTTGGATTTAAAAGTATATATTTCTCGATAAAAGTAACAAAATATATGAGATAAAATGCCAAACATATCAGATATATACAGAAATACGATGTCCTGAAGCGTTTTCCGCCATCTTGAATAATTTCCTCAACTCGAGCCACGGCCCTACGTCACGCTGCCCCTTCACTCCGATTGGCTGTCGCTTTGTCGCATCGCTCAGCATTTGCATAAAATAGACTTCTTGTCTATTTTGGCCCCGCCTTGCTCATGGCAGCGGCGAGCTTGTCGCTTGTAGCTGGCAAACGGCCACTCCCATTGAAAATGAATGGCAGCCTGTCACTTTGTCTCTGTCTCTTGTAGCTAATGTGACTGTGGGGTGACGCGTGGTGTAGCGACACCTCCCCTCATTTGTACGTTGATGGGCGGTCCTCAATTTACAGCATTTTTGTAGCGTCTCCTCTGTGCTCTACTTCTATTGGATAGTCGCGTCGCGTTCAACGGATTCATTTGCATTGCATTGACGCGCAACATTTTCTCAAATGTAGCGACGCCTTCCCAGAATGCTTTGCGTGCATCTTGAAGTCGCTTGACGTCACCCGTAGGAATAGAGTGGAGCGCGGTGTGACCGAAGCGTCGCACAGACAAGTGAGATCTGTCGGTACACGATCCGTTCGCGATATTACGAATCCCACTATGGCCACGCCAAGACCCGCCCTTCAATAGCGTTCATACCCAGGCGTCCATGCTTACATGTACAGGTCCTATCCCCTGACCAATCCCCTAACCCTAACCTTAACCACTCGAGGTGAATGTGCAGAACGGATCGTGTACCGACAGGATCTGTACCGTAACTTGTTCAAGTCACAGTGAGTCACGGCGATGCAGAGAAATCTGTCGCGAGTGTCACGGACGTTTGCTGCAATATAGTAGAACGGCGAGTCGGAAGCAGTCGCAGTGTGGTTCCACTTCCTCTGAGCCGACAGCGTTGTCTATGCCCCGGGGACAGACTGACAGGCTGGAGGTTCTAGGGAGGGGTTTTATTTAGTGTGGTGTGTGAAATGTTCTAAATAAAAATGCAAATAGAATAAAATAGGTTTGGA
The DNA here is from genome assembly GCA_025617405.1 of Perca schrenkii. Classification (NCBI taxonomy): domain Eukaryota; kingdom Metazoa; phylum Chordata; class Actinopteri; order Perciformes; family Percidae; genus Perca; species Perca schrenkii. The sequence goes on from CM046787.1 coordinate 41,727,794, forward strand.
CTCATTTTCACAACTGAAATATATTTTCTGTATTACAGTTGTTCTCAGTCGCTTTGGTGCAGTTCTCGAATCATCCTCGACATTTGCAAAACAGTTAAGTGCATTTCTCAAAACAATTCGTACAAATAGCAAAACACCGTGGATGACCTGCAAAAGCCAGTCTCTCGCTCAAAATCCTTAGTTCATCTCTCCAAAGTAAATATCTGCGTCAACAAACATGTCAGGGCCACCAGAACGACATGTCATTGTGTACGGATAAGACAGTCAAATTGCTTAGTCATGTTGTCAGTATAACAGTGTACTCTGGAGGAATGTTCTGATGTTAACTATGGCTAACGTGATGACAATTATTGTAAATTGTAGGTCACACTTCAGTGTATGTGGGAGTTTGATTGCAAGAGACTGGACAAGATTCACATTTACACTTTTACTGTGTGTACTGTCATTTGTTGACAGACCGTGTCATTGCGATACAGAAAGGAAAAGACAGCACTGCATAGCACAAAGAAAGAAAAAACAAAAGTAGAAATGTGAACATAGGACAATCTCTTTAGGGAAAACTGTACATTCAGTGCTGTAGGAATTACAGTGCAGTCACCTCCTGTCGTTCATTGTAACATCGTGTTGCGCTCTGGCTATATATCTATATCGATTGCCACTGTTCATCACACCCCCAACCGGCACCGTCACACACCGCCTACCAAGAGTCTGGGTCTGCCGAGGTTTTCCTCGCCACTGTCGCACTTACGCATTTATGCTTGCTCTTGGGGGAATCGCTGGAATTGTTGCGTCTTTGTAAGTTATAGAGTGTGGTCTAGACCTACTCTATCTGTAAAGTGTCCTGAGATAACTCTTGTTATGATTTGACACTATAAATAAAACTGAATTGAATTGAATATTCAAACTGAATGTATGTTGCTAAAAAGGTCAAAGTAAATCTATTAAATGTTACTTTGTTACTTCCAATAGTTCCGGACCTCTGAGTTTGAATTAAATTAAGATGTGGACCTTTACGTGATAGGTTTGAGAACCCCTGAAACAGCGAAACAAGGCGAGTCCCCAACATGCAGCACTTGGATCCGGCTTCACTCACCCTGTCCACCTTCATGATCTGAAACCTCTGAGAGATGTCGGCCGTGTTGGCGGGCAGCCTCGAGCGTCCCGAGACGAAGCGCATGAAGAGGACCCGCTCCTCGTTGGAGAACTCCTCCAGCGTTTGCCAGAACCACTGCACCAGGGAGTGCTGCTCGTCCACCTCCCTGTAGCGCACCACCTTCTTCAGCACGTCGCAGCAGATCTCCGGCATGCCGCACACCATCTGCTCCAGCTGCTTGGCCGTCAGCAGCGAGAGCAGCGGCACCGGCACGATCCACGACATGCCCTCACGCACGGCCGCCACCTGAGACGGGAGGGACAGGACAGGGGTAAGGACAGTAAGTCAAGTTTAAATAGGAAAGGTGCTTTTCACAGCACAAGATCACAGAGTGCAAGTGTTAAAACTGAGACCTTTAAAGGTTGCATGGCATGAAAATTTCACTTTATGAGGTTTTTTAACATTAGACTTCAGATACAGTGTTAGGGGACCACTAAGATCTATATAAAAGATACTTCAGATACAGTATTAGGGGACCACTAAGGTCTATATAAAAGATACTTCAGATACAGTATTAGGGGACCACTAAGGTCTATATAAAAGAGACTTCAGATACAGTATTAGGGGACCACTAAGGTCTATATAAAAGAGACTTCAGATACAGTATTAGGAGACCACTAAGGTCTATATAAAAGAGACTTCAGATACAGTATTAGGGGACCACTAAGATCTATATAAAAGATACTTCAGATACAGTATTAGGGGACCACTAAGGTCTATATAAAAAGAGACTTCAGATACAGTATTAGGGGGACCACTAAGGTCTATATAAAAGAGACTTCAGATACAGTATTAGGGGACCACTAAGGTCTATATAAAAGAGACTTCAGATACAGTATTAGGGGACCACTAAGGTCTATATAAAAGAGACTTCAGATACAGTATTAGGGGACCACTAAGGTCTATATAAAAGAGACTTCAGATACAGTATTAGGGGACCACTAAGGTCTATATAAAAGAGACTTCAGATACAGTATTAGCGGGACCACTAAGGTCTATATAAAAGAGACTTCAGATACAGTATTAGGGGACCACTAAGGTCTATATAAAAGAGACTTCAGATACAGTATTAGGGGACCACTAAGGTCTATATAAAAGAGACTTCAGATACAGTATTAGGGGACCACTAAGGTCTATATAAAAGAGACTTCAGATACAGTATTAGGGGGACCACTAAGGTCTATATAAAAGAGACTTCAGATACAGTATTAGGGGACCACTAAGGTCTATATAAAAGAGACTTCAGATACAGCATTAGGGGACCACTAAGGTCTATATAAAAGAGACTTCAGATACAGTATTAGGGGACCACTAATACCTCCAGGCTCTGTGGCAGAGTTTTAATATACCTGTCGATCGATTTCATGCAGCCGGTACTCGATAGCTCTTTCCACATATTCCTTCCTGTTGGAGAAAGTGAGCGGGATGCTGTTTCCCCCCGGGATGATGGGCACCATCTTTCCATCCGCACTCTGCCCGACAAAAGAATCCAGGGGAATCATCTGGGAAACAAACACAAACAATAATTAGTCCAATACATCTAACCGTTAGTGGACTTGACATGAATTATGTCATAGTGAAGACGACTCCTCCAAGGGAAAACTATTTCTGTCGCTCATTTACAATAAAAAAGGTTTTTGACCACAAGTACATCAGAAGCACTACAGAACTATGTTTTTATGGTTGGTTTGTGTCATGCACACACAAAGGGATGCACGACGTGATACATATCAGTGTCCCGCTATTCAACTGATCAATAGCTGATGGTGGTGACACACAAAGAAGCATAGCAAAGGTTAAGAAGAAGACCGCTAGCAAGTAAACATGGAATACTCCCCAGCTTTCCTTTGACTGAATAACGATGAAACAGATTGGTCAAAAACTGAAATGTATCTAATAATGTATTCACTTCCTGGCAAGCAACGAGATATTATAATATCATGGTAAGACATTGGACGGCTCGTCTGGCAGAATTAAAACCAAAGCCAACAGAGGAGCAGATTCTGTGTCTCTCCCACTCTCCCTCCTTTCATGCCAAAGCAGCAGATGCAGCCCCTTCCTCCCCCCCTCTCGGCCTGGCTGACGGAGCTAGTGTTGCGGCTCCAAACCTCCCTTTTCTCTCCTCTACAAGCCTGGCCAAGTCTCCGGCAGGCAGGATATGCTGCAGCAACAGCGGCGCTGGCATTCCTGTAGGACGGGGCTTTACAGAGCAGGGGTTGTGTGAGGTTGTTTGGACAGAAGACGACCTCCGGGGATATCTAAGCTTTCTGCTTCTTTAGCCAGCCTATCTGTGGATATTAAGGGGGGGGGGCGGGAGGGGTGTGTGGTCTGTGTATCAGTACTGGTCGAGGCCACAGTAATGCTGAGGTTTTATCAGCGCTGGGAGAGTGGGAGAGAGAAACAGTGTGTACCAGAGCGGGGAAGAGAGGCAAAGCTGAGCTCTGACTGCTGGTGTTTGAAAAGCTTACCCACAGCCCCCCCACCCCAATCCCCCTCCAGCAGGGCTTACATCAAGCTCTGACAAAGCTTCAAACTGGTTACAGACACATTACTGTACTGTCTCTGTTTTCTCAGCCAACCAGTCAGTCTGAAATCTGAAAATCTGAAATGTGAACACGGATTCAGGGCAACGTTTGGTTGGTTAATGTTCAACCCTGTCGGCTGTAAACAGCCCTCCTCTAAATCACTGGGTGTGGTGTCGTGACGTTATGGGACATCACTTAAAGTCTGTTTTGGTTTGTGGCATTTCAGTCTGGGAATAAAACCTGTGAACTGGCTACTTATTATCTTTCTAGTAGCACACGTGATTGTGATGAATCGAACATTCCCATGGCTGAGGAAGTAAACACGCTGTCACAACAGAGATCAGTCACCCTCGTGAGCCTTTAGTTAGTAAGATGGTAATGCTGACTTGTGTTCAGTTCTTTAGAGTGCTGTCGAAGTCAGAGATGGAGCTTAAATACAGAGTGATGAAGTGAAGATGTGTGGAAGGGTGTTGGTGGTGTTTAACTGGCACTGACTGCTGAGGCCTCAAGGAGGTGGAGCAACGCTTATCCAGTTTTATGTGTAATAAAATCTCATTCACGGATCTCATTCACCATCATATATCCCGCCTCTATGTACAGCTGTAGTATTCCCCTTTTCTGTAACTTTCCTTTATACCACAGTTCTAATATACAGTATGGCACTTTAGTTGTTACATTCAAATTAGGTATATTACAAATACTTTTCCCCATCACACAAGTGTTAGAATCCCCTTCTCTCTCTTCAATGAACCTGCCTTACTATGGTTGGGTAATATGAAGACTTGTACAATGAGACGATATAAATTTGTCAACTCTTAAATACTGAGGTAGCTATTATTTAATATTTCTGGATATAGACTAGCAGGGGCGTAGGACCAAATTCTGGGCCCTGTAGAAAGGCAATTCCTATGGGCCCCTCCCCGCATCCACAGCTATTCATTATAGCATCTTTTTGGGCCCTCCTCTGATACTCAGCCCCTGTAGACTAGAGCCTGAAAGATACTAGATTTTTGGAATGCTGAAACTGTATATCTGACAATTTAGATATTCGTTTGTTAAGTATGTATTTGGTATTTCAATTTTGGTATTTGGTATATTCTGTAGAATAACAGGATCCTTAAAAAATAGATCCTTATCCTTAATTAAACCAAAATACACAGGTTGCAGTGCAGTGTTTCCTTCTCTGTCTTTTATTTCTCTCCTCTCCTCTGATCTCTGTGTTTCATGCACACGCACGCACACTGTTCTGTTAAAACAACGTTAGGTTGTACAGTTGTACAGGCTAAAATTTAACTGTGCTGTTCTGTCGGGATTAACCTATGAGTAGAGAAAAACTCTGCTAGCAGCTAGGCTAATTTATGCCGTGTAAAGTGCCATGAGCTTGAGATGCGCTATGCCGCCCATCTAATCCGAGAACGAAGAGATGGGCGGCTTTTGTTGAGCACAAATGTACAGAGAACCTATATATACTGTATTGTACAGAGATATATATTGATATCAAATTATAGACTTACATATACATTCACATTATCTACTTAAATCTAACATTAAACAATGCAAAACATTTAAATCATCCACATAACCACTCTCTCCTTATAACAAAATCAAAAAATACATGTCCCACCTCATGGAAATTCTCCTCGGTGATGCCACTGTCTTCAATGTGAAGAATGCTTTTGAGCGTCTGCACATAGAGGAGGTCCACTTCCTCCAGATCCTCCAGCAGCAGGGGGATGCAGCACAGCTGTTTCCACACCAGGGGAGCCAGGTGGAGGTCCAGGGGCTTCTTGGTGCGGATGGCCACGCCCATCAGGATACCCAGGAACTTAAACTGGAGCATGTGCTCATCCAGGCAGGCAGACGGGTTGAAGAGAAACCTGGGTAGATTAAAGGAGGCAGAAATGTTGTTTGGTTTGTTTTCTAACGAGGTTTTTAAAATGACACTTGGACTATGTTGTGCCAGGTAAGCCAACGACGGAGCTGCAGGCATGAGAAGATCTTTTGGAAAGGATGTTTTTAAAATGAGTAATACATGTTTCGAGGACAAATGAGCACATAAATGGACATTATGGGAGACTTGGATTATGCTACATGACAATTCTGACAGTTCTTTCGAGATGTTATAATATTGTTTTGCTGTTGCCAAATGGACACCACTTTTTGAAGTTCCACCCTGAATATAAATACACTTTGCCATCCAGCATTACAAGCTAAAACAGGTGAGTAATCTATAAAAAATATAACAATTTGGGATTTCAGTAGTCTCGCAATGCCAGCAACAATCTATTCTGGAGAAAGGGGAAAAACGCTCTGGCTTTGTTTTCATTTGTATTCAAAAATACAACAAGGTGGACATTAGGGGTGGGAAAAATATCCGATTATTAGATGCATCGTGTTTCTCTCTAGAACAATTTGATTCTCGATTCAGATAAGTTAATAATCAATTTAAAAAAATAAATAATTAAAAATGGTCAAAAGGAAAAAAAAATTTAACATTGTGTATATATACACATGATCTAATAAGACATACTGTACATAAAATAATTAGGCAAAACACATATAGGCTGTTCATCTACTTTATCTTCCATTACATCTGACCACCTCATGTGTCATGTTCTAAGAAGCCAATTCTCCACCTTTAAACATGACTGAGCCTCTGACATGGAAGATTACTGGGAGAGAAGGAGACTTCCACAAGCATGTTTAAGGCTTAAGCATGGAATGACTACAAAATAAAAAATAAAAAAAAACACAGTAGACAAAACATTTCATTAAAACTTGTGTGTGACAAATATATGTCAAAATCTAAGCTTTGTCTAGGTAGTGATTAGCAAACTCAGATTTATATGTATATTTTTAAAAATCACGCATGAAAAAAAAAAATTGTTGCATCGATTATCAGTTTGGAATCAAATCGTTGGCCTCTGAATCGGAATCGAATCGTGAGGTGCCAAGAGATTCCCACCAAAGAGAGGCGGACATGCTCCTCACCTGTCCCGGTTGTAGCCGACCTCCGCCGTGGAGTTGGGGGAGGGGATGAGCAGGTCCACCACTCCTGTCTCCAGCTCCTACAGGAGAGAAACATCACTGTTTTACAACACATCCAGTAAACATCTGGCTTATCAACAATCATTTTAACAGCTAGAGCCCGACCGATATATCGGCGGGCCAATATCCTCGGCCGATATATAGATTTTCCAAACTATCGGTATCGGCATTTATAATGGCCGATAAATTAATATTTAAAAAGTAAATAATAATAATAATAATAATAAAAACAGACGAAACCCCCTTAAACCATGTTCTGAGTGTTGTGGCGCTTTTCCATTACATGGTACCTACTCGCTCGCCTCGCCTCTCGCCTTTTTGGGTTTTCCATTACGGAAAAAAGTACCTGGTACCTGCTAACAGGGAATTTTTTTAGTACCTCCTCAGTCGAGGTTCCAAGCGAGCTGAGGCGAACAGGGAAGGTGGCGTGAAACCCTGCAAGCTGCCGATTGGTCGGAAAGAATAGTCACTGATCACCGCATTGCTAGCGACAGACGGCATTTTTAAATAGTTTAGCCAGCGGTGTTTTTTGCTGCCGGAGGCTCCACGCAGAGCTTTCTCCGTAGCATACAAGTGGCCTGATGGTTATACTTGTGCGCTGGTGTGTGTGTCGAGTTGCCGTGTGTGTGTGTGTGGAGTGTGTGGTAGAGCGAGGGAGAAGTGAGAGAGTGACAGCGATTAGCTCGGCAGCGAGTAGTGACTCTAGCGTCATATAGTGAGAGAAACTAAGTGTCTCCCCTGTTCTGTCTGACCACGGTGGGAGATCTGGAGCAGGAGAAGTTAACTATCTTGTTGATTTCATGTTGTTTACGGAGAAGGAGAACCAGGAAATGAGTCGGGGGAAAGAAATGCAACGCTACCAAGCCACGCCCACGGCAGTCGCTATGACGACCAGCCACGCTGAGGCGATACTAAAATCTGCAATGGAAAAGGGACGCACAGTGCGCCGAGTCGAGGCGAGTCGAGTAGGTACCATGTAATGGAAAAACGCCTTGGTGTTGCATAGTCCATGTCCACCAGATGGCGCTTAAGTTTAACCCTTTAAGTTTCATATCTTAAGCTTGTATTTTTATACATTTTATTTATCAGAATGTTCCTCTGTTCTGTTGTGACAATAAAACAAGTTCATTATGAAACTGCATTATCATATTATTTTAGTGAGGACTTATAAACCACAAATAACTAATGTTAGGGAAATCTGTTTTGTTACGCATTTCTGTATATATATAGGCTGATCTTGGAATATCGGATTTTTAATACACCAAATATTTGTATCGATATCGGCCTTAAAAATCAGTTATCGGTCGGGCTCTATTAACAGATCTGTCCATACCTGACACATCTCTGTGATGGTGTCGTCAAAGACCCCACCTGCGTCATCGGCCCCCTCTCCCACCAGCTTCACCTTCCAGGCCCTGGAGGGCAGTCGGAGGTCCGAGGCGTTCAGCTTCACAACCTGGCGGGCGATCTGTACGAAGATCGGTTTACACTTCCGTCCCCTGCAGAGGGTTATTAAAATAAGAAGTAGAAGTTTAACACAAAAAAAGCAACGAGTCAAAGATTTCATTTAATCTTAACTATCCGTGTTTTCAAATCCTGTCTTTTGAGTCTACACAAATGTTATGGGGACGACAGCAAACTCTTAAAGTCTTTACTATCGGATTCTGTGCAATATTTTCTTATTCAACGAATAATATTAAATTTATTTACCCAACAGTATTTTCAAATTCTCTGTAAAAGACCATCAAAGTTTGTTGTTAAATGGCCTTTACAAATACCTCGATTTAACTACTATTAGGAAAGGAATGAACAATTCTATATATAAGAAACATTTTAGTTAGAAATTCTAATGAGTGCATCCTGGTCTGCTCTCTTCTTTAATTTATTGTCACCTTCAGTGTTTCCCCTAGATTTGTATAATTGGCAGCGGGTTTAGGGGTCCTCCCTCAAGAAAATGTAAAAAGGAATTTCAAATCACTTTGGACCGTTATTATCACCATATCTGTGTCTAAAACGTTGGAAAAGCTAGAGCAGATATTTAATAAATAACACTAAAAAAGCTTAAAGACAGAACTTGCTAAAGAAGTCCACTCGGGACAAACTACAATCATTAGATCTGAGAGAAGTTATTTAGTTAGTTTTGGTGCTCACATTGATTTTACATTCATTTGGCTTAAGTGGTGCCCAAAACAGCTCGTGTGCTGGTAAAGAAAAAACCTGAATCTCTACTGACCACTTTCAAATAAAAGCGTAAAAGCCCCAAAAGAACCTTAACCATTAGTACTGGGCTTCCACAGAAACTCACCTACTCACCTTTTCATTAGATTTCACCATGCAACTTTGTTACATACAAACACACACACACAAAGACAAAGTCCACTGGAGTACTGACCGTGTGGAGATCCGTTTGACGGTGATCTGGGGGCCGTAGTTCTTGCCCTGCACCATGGTCTTGCCTATGGAGCGCACCATGGGCAGAGTGTACACTCTGGGGGCCAACAGGGGCCTCAGCTGGCCCTGAACAATCCCCCAGGTACCGGCGTTGTAGTGGGACGTACAGCCCTGCAGAAAAAGGATTACATTTATTATCATTACATAGTGTAAAACAGTGTGTGATGTAGCTTTAACTGCCTCACAAATCTTAAGCTTCTCATTTATTTCTTTTAATAAAATTACATTTAAGTCTAAATTCAACGCCACCTTTACCTCCTTGTGTCCTTATAAAAGCAAAGACCACCTCTGAATAGTGTTTGAAGATGGGTATTACATTACAAAATCATTAGATCAACCCAATCATTTGTGTTCCTCCAGCTGCTGAGCCAGGAATCCTAATTATTGATATTTCCCTTTTCCTGGAGTCCTGGTTTTCGGCCTACCTGGTTGTTGGGGCTGAGGTTGAGCAGTCTCCACGAGGAGTACATGAGGTCAGAGAAGTGGTAGAGGAGTCGCAGGCGAGCCCTCACCGCCTCGATGCTGACCTCTCTCAGCCCGCTGTACTGAGGAGGCACCGCCACAGGGAGACCCAGCTGGAGAGGAACCGACGAGCCTGAAGGGGAGGAGGGAGACACAACGACCAGGAGGGAGGGGAGTGGAGGGCAGAGCAGGGTGGTATTACAAGAGGCGAAGAGAAAATTTTGTTTGCAACAAAATGCAACAAATAGAACTTGGTGAGTTGCTGCTACAAATCACATTGAATATATCATTCAAAATTATAATGTGGCATGTAAAAACAAGTGTATTTGTCAAAGTTTTGGTATAAAAACAAATTAGCACACAGAAAATATAAGTTCTAGACATAGAAAAGTTAAAAAGAAACAGGTTTGTTATGTTTATGCTCAATTATGAGTCCTCATTTGTTGTGGCAGCATTGCAGAACTCCATGTCCGTCATCCATATTTTCTGTTTTATTTTCACATGAAAATATTCCGGAAGAAGGAGCCTTCTAACCACATTACACAAAATGACTTAGTGTTTGTCCACCAAACAATAGCGGTGCCTCATCTGACAACAATGTGCTGTGGCCCATTTTGGTATTGACTACACATCTGAGCAGCGCTGCAGGATATCTGACCTCCAGGATAAAGTCTGTCGGTTAAGACAGCAGTGCCATGACAGGGGATGTTATGTTGCAATCTTTGCACAAAGATAGTGAAACAAACATGTGTGTGTGTGTGTGTGTGTCTAACCTGGTGCTCGAGGCGGTACAGAGGGAGCCGTCCAGGCAGCACTGTGGCAGCGTCCAGCAGAGATCTGGTGGATGTTCTTGCCCTGCAGCACTGTCGCCACCGTAGGTTCTCTGACATGGTTGGTGTGGCCCAGACCCAGCTACACAACAAAGATCCAGGTCAAAGTCGTGTGAATTAATCATTTGTAGTAAGATATCCAAATTAAACATGAATAATGTGATTCGATGCATTTACTGTGATCTATTTCTTGTTAACTGAATGCTAAAACTTCCTTATTCCAGAGCAGACACTGGCTGGAGAAGGTAATTAATAACGTTATTGAGTATTGTACAACATTTCAGTTGGGGTTCATTGTGTGCGTCCGCTAGGCTAGGGGTGGGAATCACCAGAGACCCCCATGATATGATTACCATACGATATTATTGAGATTTTAAACGTATTGCGATATTCTGCGATATATTGCACTTTATTAGCTATTTTCCAACTTAAAATTATGTCACCAATGGAAAACTTTGTCAACATCTGTTGTATGTAAAATAAAAAATAAATGTCTCTGTTTTCACCAGAAGAAAAAAAACTCAACTGCAACATCTAGTGCAGTGTTTCTCAAATGGGGGGTACGCGTACCCCTGGGGGTACTTTGGAGTACTGCAGGGGGTACGTGATCTTTTTGCAAAATGCTCATTTAAAAATATGTCGTGCATAATTCCTTAAATAATTATACTATAATAATGAATGAATTAAGTGATGGATTCCTAAGATTTGAAATGTAGCATTTAAATATGTTTTTCAGTTACAAGGTTGTTGTTTAGTAAATCTATCACTGCCGACACTGTATTGTTCCTCTTCATATCTATGTAAAGATGTTTTGCGCTGGTCAGGGGGGTACTTGGCTTAAAAACAAAATTCAAAGGAGGTACATTGTTGACAAAAGTTTGAGAACCCCTGATCTAGTGGACTGAAAGGATTTAATTATTCAAGTACCAAAAAGTTAAATTCTCATGTGCAATTTATATAATAAAACATCGATACTTGGCATCCATGTATCGAACAGTTATTGCTGTATGGTTGTTTCCCCCCACCCTGCAGGTTACCTGTCCCTCTGAGTTGCTGCCCCAGGTGTAAACGTCTCCTGTGGAGGAGAGCACCAGAGTGTGCTCAGCTCCGACAGCCACATCCTGGATGTGGATCCCTGACAGAGCCGGCACCTGCTGGGGCCGGTTGTGGTTCCTGGCTCGGCCTTCTGGCAAGCCAATCAGGCGGTCTGCAATCAGGGGAGGAAACAAATGTATTTAAATGTTATGTTTATGAAAAAGCACAAATTATCTTAACATGAGGTTTATTGTGAAAGTACTGCAGTTGTCTTATTTACCGCAAAAAATTATAAATAGTTAGGGGGTATGAATATGAAAAACCTAAACAGAACCAAAGCTATACAAATGTTAATGTTAATACAGTATGTATTGTTATTAGAGCTGCTATGACTAATTTCATTATCAATTAATCTGCTAATTATATTCTCATTTTATCATTTAGTCTAGAATCGTACCTTGCCCGAACGTGAAAACTTTGCCATCTTTGGTTAAAGCCACAGAGAACTGTGTTCCACACGCCACTTTCTTGATGCCGATTCCACACAACACGTCCACTTTCTAAGGAATGAAACAATTCCCCCCAAAAAACTTGATTAAATTCATTTAAAAACAAAATCATATGATTATTTTCTGAAGTGAACATCAAATTTTAACAGCTCAAATAACGCAAGAGGCCACACAGTGCCACAGCACCTACCTGAGGTGAGGACTTGGCTGTGGAATTGCCGAGTCCCAGTTTTCCGTAGTCTCCGTCACCAAAAGCCCAAACCATTGTTCCATCAGCGGAGACGACTAAAGTGTGGTTCAAACCACAAGCCACCTAAGGAAGGAACACATGGCAATCTAAACTCAGAAAGGGTGTCAATCATCTGTGTTTAACAGGCGAGTGCTTCTTGCTGTAGTCCTGTCGGTGAACATGGTGATTGTGGCATAAAAAACTCAGCATGTGAAGAAAAAAAAGAATCCGCAAAATCGTTAAATAAATGTCAACTTCTCCCCTTGGTAAAGTGTAACACTCTTCTGTCTTACCTGTCCCACTTGGTAGCCCTCCAGAGCGATGACCTTTTCCGGTAACTTCTTGTTCGAGGTGTTTCCCAAACCCAGTCTGCCGTAATCCCCGTTCCCAAATGTGAAAAGCTTCCCATCAGCGGTTACTACTGCAGAGTGTTTGAACCCACAGGACATCTGAAGAGCAAAAAGAGCAAAGTGAAGAAGATTGTGACACCAAAATGATATATTACTATCAGGTATCCTTGAAATAAATGGTGTATTGCAGTCTCTACATTTACCAGAACTGAATAAAACCCCTTCTTCTATATCCTTTGTGTTCCTAAACACTCTTGGGGAGGGAGAAGACTGACCTGCACCACCTCCTCTCCTTGCAGCGCTTCGATCTGTCTCGGTCGGCGCTGGCGGTCGCTGTTCCCGTGGCCCAGCTTACCGTAGTCCCCGTCCCCCCAGCTGAACACCTCACCGCTCTCCGTCAGAGCCATGGAATGACCGTCGCTGCCGCATGACGTCACCAGCTGAGTCACAACAAAACCTGAGGGGCAAAGAGACGACCACACTGTCATGGAGGAGGTAATGACAGTGATTGAAGTAGCCCTCTCATCACTAGATCTGTCCTCGACTAAAGAAATTCTTAGTCGACTAACACTTATAGGATTTTGTCGACTAATCGATTAGTTGATTTAATTGACAGAGCTGTGCGCTTTGAGAGGTGGTTAAGACTAGAAAAGCACAATGTAAATGTAGTTAATTAACCATCTGTAAAACTGAGTTTCTCCACAATTAATCCTGCAAAAGCACCACTTTAAATCTTGTGTTTACCATAAATGTGCTCAGAAGTTTCTTGGAAATGAGTAATTAAGCATGAATAAGCATAAAAAATGACTAATCGACTAAAGAAATCTTAGTCGACTAAGACCAAAACGACCGATTAGTCGATTAATCGACTAAGAGGTGGCAGCCCTACTCATCACTGCATTGATTTGGAAAGATTATTTGTAAGAACGCCTATTTTTTTTTCTGGAGCAACTTTAACGCAGCATATTATAAAGGTTTTTATCTTATTAGACATTCGCACCCGTCCCTCCACTTGTTATCGTGGTAAATGTTAGCAACACAGAATAACACAACTTCTACTACTGTAGAATGTGTCGATATATTTCCAAGTGCAGGGTTGGGTTTTAATAACCGGTTGTGCTTTGTTCCATCTTATGCCGTTTTCCACTGCATGGTACGGACTGACTCATGCTTTTTGGGGTTTTCCCATCAGTAAAAGTCCTGGAGAGTACCTGGTACATTTTTTGGTTCCAGCTCTGTCGAGGCTCCAAGCGAGCTGAGTCGATACTAGAAGATGGAGTTAAAACACTGCAGACCAGCGATTGGTCAGAGAGAATTGTTACAAGCGTGACACGGGACATTCTGCACAAACACGCCATTTTTAAACAGCAAAGCTACCGTCAACAGCGGCCGCAATGGTTTTATTCACTCATTAAAATGGGAGCCTGCAAAACTATCTAACTATAAGTGCAGACACTCCTCTGTTTGGCTGCCGATGAAATGATTCAGCAAGTGTTGTGTTAAAGATGATGTCACAGCAGTATCACGTGGCGGCGCTATGGCGATCAGCTGAGAATCCCGCTTCCACTGAGAGGGTACTAGCCACAGCAGAAAATGATAAGAGAAAAGTATTGGTACCAAAAAGGTCTAAAATCTAATTACAGATCTTTGAGTCTTAGTGATTTATAAATACGGTTGGGTATCGTTTGGAGATTTTCTGATACCGGTGCTAAAACGATACTTTTAAAACGGTGCGTAAACCGATACTTTTAAAAAGATTTAAAAATATATGTATTTATTTTTTAAAAAGGAGCCCAAAACGACAGTCGGCGACATTAAAGATCGGCTTGTTTATTGCTAAGGCCATATGGTCAAAATGAAATGATTTATTAAAAATGCAATAACAATAACTTATTTCACCAGTGGATGGGAAAAGGGTATTTTACAATAACTTTGAATGCAGCACGAGGCTGGCAAGGCGAGTTTCAAGTGAACGCAACATCTGTGTTGTTTTTCAGACAATTACAGCTACAGACTGTTGTTGGAATTCTCTACAAATGCAGTCACACTTTTACACCTTTTAACTGTCAGCGTTTTAACCGTGTTGAATCCAGCTGCTAGCTAACGGTAGGCTAACGTTTCCTGCTGCCAAGTGTAGTGTTAACTAGCGTGCCTCTAACTTTCGTTTCAGAGCATCAGAGAGAAGCGCAGGAATTTAAGTGGCAACAAAATAAGGCACCGAAATCTGCGTTGCTATTCACTCCGGTAGATAACAGTTGTTAAGGCACCGGTGCCGTATTAGCACCGGGTCTCGGTACCCAACCCTATTTATAAATGTAGTTACTTAAACCTGATTAAATTTGATAAGTGATTAGAAAGGATTCAGATTAGATAATATGCTATTTAACCACAACTCTATCCTTGTGCCATTAGAGAACAAACACGTGAGCGCGTCACACAACATCCATCATCTAACAGTATGTACAGCTGAGAAACAACAGATTTTTGAAGCACCACCTTGAAGAGCTGAGATGACGGTGAGAACATGCAGGTCATCAGAGTTGCCCTGACCCAGACGGCCGTAGCTGCCCTCCCCACAGGCCAACACTGTCCCGTTAGGCTGGATCACAAAGGTGCAGTTCTGACCACACACCACCTGAAGGAGGGAAACAAAGAGGAAACAGACGCACAGAATAACAATCACATTTTATGACATCGGCCAACAACAGTGATCAGATGTTAAAAGCCAGTATATACTGTACATGCAGTTTGAGAAAATCACTCAAAAATTCATTAGCTCAAAGGGGCACTCCAGTGATTTAATATTAGCCTAACATAAAGTTTGGGGCAATAAGAGTTTTTGTCTCTCGTATGGTTCCAAAAACACTGGATCGTGCATGCATAATATTATTTTTAACATGTTTCTTTTCTTTCTTAATCCCCGGCCACGCCAGGGCTGATAGTCGCATGTCCTAAACCGTTGGCACTAGTCAGCGGCGGAGCCCGTCAGTGAGAGAAATCACTCTGATTGGCTGTTCAGCTTTAAGCAAATCGGTGCATGAGAAAAGAAACAGAAGTGAGGAAAGCAAGCAAACGCCTGAAGTCAAGACGGCAGGGGATCAAAAATAAACGTGTTATATCAAGTAAAATTGTCTTTTTAGCCATTGAGCTCTTTGGCAGAAATTGTTCAGAAACTCAACAGGCTTCACGATCTGCACAAATCAAAATCTACACGGTGTAACAGGCAATAAATGTACTTACTCTTGCAGTAAAGTACACAAAATAACATGTTTGATTTACTCTTGTTGCGATTACAGGCAACAGGCTGGTGTTTTGTGGGTGTAGTAACAGAGACATGACATATCTGTGTACCTGCTGTGCTAGAGAGAAGGATGGGGCGGTGGTTGGCACCAGGATGTTTCTGCCAGCCTCTGCCAGCTGGCCGTGTCTCCCTGCACCCCACAGATACACATCGCACTTCCCCCCAAGGTGCCAGTCCTGCAAACACACACAAACATGAATAGTGTAGACAAAACGTGAGTTCAAATGGCAGTTATTACCTCCAGAGTCTGAGAATAAACACAGACAAACCATTTATTACAGCTAATCTGGGTATAAACCTCAATTACCTCTGGTCTGGAGGTGGCCCAGGACATGATCTGTTCATCCATACCAGACGCCCATTTACTGTTGTCCTGTAAAAACAGAGTGCAAACACTGTTATTATATGCAACAGTAAGTGTTGATTAGATTAGAAATAGCTGTTTCAGCAGTTAAAGCAGCAGCAGCTGCTTCCCTCACCATGAGCAGAACCATATCATGTTTGGGCACAGGTTCCAGGTCGGGAACAGAGAACGACTCGGAGAAGGCGGCGCCTCGAGCGAGGGCCTCCGCCGCCTTGACCGTTGTGGAGAAGCAGTCCAACCAGGCCCACTCGCTTGCACACCAGACGGCGGTGCCAGACTCTGGTGGGCAGTGTCGGAGGTTAGGAGGCACAGGGGGGCGACACAGGAGCTGGTCCAGGTGGAGTCCCACAGCCAGGGAGGCTAGGCACTGCATATAGGGGCTGTGGACGAGCTGCTCCCCACATACGACGTGGGGCTGGAGGGGGAGAAGAACGGGGGACATCAGCAACGAGAGGCAATGATGGAGTTTGTAAGTTAAATCACCCTCAGGCGCTCCACAGTAATATCAGTGATTCTAGGAGTTGTTTTTTCGTGCAGTGATGAAGCATTTTTTCTCATGCACCCTGGTCTACCTCTTTTGATTTACAGTCCACATTTCCCAGAAGGCCATTCAACAAACCCCAAAGTTCACAAAACTAAATAAATTGCTGGCCTAATGGCAGTGGAAGTGTAGATATTACTGTAGTTGCACAAGGAGAAGTTCCTTACTCGTTCAGGCCTTGTTCTTCTTTCTATGTTTTAATAAGTGAAAAAACCTCAGGGTGTGAGAGAAATGAAGATAGAGAGTGTGGCCCACACTCTCTATCTTCATTTCTCTCACACTTTTGATGGCATACCAGCTATACTGTGAGGAAATAAAAAATATATTCTATACTTTAGGGTTGTGGGAGCAGTTTCCAGTATCTTGGTGTTTTTCTGTGCCAGTCTTAAAATCAGAATGTACTGTATGTAATTGTCTGTCCAGGCTTAATTTGGGGTATGCTCAGGTTAGCACATCCAAAACAATGACATCTCACATCACTGCATATTGAGACTCAGTAAGTGGCCCCCGACCATTCCCAATGATTATAGTTGTACTGTAGTTTTGGTGCATAAAAAATGGGACAGCTTAACAGAATCAGACCATTTCCAGTTAACAAAATCGTGAACCACATCTCTTATCACCACACCAACACGCACTGTCGCTGTGATGCTTTCTGGTGTATTATTTTTATGATTGCGGATATAATTATTAACATTGATGTATCAATGCCCGTACAAAGAAGGCTCTGCTTCCTTTGCCGGGATTGTGCATCTGCAACTGTGTATATTGGAGAGAAAATAAACGTTGAATGTTATACGTCAGAGCCTCCGTTGCGCACAAGTCTCCACATCCCACAAAATTCTTAAATTGTGGGAAACATAAACCATTTTCTGGCACGCCTGGTTAGCTCACCTGGTTGAGCATGCGCCCCATGTACTCAGTCCCTGCTGCAGCGGCCACAGGTTAGATTCTGACCTGTGGCCCTTTGCTGCATGTCATCCCCCCCTCTCTCTCTCTCTCTCTCTACCCCTTTCCTGTCTTCAGCTGTCCCATCTAATAAAAGGTCTAAAATGCCCCAAAAAATATCTTTAAAAAACTGCAATAAAAATATGTTGACATGGTTTTGTTTTGTTAAGATTATTAAAGATTATGATTTCAATTTAAATGGTGTTTGGCAGTAGATAAATATTGAATGTCTCTGTACCTTCTCGTAGGCGTACTGCTCCTGCAGCATGACAGGCAGTCTCTCCAGGAAGGCCCTCATGCAGGGTGCCATGTTGAGGCCGACCACGCCCTGCTTTTTCAGAGCTGTGCGGCAAGTGGCCAGCACGTGGTTGGACGCCATGAACTCTTTGGAGCAGTTCACAACCAGCACATCCTGGAAATGAAGCAGACCAGAGAGTAAATACTGCAAGTATTCATCTCTTTCAGGGATGTGGATAGAAACCTGGTAAAATACGAATCAGGTAAAGATGTCGTACCTTCGACCTGTTGGAGCAGACAGCGACACCCACATCTGGGATCCAGACAATGTTCTGGATCGCACCTGAACCGGCTACTACTGTCTGGAGCACTGACCCGTCCTGTTACACACACACACACACACACACACACACACACACACACACATGACATGTTGAACCACATTGTTCCTGTAAGATGATGGTGTAAGGAATAATTTGTTCTTGTCACACATCTTTGTATCTATGTGACTTGTACCTGCAGTATTAGCATGTATCCTGTGTAGGTGTTTTCACCTTGATTTGTGTATGTGAGTGTGAGTGTGTGTATTTAAGAGTGCGAGTGTTTCT
Source organism: Perca schrenkii (assembly GCA_025617405.1). NCBI lineage: Eukaryota > Metazoa > Chordata > Actinopteri > Perciformes > Percidae > Perca > Perca schrenkii. Next base: position 41,746,385 of record CM046787.1, read on the forward strand.
TACCCGCAGGGACCAGATGTTCACGAGGCCTCCCAATCCTCCAGATGCCAGAGCCAGACCATCGGGGCTGAAGGCCAGCGTTCTTACTGGGGTGATGTGGCCCTTCAGCTGGAAAACACACGTTGCTCCATTTCCTGACCACCGGGAAGACTGCAACACAGTGACAGCAGGTAAGTCTTTTCTCCTACGGCTCTATGTATATGTAGAGGGAATAAACAGCGTGATAAATTGGCATGAATCAGCAGGTTTGGTCAGAAATATTTAGAAGCTGAGGCAAACATCCCATCAACATTCATCAAATGTCCAGGAATTTAAAAATAAAAATATTTTTATTTAATTTTACCTTGTTTACATTATAACATGAAAAAAGCAAATCAAAGTCTCACGTAATTATTTATGAATGCGTGTAAGTACCATGAATTTAGGTTTTGCTTCATTTTCCCACCATCCCTCTGACTCAGGGGAGGATTCTGGGAAGTTAGAGATGTTTTGAGGAACAGTCCAGACTGTGACCAGGCCATTCTGGCAGCATCTGAAAAAAAACACAGCGACACATGAAAACCCACCCAACCACAGGAAATATTCTTTCACAGAAATATATTATCCTTGTGTCACAAACATGCCAGAGTTGGGAATGAGAATGCAGCAGACCAAACGCTGAACACTTAGACCTCCTGCACACTGCCTGCGTGGCGTGAGCGTGGTGGCTGCGTGGCGTTTTCTATGTCTTTGCACACCAGAAAGGTGTCTGACGCAGCACTGCTGCTGCTAGCCTTGTCTGTACACATGTATGTTTCCCATTGATAAAATGAAATAATAGCGTGTTCTTCAACTTTATTTTGTCAATAGCAAAGACAGTGTCTGCAGTTTTGACGGCAAAATAGGCTACAGAATATTTCGTTCTGTATTGACAGGTGCAATATTTGAAAATCGATAATTATTTATTTTCTTAAATTACATTTATATCTGCATTTATGTCAAAACCTAGAGACTTTCAAACATCAAAATGTCATCTAGTTAATGTATTTGTGTCAAAATGACATATAACGATCTTTTCCTATACTATTTTGCCTGGAAATGGTTCCAACACGCTTGCGTGTCGCGTGAAAAATAGGCGTCGTGCAGGTGTCCAGTGTGCAGGAGCCCTTACAGTCAGCAGTGACTCATTTCAAATGTGCCTAAATGTGTGAATGTTGATCTTCGATCTGCTAACTACTTACATACTATTTGACAGTTTAATCTAAAGCACAGTATCATATTTTATAATTTTTTATAAAAACGTCTTGTTTGATCTAAGAACTATTTTTGAAAATCTTTTTCTGTAAAGTAACTCCAGCTGTCAAACAAATTTAGTGCAGTAAAAAGTACAATATTTCCCTCTGTGATGTAGAAGTAGAAAGTAGGATAAAATTGAAATACTCATGTAAGTAAAAGTACCTCAAAAATGTACCAAGTTACTTTTCACCACTGGCTAAATTTATACATCTGAAAAAGCTTGTGAGAATATTCTCCAGGTGATAACTGCACTTTCTGTAGTTTCTCTTCTCATGATGACTTTATACCGACTTTTATCTATATCTTTCAAAATGAATATTATGGATTTTAAAGCAATATTGTCACTTCATCAAGAAAGACTTCTCAGACAGACAATTTGAGGAACTCATTTAAAGGATGATTGCAAAATGAGTGTGGAGGGGAAGAAAACACCACATAAACTCTCTAATAGAACCAGACAGTATAAATCATCCAAAGTCCTGCCTAGTATTTGAGGACAACCTACATGGCTAACATGTTGAGGTGCTTTGGGCCACGTCCCAGCAGGCTGCACCAGGCCACGCCGTTAACCGGGGAGGGGTGTCGAAGACTCTGCAGGCAGCGCCAGCCAGAGCCTGAGTCAAAGTGAGAGTCCGGACTGGCCCAGAGCTTCACCGTCTCCTCTTTGGCACAAGTCAGCAAGATCTGTCCAGTAGGATTCCACTTCATACTGGTGATTGACTCCTGTAACAACAACAACAACATGCAGAAGTATTCAGTTCTGAGAAGGAGTAAAAAAATGATTAAATTAAATTAGGGATGCTTATTTAGATTTATTTTTCTGACCGATAACCGATCCTCATTCACCGATCATTAACTGTTAACCGACAAGCAAAAACAGAGTCCCAGTTCACCTGGACAGGCTGCTCGGACATACTTTCCTGGAACCGCGTGGCATCAGCGCGACTGACACAAGTCCTTAGCGCTCCGCGGAGCATATGTCCGAGCCCGTTTCTACCGCATCCACCTGCGAGGTTGTCAACTGTGTGTCTGCCCGGCATACTGCCTGCCACTCCTCATCAATATAGTGGCATGTGTCACGTAGCTCTCCGCTGTGAGCGCCGTCCGTCCAGCAGAGAGCCACGAAATTGGCAGCAAAAAAAGATCTTAAAACGCAGCTTGCTAGTGCAAAGTTTGCAAGTTAACTAGTAGTAGAAATAGATTGTGTAGCCAATTTTTCTTTACAATGAAACAATAGTAATTTTTTTAATTACCTTTTATTTTTGTTTTAATGATATTGTTTTTAACAGTGATAATCGTTCAAAACTATTATTGTCAGTTAAATGGTTAATCATTAACATCCCTCGTAGAAATAGATAGATAGATAGATAGCTAGATAGATACTTTATTGATCCCCAAGGGGAAATTCAAGGTCCAAGTATCTTAAAGACATCACACACACACGATGATAAAATAACAAAACAAAAAAAATATGGAAAATAAAAGAAAAGATACAAAAATAAAAAATCCACATGAATGTACTAAGGGATATACAAGAATGAGACCCTTGCAGTGACAGGGCAGGTAAGGGGCTCTATGGTAAGGTGCTCTATGAGAGTGTGGGTCATGGTGGTAGGGCAAATAAGTCCAATAGAGCAAGGATATGTAGACATAGTAATATAAAAACTATATAGCAGTGAAAGGATAATGTTTTTAAAAAAGACAGCATTAAATATGGGCATTATAACGGAATAAAGTAGACAGTAGGATTAGTTTACCTTGTGTGCATCAATGACCACAATGGCTCCTTTTTCTAAGGGCTCTTTGGACCCTATTAGCAGCTTGCCATCTGCGTAGCCCACAGCAAAAGGCTTGTCTTCACTGTACCAGGCTATGTGCATCACTGCCACTGAGAGAGGAGCAGAAGTATCAAACATTTGTAAACAATTTGGCAGGAGTTGTGTCATTTAGAGTATACAGTCAGAAAATATCTCAACAACACTCAGCACAGAGATGTATCACTCATTCAAAAACATCCTCTTCGTACCATCTTTCCTGTAGCAGTGCTCCAGCTCGGTGCGGTGCATACTGGAGGTATCCAGCACCTCAATGAGCCCCAGAGATCCATCCATTCGTCCCACCAGCAGCATGTCCTTGGGTTCCCCGCACCACAAGGACTCTGCCTGCTCTTTAGGCCAAGCCAACGCCGACACCCAATGAGGCTGCACATCCAAAAGGCCCCTGCCACCTTAGAGGAAGGGAACAAAAGTCACCGTTAGTGTAGTGCTGTTACCACGGCCCAATTTATTACATCGGCAATATGTGTATAATGGACTGTGACGAAAAGAACTAAAGAACTAATTGCACAGCAATGCCCACAGAAAGATGGTAACGCACAGACACAGTCACAGTCACAGTTCACTGGCACTAGAGAAACTGTGCTCATAAAAGCTAATAAGAATGTGATTGTGGACGTTCATCCTGGAGGCGACCGAAAGTGGCCAAGGACAGATGGCTCCTGCTGCAGGCTGTGTGGTGGGAGGAGGGACATGACGATTGGACCACATCCAGTGAATCTATTTTTAATGGGAGCTATAAATTCTTAATGCCGTCTCATTCATATTCCGCTGACCTCACACACACCAGTGCTACAAGCTGAACCACATTACAAATTTTCAAAGGAAACACGTATTTCAACTCAGAGTTTATCATTAACATGCCGTCTAATAAAATAAAAAACCAGAGTCGAGACCCCAGAGGAGCTAGAAAAAAGTAATGCTTACCATTAACTTGCCAGATGTTGACCATTTTCTCCATGGCAGATGCCAGATATTTTCCAGTGACACTCCATGCCAGAGGAGACATACAAGGATCGCTGGGAGATCCCAAACCTGACACGCCCTCCTCTGAAGAGCCATCACTGATGAGAGAACACAGAATAAACACAAATCAGACCAAAACTTAAAGCTGCATTACTATTATTATTATTTATTTGGCCACTTAGAGGCAGCCTTAAAAAAAACATCTGATATATTATCACCTCATAAAGTTATATGGGGAAATGTTAGCACATACTAACACCCTATAAAGTTGTTATGGGGAATGTCTTAGCACACAGTTGCGTATTTACACATCAACAGAACATTAGTATTCATTTAAATGTACTGTAAATCCAACATTCACTCTTCTCTGAGCTCTATTTGGTTTTCTCTAACTCTTGAGGAAAATATCTGGCTCTAGCTGCTCAATGCTCTACTTTCTTCACCAGGTAGTCGCTATCTTTGTCCGATTGTCTTCTGGTACTGGGCAGGTAGTGTGCAGTGGGTTTATCAGAGCGGTTTACGTGATGGAAACGAAGGTGATGAGAGCTGAGTTTGTGGGCCGTAAAACAAAAACAATAGCTAAAAGATGCTACAATGCTAGAGCTGGGGGCAACTGCAGTTTGATGATAATTCACTGTAGGCCCCCTAACCCTACAACCCCTTTCACATTACACTTTAGACATTGTCAGACCAGAAAGTGGCACAGCAAAATTAATCTGCAAAACATTTTTTGGGCTTGGTGATGTAGCGACTACTTGCGGGGCTTGTTTGTGAACTACTGTAGCTGGCAAGCCAGAAACCACTAAGATAATAGTCAGCTGGGACACATAAACACTGGTAATTCTCATTCACAATAGCTTCCCAAACTTTTTCTCTAGACAGTAACGTTTACTCCCACCTTAGCTTTTTGTTCTCGGGATTATAAATCCTTTCATTCAACAAAGTTTTATTGATGAGGGGAAAACGCTCTCTGATTTGAGGAGCGTGCTAACGGCTTGCTTACTGTTAGTTAGCAAATTTGTAGGTCAAAGTTCACCAAAGTTGAATTTCGCCCCCATGAATCTACTGATCGTGGCAATTCCACTGACATGAATTGATTTTGATGCGAAATTTTGATCCTTTGTTTATCCCCCCAAAAAAATATTCGTGCATCTTTAATAAACAAATTAAATAAAACATAATATAGCTGCAGAAAAAAAGCATCAAAAATAATGTCCGAGAGCAATTTTGTGACTCCAGTGTGGACTCAGGCCCTGTTTACACGATAACGCTTGCGGGTGAAAACGACAAAATATTTGATCAGATGTCCCTTTCATTTAGACGGCGACGGTGTTTTTGGGGCTTAAAAACGAAAAAAATTGAAACCACCCTCCAGGGTGGAAATCTTAAAAACGCTCCACTGTCGCGTTCCCATCTAAAATGGTGAAAAGGCAAAAGTCTGCACCGATCGTGCTTTGATCGTTGCTTTGTGGCTTTGTAATCTAAAGTTGTTTGGAGCAATAACTCCACCTCCTCGTCTGTCCAAACAAAATTGTCAGCTTTTGTTGTTCGCTTCGCCATGTTTTGGTTTCGCGCTACTATGGAGAGAAGTAGAAGGAAGGTTCTACGCAGACGTGCGTACTTGGTGGTGTTGTGTGTCAGTGCTTCACGCTACCAACTAGCCGCCTGGTGTGCATACTACATCAAATTTCACACACTTTTGCGTCACCACATGCACGCAGATTTTCCCCCCAAAATGCTTGTCTAAACGCGGAATAAAAAGTGAGAATGCAACGGCACTTTTGCATTTTCTCTTCAGATCGTTTCCGTCTAAACATAACCTCAATCAACTGATAAAGATGCACAGTGAACTGTACACAGCTTTTCCATTCATTAACATACTGAGGTTGAATGTAGTATTTGTATTTGTTTCAGAAAGCCTTACTCCTTATTGAAGATGCAGGTCTGCTGGAGGGTGTACTGGTTCTTGGTTACGTTCCACATCCTGACGGTCCCATCGTTACCACTCGTTGCCAACAGGCCTTTCTTACTGCACCAACCACATGTGATGACCTGAGTGAAACAGACTTTATTTAATACCAGTTTATGTTCAACATTTTGAGTTCTGACCCAGCCAGGGAACAGTCCTCATCCTACTTTGACTCACTCTGCTCTGGTGAGCCTCTAGCTTGATGAAGGAGCACTTTCGCAGGTCCCCTGCCATGTCGACAAAGGTCTGCGGCCGGCTGTGGTTGTTGTCGCGGTCGTGGGCGGCCAGCGTGCGGACTAGCTGCTGGGCGGCCCACTGGCGGTGCTGCGAAGAGAGCCTGGAGGACAGGCAACAGGCCGCCAAAGCATTGGCCAGCTCCAGAGGCCCTACAGCGGAGGGATTATGGGAAGGATGGGCATACAAGTGCGCAATTAGACCTGCTCGACACGGAACAGAAAGTGACAAGGTGGCCCGGTGAGTGAGAGAAGGAACAAAAATGAAAGTTGACAAACAGAAAAACCAAAAGGTGACCCCAATGAACAGAGAGAAACAAGCTGGAACAAGCATGAGTTGTGTGTTCATGAAGACTTGACAGACATTACTAATAAATGATAACATCACTACATGAATTACACAAATACATGATAATTATGAGATGATTAAACATGAAAAAGGCCACAAAGTAAATCATTTTGACACATTGTTGAAAGATAAAAAATATGCAATGTGGCTTAATTAATCAAGGCAGTGCCCTGTTAAGTAGGTTAAATTACTGCTATTTGAAATTAAGAATAATTGTAAAATATGCAAGAAAACATCTTATAACTATTTAGTTTTCACAAATATGAAATGTTATTGATTCTGAGACTAATGAGATGAATAAATCCACATAAACCGTGACCTACGGACTGGATAACATGGAGCACCAGCTGATTTGTATCTCCTGCTCCTCCAGGCTACAAACCTCTTTTCTCCAGATCAGCCTTGTCATAAGCAGGTCTGAGTCTGGCGCCTTTATCAGCCAGCAGGGCCACCAGAGCCTGTGTGACCACAAAGTTGGGAGAGGTGACGAGCTTGTTCTCCTCGGCCACGCCACGCAGGAAGCTGGGCAGGAACTTCCTCTGGATGGGGTCGTCCACTGTGGTCAGATTCATGCCGGTAGCAGCCGAGATCAGGTTCTGGAGAGATAAGAATATTAAATTATTGTGAGTTGCAGCTTTAATTTCTTGCTCGTTGTGACATACCACCATTTCTTCTAATGTTATAACTGCATCTTTCAACATTTTTATTAAGATCTCCATAATGATTGTTGTATTTTATATATGTCCTAATACTTACTGCTGTGTCAAAAAATGGCTATAATCAGTATTGTTTGTTGCAGTGCTACATGTACTGAAAAGTGGACATTGTTGAGGTATTAGTGCACTAATGGTTTTTTTGCTTCCTGTCTTTAGAATCCTTATTTTGTTGCTGTCACTACTCCTTTGTCCTCTATCTAAATGAAGGCAAATACTGCCACCTAAAATGCTTTAAGTTTGAATAATCTGAGTCAATAATCAAATAGCTACCTGTCTGAGACACAGAAAAGACATAATATTTGACTCTTGACTATGATCTGTTAAATGAAACATCAGATCTTAATAAAGCCATGATATGAACTCAGAAGGCTGATGAGTAACATTGTGTACCTGAGTGCAGAGCTGCACCAGCAGCTTGGCAGCGTTGGGACTGTTGGAGGCCAAGCAGCCCACTGCTGTGCTGAGGTAAGCCAGACAGGAGATGGGTTTGCTGGCCTTGGCAGCCCCGCGGGGCCTTTCAGCATGGCCAGAGCCTGACGTAGGACTGGTGGAAAGACCGGCTCGGCCTGCTGCTGCCAGGCACATCAGCCTGACCAAAGTCCTGATGTCGGTCAAACCCAGAGACTCCAGACCGGCTGCAAGGCTGCAGCTCGAGCCACTGTTTGGGAGAGAAGGGAGGGTGGAGGGAGGGAAGTCATGTTTCAAATAACAGGCAGAAAACTGCTTCCATCTACCTGTGTACATGTGCATTTTAAGAGAATTCTTAAAATAGTCAAAATTATGTTTGACTTTCTTCATCCAAAGGGTTGAAATTAATAAAATATTTTGGGAATAGAGAAGTCTTTAATTTTATCAAACTACTTTATTTCACTATATGCAGTTTTTTTTGTGGTTAGCAAAGACAAAGCTTGCAAATATTTCTGAATTAATGAACAGTTGCTCAAATAAAGATAATTTTCACATACATTTTGGTGAAATACACTGTAATCTGAGCAATTTAATTTGTCTGAGATGTCATTCCCAAAAGCAATCAGATTATCATGTTAATTTTGTTGTATTAAAACCACTTTTTATGTAATTATGTTTCAACATATTCTAATGACATTTGGACATCGTTTAGAGAAGGGTCTTTTTTTGATACTCTACCACAAAGGTTGTGAATTTTCAAATCCTACTAATAGCGTATTTACGGTACAAATAGCTAGACAGCTAATGTATTTGTTCAGTCAATGTTTTGCTAATTAAATAATTGGGCATCTTTAATCCCATATAACTGAAGTCTGTGAGATTACAGAAAGCTTTACCCTCTGAACATTTAATTTCCAAAGTTGTTATTGTTCATGTCAGCTGATCAAAGTAGACAGAGTAGAACAAGATGAAGATCTATATTCAGGCCATATATAACCCACACAGACGGACAGATGGAGATTGCAGACTACCTGACAGACAGCAGGGACAGGGCTCTCATCACCATGCTTCGGGCCAGCAGCACCTGGGCTGCAGCCGTCACCCTCCTCAGCGCCATCACTCGGTCGTGGGGGTTCTGGAGGGCTGCTGCCTGCTCGCCGAGGGTCACCCTGCCCGATGAACTCTTATCCACCGAGGTCTGACAGCCTAAACACAAACACTCACTCAGTTCACTGCTAGTTCTTTTAAAGCTTACAGGGTTAAGGGTTGAACCAATCGCTTTACTTGACTATACAGTATAAGATCAATGCATCAAATATGTTGTTGTCTCCAGAAGTAATGAAATCTTGTTAGAGCAACAAAGATTAATCGATTAGTTGTCATTTATTGAATTAATCAACAATTATTTTGATAATTGATCAATCCGTTTCAGTAATTTTTTGTGGGGAAAAAAAAGGTAAAAATTCTTAAACGTGTATAAATTAATATTTTCTAGCTTCTTCGCTTCTCTGTGACAGTAAACTGAATATCTTTGAGTTGTGGACAAAACAAGACATTTGAGGAGTTATAGACCACACACCTAATTTATAAATCGAAAAAAATAATAATCGACAAATTAACCGACAATGACTCGTTGAATCATCAGTTGCAGCCCTAGATCAGGTCCTTCTCACCTATCTGCAGCAGGGTCTCTTCCATGCTGTTGGAGGCTGTCACCATGGCAATGGAGGCTCCCAGTGGGTCGCTGTCAGGGAACTGGACAGCCTCTGGGACGATCCTGCGCTCACTAAGACCCAGCGGTCCGGCCAAAAGCTCAAACTCCTCCTCCCCTGTCAGCTTCTCTTCTTCGTCAACGTCCAGCATGTCCCAGTCCTCTGTAGCGGGACCGACAGGCGCAAACAATTTGAAATCAAAGACAAACACAAACGTCTTGTGTACCATTGCAAGACCAATTAAATACATCACATTAAATTTCAAATGTTTACAATTACCTTCATAGACACTGTCCTGTTTTCCAAGGAGGTCAGGAGCCTGTCCCTTATACCTGAATACGTATCACACAAGGAGAACATGAAAATGTATCCGTTTAACGTCTCTTAAATAACAAGCTAGAACAGAATAGTACAGATATAAATGAAAAGAATGCCTGATGACTCCATGACACACAGGTACAGGTGGCAAAAAACAATATAAAAAAAAAAAAAAAGAAATATTGGTTTATAACGTGGTCATGTCCTGCCTCCTGCATGTTCTACCCAGAGGCCACCCCTTGCCTAAACCAAACAGAGTATTTCCAGTAAGTGAGAACCCGGCTGACACGGACAATCTTCTGTTGTGTGCTACATGTGGGAAAGGGAAACTCTGGACAATGTCTGGACCTGAATTGGCGGACATTGTCTGGAATTCAAAACAGCTCTAGTTAAAGGTGCAGTAGATAAGCCTAATAAAACTAACTTTCTGTCATATTTGCTGAAACTGACCCTATGTTCCAGTAGAACTACATGAGGTAATAAAAATAAAAATAAATCCAGCTCCTCTGGCCCCACCTACAGCCTGTTGTGTGATTTGCAAAAAATCCACCACTCCCTGTTCAGATGCACCAATCAGGGCCAAGGGGGGTGTCTAACTGCGTGTCAATCACTGCTCATGCACACGCATTCATTCTCCCTTATGGGGGGAGGGGCTTAGGAGACCATTTTGGGCTTTAGCGGAAAGGGGGGGAGGGACTGAGAAGTTGTTGAAGTTCAAATTTTTGGGTTAAGTCCTGGATCTTCACAATCCTACCTACAGCACCTTTAACAAGTAAAGTAAGTAGGACATATAACAGTTACATTTTCCAAAATAACTGTAATAATGCTGTAATAAATGCAGGATTTTTTTAGGGCAATATCAATCAAATTTCCGCAGATATAACGGCACAATTTATCAGCTTTAGTATCTCCATAACAAGCAGCTTAGTTGTAAGCACTAAGAAACAAATATGCTTCCTCGTTCACTCAATCTTTCTGTGCGTACCTCTCCACAATGGGGACTTTGGCCTTGCTTTTGATGGCCAGGTACTTCTCCCTGCAGCTACCACACAGCAGGTAGTAGGGGTTTCCACTCCCACACTCGCCTCCGAACCAGCCGTCTACGTAGGAGCCGTTACTGCGGTAGCCTTGCCGGTTGGCGCTGCGGCCGCAGCCTGGGTGGCTCTTCTTCATGTGTTGATTGAAGTTGGCCACGTTAGCCTCGCACAACTCGCACACCACCACTTCATCTCGATCGTCTGTCTCGCATACGTGCTGCGAGGTGTGGTACAATTACAGAGGAACACACACAGACAGATTCACATACATAAAGACAAACACGAAACAGAGTTGTTCAGAACAGCAGTTAAGTCTCCATACAATGTGATGTGCAAGGAAATATGAATCAACAACAGCTTTGCATTCATGAGTTCCAAGCAACAGCCAATTATCAGCACTGAGAATAATCATTTTGTTATTGAAAAAGTGTTAAGTCAGTTAGATCAGTGGAGTGAGTGTGCTTTCAGGGGAAGTGTGCTTTTACAAGTTACTGTCTCATAAAGCTATCCATTTCAGCGTGCAGATAGAGTATGAAATAACTGTGAGTGAGAAATGATGCAGGGCAGGTAACGAGCAGGTTACGAGCAGAATGGTGACGGCAGCCCTCTGGACATAGCAGAAAGTCACACACACCCATGTTGGCCAGTCCAGTACCTCCGGGATCCACATTCCCAGAATGTCGGTGTCACTGGCGAGGTCCTGGCCAAACATGGCCTCCATGGTCTCCTCGTCCAGGTCCATCTCCAGCTCTTCATCGAGGTTGAAATCGTAAAGGGCTCCCGGATCTTGTTGCTGTTGGAGGGATGAGACCTCCCGACGTGACTGGCTGTGGTGTGCCTGCACCGAGCGGTACAGTCCAGCTTAGAAGGAGAGGAAGTTTAAAGTGAAGTGAGGAAGTGGGAGGTTTATCTGCAATTTCTTTAGACAAAGTGTGAAGAAAGGTAAAAGATGTCTTTGTGGAATATTCTTACCGGCGCGGGCTAAGAGCGTCCGCGCAGCCAGGTCAAAGCGGTGTTTCCTACCGACAGCAGAGCGGCCTCTGAGTGGACCACCGCTGGAGGCTGATGCACTGTCCTGCTCCAGACCGTCAGGACTACAAAGTACACAAATATAGACTTTTAATATATACTTTTACAAATTTACAGTTCCGATTTATTTATTTTTTTTGAGCCTTTTTATTTTATTAAATAGTGATAGTAGATAGACCAGAAAGGAGGGGGAAAGAGAGAGGGGATAACATGCAGCGAGGTCAGATTCAAACCTGGGCCGCAGCAAAGGACTCAGCCCACACTGGGAGAGCTAGAGGTCCCCCCGCAATTTATTTCTGTCATTCAGTATGAAGTGTAAACTGTATTTTTTTCTGATGATGCAATACAGAATTTTTACTTTAATTAATCCCAAGAACATCATACTCTGCTGTTTATCATGATTTCACTGACGTTTCAGGGGTTCTCACTTCTCTTCTGCAGATACTGATGGCTGTGATCTTCACATTCTTTTGAATTATTAATGTGTAGTTGCTAACAAATTTCAAACCTACCCACAGAGTCTGTTTTACTCAACACATGAGAACAATTTGCACATATTGGTCTATACTTTGCCCATCTTTTATAACATAGCATTTTGTCGCTGGTACTAACATTTTAATAGTATTCTTTCGATTTAGAATTAAGATTGTAAGGTCTTCACGGTCTAGTTCTGAGCGGCAGAGCTCCAACCAATGACCTGAGTCGGACCGGGTCCGATTATGTGCAGTTTACTCAGGTTGATTTTTCTGCCACGGGGTCTGCATACAATGTCATACTTCATAATCCCAAAAAATGCAGGAGAAAATGTTTTAGGAAATTAGTTTACCATAGAAAAGCTTTCTTGCAGTTAAATGACTATGATTATTTTAGAATTTGATTCACAGGCATTGCTAAAGATATGATTGACATAGAAAATGTTTATCTTCTGTCCATCTTTCGTCTCCTGGTATAGGCTGTTGCATAAAGTTGCGGATCCAACCTCTATTTAACTCACAAAGCACTTTCACTGGACAATTCCAACTGTACCTCTCGATGAAGCCCTCCTCCATTTCCGAAGTATCTGCACTGGCGATGTCTCCAGGCGAGCACAGATACGGGCTCCTGTCCAGAGATTTGCCTCCAGCAGAGGCTGTAGCCCCCGGACAGGACGAGTCGGACCCGTCCCCCCCAACACCGCTGCCTCTGGTGTGAGGCTCGTCATGCTCGTCCTCTGTACCTGGATGCTCGATCATCCACATGGCCAGCACCGTGATGTTCTGAGCGTCTGCTTCTCCTCGAGCGCCTGGCATAACAGGAATACACACTGGACCCATCAATAAACCACACAATGACAGTCATACTACAATATTTAGAGTCATATCACACAGTTTTTGGGGAAATCATAAATTCCAACCTTTGATATACAACCTGCTGTGCTTTGTTAGGTCATGGTTAAAGTACTAATATCAAATTCAATGCCACAATTATGTTACCCTCTAATTCTGTTACCCTGTTGTTTTGCATTGTGGATTTACTTGGTATAAAACAGACAATTTTGATAACCATGTGTTTTATATAATTGCAAACTGAATATATTTGGGTTTGAAATGTTGGTCAAACAAAACAAGACTTTTAAAAAGGAACACGCAGACTTACTGGAACTTTAGCTTTTCACCGTATCCCCCAGAGTAGCAGAAGTAGCAGAGCTTCGCCTTTCTGAGAATAGTTCCCAGTATGTATACGGTTAGAAGATGGCTGTGTCTCATGTGACCTTGTTATTTGTACACGCTGTGACTCTACAAATCACAACATGTAAATAGGAACATGTTGGCGTTGTTTTGTCACTTATTGGGAGCAGTAGGCTAGATGGAGCCGGTTACCTCCAGGATCTGTGCTAAGCTAGACTAGATGGAGCCGGTTACCTCCAGGATCTGTGCTAACTAAGCTAGGCTAGATGGAGCCAGTTACCTCCAGGATCTGTGCTAAGCTAGACTAGATGGAGCCGGTTACTTCCAGGGTCTGTGCTAAGCTAGGCTAGATGGAGCAGGTTACCTCCAGGATCTGGGCTAAACTAGGCTAGATGGAGCCGGTTACCTCCAGGATCTGTGCTAAGCTAGGCTAGCGGTGGGTGCGTCAGACAGAGTTACGACACACACGGAGATGAGAATGGTATGTATGGACTTATCTAACTCTGGGGGATACGGGGAATAAGACAAAGTCCCAATAAGTCAGCGTGTTCTTTTTTGTGAGGATTGTGAGGAGCATTTTTCTCTGAGACTTACCGGTGGCTTCCAGCGCTTTTGTGATCTGGCGCAGAGAGAAGCCCATCTCCAATAAGGGCACAGCGATAGCAGGAGGAGGGGGAGATGTCGACAGCCTGCTGCTGGGGTCCGACATAGCTGTAGCAAACAACCAACACAATTAATGAAATTATTATGAAAGTCTGCTGGGCATGTGTGGGGGGGAACTAGGTCAAATTTAGTTTGATAATCACCAGCTGGACACTAAATTTAGAGCTTTCGGTTTATTTAAAGTTAGATATTAGACTTGTATCAGTAGCTCTGTGATGTTTGCATCAATGACTGTGATCAAAACAGATAAAATATAAAGATAATTTTATTTGGGAAACCCTGTGTTGTCATTAAGGATATCAGTCTTCTATTTGTTTGTATTAACTCAAAAACACAGTTAACAAGGTAGAAAATGTGCATGTGCAAATTTGCAACAAGCTATTCAAGCTTTTCACCAGCACAACAGCCATGTTTACAAGCATGGCAGTCTGGCATACTTACAGGTACCCGTTCTGTTTTGTGGTCTGGAGGGCTGCGAGTCGGGGGACGTGAGACTCTGCCGGCGGCCGACCTCATCTGAGGGAGAGGTTGGCAGAGAGGACACCGGAGGAGTCTGAGCGCGACGGGTTGGAACCAGGGTAGTAGTCGGGTAGCTGGAGAACATTTGCCTGTAACATCACAGAGACACATTCAAATAATCATCTCAGTTTAATCATGCATGACAAACGAGGCTGATAATTAACACTAGCTGACTGACAATATGTGCAGCCATCTGTTCTGACCTGAGGAGGCTGAGAGGCATGACCCCCGGAGACTCCGAGGCAGGGACAGTCTCCGTGTCTGTGACAGGTGTGGTAGCGGTGGTGGTGTCCTCCAGCGAGGAACTCATGAAGGAGGTGGTGCTGGAGGCAGAGGGGCTGGTGGTGACTGGGGTTTGTGCCAACTGCTCACCCTCTATACCTTCCCCCTCACCCTCTGGTTCACTTCTCACTCCTGAGGGAAATGACAAGACAGACAAAGCTGAAAAAACGTTTGTTATTTTTACAGTAAGAACTCCCCGAGCACTAATAAACCACATGAAATCTCGACATATTCTCACCAGGCTTGGCCTTTCCCCCACTGTGCTCCTCCAGCAACCCATTCATGACCAGTTTGTAGATCATGGCCTGTGCCCTCTCCAGGTCGGCCAGGCCCAAGGCCCGCTTGATGGGGGAGCGCATCACTGCCCGCTTCACCATGTGGCGCATGAGAAACTGCAGAGCCGCCCGCATTTCCACTTCTTCCTGGCATACTGGCGAGGTGGCAGCTGTGCTGCCACTGGTGCTGGCATTTAGGTCAGCATTGTGCCCGCTGGGTGCTGCTTCAGGTAACACCTTGATGTCAGAGGAGAGAATTAGGTATCAGGTATGAGATTTTACTCACATCAGCCAAACAGATGATGCATATCTGCTCCATATTATTTTAATTATTCTATTTATATAAAAACAAAATATAAAAATAGGGAGGGGAGGGGGTGAAAAACAATAAAGAAATAGTTTAACATTTTGAGCTTTGTTTTGAGGAAATGCACTTATTCACTTTCTTGCTGAGAGTTAGATTATATGAATACTATTCTCATCTGTCCGTTAAATATAAGACTCCTTAGAGACTCATTTGACTCCAGAAGACACTCCAGTATATAACAAATGAGATATAATATTAATAATAGTGAGTAATAATTGTGCTTTAGAGGCTCTAGTAGGTTCTCGTATTCAACAGATAGATACACCAGTGGTATCAATCTTTTCATCTAACTCTCGGCAAGAAAGCGAATACGTGGATTTCCCAAAATGTTAAACTATTCGCCTTAAGAATTTTCTGATACCACTGAAGAACAGGTGATTGATTAAACTGCTCTTGTATAGGTAAACTAAGCAAGCTGCAGTACCTTTGGTATAAGCAGTAGCTCAGCATACTTGCTACAGCTAAGCAGGACGCTGAGGGTCTTCATGGCTCCCAGGTAGAGGTAGGACAGCTGCACAGCGTGGATTTCCGACTGCGTGGCAATGGAGGAAGTAGAAGGCTCATGACTGCGGGAGCCGTGCTCGTGGCCTTTCTTCCTGTTCCCCTCAGCAGGAGTATGAGGAGCTGCAGTAAAAAGGGTCTCATTTCCGCCTGCCCCTCCGCTAACCACAGAGGAGATCTCACTCTCGGACTTTGAGTTGGGTGCCACATGTGCCTTCACCTCATCCAGACTGTGGGACACACGCAGGTCGGAGGCTGTGGTGTTTGGCGCTGCTCCGGGCGAGGCGCCAAGGTTATCCTTTTGTTCATTACGGTTGTGCCCCTCATTGTCCGCCTTTTCTTCGTTACTGGTCGGCTCGTGCCCAGTCGAGGATGCGTTGCGATGCTTCTTGTCGTGGCGTCGTGCGCTGAGCTTAGCGGCGGTTTCCTCGTGGATGCTGGTAAGGTAGGTGAGGTCCAACAGCAGCGAGGCGGTGAGGCCACGGAAACACGCCACGTCGAAGGGCAGCGGCTCGCAGGGTTCCAGGTTGTACAGCGGAGTGTCACTAGGCGACCAGAAAGTTGGGAAGCTTTAATAGAAGGGAGTGGAGAGTGAAAAGAGACAGGGGAAGGAAACACAAAGTGAGGGAAAGGGCAGGAGAGAAAGAGCACAGCATGCAAGACAAATACAGAGATGGAATGTGTGGGTAAAAACATGCCGCTTGATGACTTTTTGGACCATGCAGAAGTTTAATGGATTAATAATGATGCAAAAGGGCAAGCCAATAACACAAACATGAAAACAGTGAAGGAAAATAGAAGGTGAAAAGGTGATTAAAAGGCTAATGGGCACAGAATGTCAGAGGAATGTGATTACAGGCAGTGAAGAAATATTCAGCCTCAACTGTGTTTAAAAATAGACTTTATCATCCATGTGGGCATCCTGTTGATGACCGTATGCCTAGACAACAGCATATGTCACAGATGTACCAAGAACAAAATCTCATGCATAGCACTGCTGTTGGACCAACAATATTCTTATAGGAATTAAAGGTGCTCTAAGCGATGTCACGTGTTTTTTAGGCTACGACATTTTTTGTCACATACAGCAATCATCTCCTCACTATCCGCGAGCTGCCTGTCCCCTGAACACACTGTAAAAAAACGCGGTCTCTGTAGACAGCCCAGGCTCCACAAACAGCAACAAAAACAAACAAACAGTTGTCCAGCGTTCCAGCCAAGAACCGTCAAGAAGGATTCAGGGGTGGGGGTTGGTGGGGTTAGGTCGCGGAAGAACGGAAGGGAGGGGGAGGGGACAGGATGAGGAGGAGGGAGGGGCGAGCTAGCCTTGTTTTGTTTGACAATACTTTGAACGTCAACAAGAAGTGCCGTCACCCAACATCGCTTGGAGCACCTTTAAAAAGTGGTTTTCCCCCATTTAAGTGGTTAATTCACAATATATAAGAAGTAAAAGCAGGTTTCAGAGGCCTAAATGTCACAAAGTAAACATGTTTCCCCAAAAGCAGTGACAGACAAAATCTGACTAGTTGACAATTTGATATCTATAAAAATATACCAATAAATAACTAGCGCCGTCCTTGAAATTCTTAGTGGACTAACATTGAACATTGATTTAATGGACAGATCTGTAAAAAAATCATGCAAAAAGCACCACTTTAAATCTTGTGTTCACAACAAATGTGCTCATAAGTTTCGATTAATCAACTAATCGACTCAGAGGGGCAGCCCTATAAATAACCAAAAATGTGACAAAAAACAATATGCCACAGCAAAACGTTTCACCCAGTACCTGATGGTGATCTCGGCCTCGTCCCACTGCACCTTGGCTGAGGTACTGCCTTCCTTCACCACGCCCAGCAGAGTAGCATGCCTCCCCGTCTGCTTGTGCACACATCGGCCACCTACGCGTAGGCCTGCATCCGCCCCCCCGATCACTGCCAGAACCGGCCAAACTTCTGTACAGAGTGTCCTAAGGTGGTGCTCTGACAGCTCGCCCAAGCCATGCTGCCGTCCATGGCGTCCCCTCTCCTCCTCTGTCCTCAATGGCGTTTCTTGGCTTTCTTTTTGGGCGTCGTGGTCCTCGCGGCTCTGCACCGAGCGGCTCTTTTTCAGCCTCTGACCCCCACCGCTGCCAGATGCACTGGCGGACTCTCGAAAGCACGGTTTGATTTTGTGGAGCCGCTCGATCATGGTCTTGTTGATGCGATGGGTCCAGTGGTCAGTGCGATGCAAGATACGGATCAGCTGGGTGGTGGCCTCGGCCAGGACAGTGGCCATGGGGCTGCAGACTGGGTCACCAGGTAAGAGGTCTCGAGGTGTTCCCCTCATCTGCATGTCACAGATCTTAACCTAGAAAAATTAAACAATAAGCAGAATATATGAATTATATTTCAAATAAATGCATAGATACCACATATAACAAAAAGGCAACATAAAACCCACTAATTCAGATAAGATTAGTTGTACACTTTTTAAAATAACAGCACAACATAGCAGAAAAAGGATTTTTGATAGGTCAGTCTGCACAATAATTACAAGCATCACAGCTTCTTAGATAATTTAGCTGCTAAAAGAAAAGACAGGGCAACCCACAGATGCTTAAACCAATGAACACACACATTCCCTTCATCTCGCTCTAATATCTTCCGGCATTTTTGGCTTGAGAATAAAATGACATTTTAAAAACAACAATATAAAATGTGCCGTGATTAGCACAACAGCTAATTTGTTCCCTTAGTCCCAAGGACCAATGTAGGGAGGTTAACTCTTTTTATTAAAACACTAAAGGCATCATACCAGAAAAAAAGATTTTAAAAAATCTCATCCCGAAGTAACTGCTGAGTCACTGTGAACAAACGACAAGCAAGCCAGCAGAGGTAAAATACCTCCTGCAGATGGAGAAGAAGCAAGCTTCTCAGACAGGTGACAGACAGTTATGTGCTCTTACCTTCTCTCCTGGGTTACTGCTGTAAAACATCACGCAGGGATAAAGCTCCGTGGCGTCAACATCTTCGAAGGCTAACTTTGGTTCCTGTGGAATCACAAGTTAGAAGTTAGGTGTGGACACAGAACCCTGAGGAGATCCATAGCTTTTCTTGTGT
Organism: Perca schrenkii; assembly: GCA_025617405.1. Lineage (NCBI taxonomy): Eukaryota > Metazoa > Chordata > Actinopteri > Perciformes > Percidae > Perca > Perca schrenkii. Next base: position 41,765,607 of record CM046787.1, read on the forward strand.
GGATTATCTTTGTTGATACATGTTTATATTAATAAATTAATATGCATGTGTATTTAAGTGTCCCAGTCAAGAGGCTTTACTCCGCTGTAGTCAAGTGATTTGTCAAATATAGTTTGATAGGGATTGACGAAGAGAAGAGGCTCAAACAAGAGGCTAGCAATGATTAAGTTTGTGATAGGTTGAAGTATTTGTATCCATACATTTTTCTTTTTAATATAAACAGAACCTATATATACACAAACATGCTAAACTGTTGCGTGTCACATGAATATAACCCCAGTCTTGTCTTCTGAAGACTAAAGTAGATAAGTTTGCTAGAGTTTCTGATATTGAGCTGGCGTCTCTCACCTCTCCGTTCTTGCCAAAAGAGATGGTTCTGGCCTCCATGTCCAGGACACAGGTGATGAAGTCTCCCTGCGTGAAGCTGCTAAGAGTCAGCGTTTGCTCCCCGTTGTGATACAGGTTTCCGCTGTATGCTCGGTACAGCCACATATCTGACGTGGTGCGGTGGTTGAAGTCGTGCACGGGCCACCGTGAAACGCCTACACATGTACCCTCATTGCCTCGGTTCTCCTTCACGATGTAAAACTACAAAAGGAAATAAAACATGGAATGAATCAAAAAGGCATAGTTTACAGCCTAGAAATCTAGACGCACCCTAGCGGCAGCAAATCAGTCTAGCAACTCTCCGTTGGCTTGCGAGCTGGAAAAACCAAATTCTGGTCAGGCCAATCACATTGTGTATAGAGTCGGTGGGCGGGGCTTAACATAAGGACGGCAGAGTTGCGACGGTTACGCGTGAATTCCCTGCTACTTGAAAACAAAGAAGATGGCTGCTGTTGCTGGTGAACAGTGGTCTTTGGAATCGGCTTAGGTCGCGACTCTGGAAAACTTGGAGTTCAGCTTTTCTTTGAGAAAAGAACAAAGAACGGCACTGAAGTCATTCTTAAAAAAGGAAGATGTGTTCGGAGTTTTGCCGACCGGATGCGTCAAAAGTTGAATCTATCAACTAGCGCTGCTCTGGTTGGTTGTAGCGCTATCCTATTGCGTGCAGAAGGAATATGAAAGACAACCGTTTATCCCGCCCCTCGGATTGAGCCCTACCAATGGTGAGTTCCCAGACCCAACATCTGGATGTTGGGTCTGGCTTGTCAGGCAAGACAGTTTGTTTAAAGCACTTTCCAATCAATTAAAGACCTGTCTTTACTGTAATCATTTTATAATGATTTGCAATTAATTGAGCCCCGTTGTGTAGATTTAGCTGACTTTATAAGGGGTTCTCTTAAAATGTTACCAAAATGTACAAAGAAACTGCAACAGCAAAAGATAACACTGTTATTATAATTTTTGTGCCACATATGAAGCTTTAATAATACAATAGTGTACCTTCCATTGATAGCATCCAGAGGAGATACCAGTAGAGGCCAGGCCATAGCCTTTCCCCCCACTGCCATGCGTCAGCCCCTGGCCGTTTTCTACCACACAACACTGAGCCTTCTCTGGGTCAAAGGACAGTTCCTGAATGGGAAGGTTCTCGTCCTCCTCCTCTGCCTCTCCCTGCGGGTTAAAGAAACTGTCAGTCACTCAAACAAACACTGATTATCAAGACACGTGGGTGGAGAAGGAGAATGGTTGGTTGCTCACCTGTAGTTTGAGTTCCTGAACTTTTTCTCTAATCTGGATTGAGTGTTTGGCCTGGGCAATGGGAGCTTCCCACATGCAGTCAGACAACAGGGAGAACAGCCGCTTAACAACCTAGAAGAGAACAAACTAGATCAGCTCACGGACTGACTAAAGGTCCATTAATGAGTAGGGCTGCACGATAAATATGCAATAAGGTTGTTGAATATTGTGATAAAGATATTTCTTGCGATAAATAAACAGATATTAAAGTGTACTCAGTTCTGCATTTCTGCTGCTTTCAGTATTCTGCTAAAATATCAAAAAATTGCTTGTTGAATTTAAAACAAACGAAAGGAAATATTTTCAAACGTTATTTTATTGAACAAATTTAACATTGAATTGAATATAAAAGGCACCACTAAAAAAGAATGACAGTATCTTTTTAAACTGTAATTTTATTACTGATATTTTCTTTCAACCAACACAAGAAATCTCTGAGTGTCTATCGCGATATGTCGCATCCTTTCGCGATGTGTATATTGCGCCAGTTGATATTGCAGTAACGATTAAAAAAAATATATATATACACAGTGCATCCCTATGAATGAGGACTTACAAAAGAACAGTAAGGGGCTTACCTGTGTCATTTGGTCATCCTCCATATTGGCCTCACAGGCAGGCAGGACAGCTTCCAACACATGAAGAGCTAGGAGCCGAGTTCTCAAGTTTCCCACCAGAGGGACCCCTGGAATTAACAAGGGTTAATGTCTCAGCTAAGTTTTCACTCTTATCTGTGTTGTGTGTGTGTGTGTGTGTGTGTGTGTTACATAAGCTGGTTGTACCTGAGCAGCATTTCTGTGCAGCGATGTTGAGCAGCACTTCAGTCCATTTAGGGGAGGCCATCTTGGACTGGATGGCCTTGGAGGACACCACTCTCCTGAGGAAGACGAGGAAGTCTCCAAGGTGAAGCTCAGCAGTATGCTGCTTGCGCACCAACGCTGAAAGGCAGGACAATAACAACACAAATACAATTAGGGGCTGAATATTACATTTCATTAAATGCAAACCTTTGTTCACTTCCACTTCAGGTTCAGTAAATATTAACTACATATACAAGAGAAAACTACTTTCAAGTTGTAATCACTATTTAACCATCTGAACATTTCCTGGTTCTATATCCATTTCAAATTTCTTCTGGTGTGTACTGTGACTATGGTCTCGTGTTTGTAACAGATTATGTAACAAAACTACAAAACCGACAAAGCTCACATGAATGTAATAAGGGCCACATATAAAGGATGTTTGATGTATTACCACACACATGAGGGACAATATAGCTGCCTCATTAGGTCACTAAAATGGACTGAAAAAATAAATTGTTTCCATTTAAAGAGTAGTGAGAACAACATTCTTACTCACCTCTGAAGTCTTTCTTTTCAGAGTCTGCACTGTCCTCCTGTTTGTTGTCTTCCTGGTCTTTTCCAGAAGAGAGAAGACTAACTCCTGCCTGAGACAGCAGGTTCTTCAGCTGACTGCAGAGCAGGTCCAGCAGCGACTGGACGACTTTGGGACTTAACTTGTCTGCATACGTGCTGCAAATGCAAGGAAGGACACAGCTGTTGTTATCTTTTCTTCAGGTTTACAACGTGCTGATCCATTTCTTCATTTTAAACCTCCTAAATCTCTTACCCGGTGCTGATGGCCAGTATTTGCAGCAGGCGTGTGGAGGCCACCTTGAGGGCGGTGCTGAGCTGAGACACTCCGGGTTTCTGCAGCAGCTGGAGCGGCTGCCCCAGCATCGTCTCTGTCCCGCAGAGCTGGGAGAGCACGTTGAGCAGGCCACTGGAGATGGCCAAGGAGACGTCCACTGGCTGGTAGCGAACACTCAGGGCAAACACAGTCACCAGCAGGAGGCGCTGCTGGGCTTCTAGGATGGAGAAGAAACAAGGGCAAGAGATAAAAGCATCAGGCGAAAATCCAAGATCAGATCAGGCTTTGTTTTAAGGAGACTAAAGCAAGCTTAAGTAACCCGTTTTGAAAGCTGGTTGTGTATCTTGTCACACACGCAAGCCACATTGGGGAAAAAAGTGAGAGCGGATCACTAGTTTACATACACTTGCAGGTGAAGCTGCTTAACTGAAAAAGTTAATGATCAGTGTCTATGATTTGTATATTTAACAACCTGAATAATTTTAGGCCGACAAGTCATTGAGGCTCCACTGCTGGGGGATGCACAGTAGTAGCCTTTATTACCTATGTGGTGCTTGTTCGCCTGCAGCGCCCTCTCCAGTGTGACAGACAGTTGCTGGTAGATCTTATGAACGGCTGTTTGGATTTCCATCTGGAGGCTCCTCTTAGCTGCTTTGACACCATCCTGTAAAAGAAGGATGTACTGGTATGTTAAGACAGAGATTACAAAAACACAGGCAACATGGTTACTACTCTCTTAGGAATCAAACACAATCAGTGGGACTTCTGCGAAACTGGCTGAAAATGTATTAATCTCATACCTGATAGTGATGTAGCTGCACACTCTCTCTCTTCAGGCCTCCAGTGCCCACGGTGCCGAGGCCAAAACATCCTGCCAGGAACTGCAACCGGACGGAGGTGAGCAGAGAGGAGGACTGGAAGGCACTGCTGGATCGATCTGCATTCCCTGGCTGACTGCCCTTCTCCTCCATGCCAGAGATCAACACCACAATCTGGTGGAGTGCCTCCAACCGCAGCTGGAGATAAAACACATCCCAGTAGTCAAGTGGATATTCTAACAGGGTCACAAGTGCAACTCTTGGACTGTATTCCTCTCAATTTTTGAGAACCACAGACAGGATAGGGAAGTCAAAAATTATAGAGAGACGTAATAATGCATTGTTAGTTGTGGTGTTTTCATGGGCTTGGTTGACAACAAGAAAAATATAGAATATCACCAGCATTATCCTTTCAGCGGTGCTGTTTTGAAAGGATGTTTCAGGACAAAGGGTCACAGAATATTCTCAACCTCTACTGAAGCATAATCCCTTATGTGATGTAAAAACACGAGCATCACTACAACACATATAAAGAGTTTCATGACAACAGCGTTATAAAAAAGTACAATATTCACCTTGGTCCCTGGTGTCCGTTGTCAAAATGAATTAGTGTTTTAATTTCATGGGGCATTTAACCAATAAAAGATACCCAAAAAAAAAAGTCCTGAGAGAGACCCTCACCTCTCCTCTGCTCTGTTGCTGTTCCATGGCCAGGATAGTTGCCTGTGGGCTGGTGGACATACTTTCTTCTGGCTCCTTGAACGCTGGAGCCAGGCCCACATCGCCACTGATGAAGCTGACCATGTTGTCAATGAGAGCATGGATGCCCAGTGTGCGGCTCAGGTCCAGCTCTGAGTCTTCGTAGGAGTGTGCCGAGCTGTAGGTCCGCTGGCGGCTGAGTTTGGCTCGGAACCAGGACTCAGCCAGGGAGTCTGGCGAGCTTTGAAGTAAGCCTGAAGACAGGAGGAGAGGAGACAGGAGCCTTTCAGATGCATATATGGACAAGATAACTCTTTTGATGGATGGGCCATGTTGCTTTTAAGCACTTAAGAGCTATGCAGTGAAATGCATTATTACTCTATAAGAGTTCATCAAATGGCCAAATGCTGATTCTTCATGCGGGCACAAGCCTTTATCAGCCATTATGGATTCATCTTTAATGGGCGCACTGAGTTTCCAATACCCACTTAGGAAAAAATGCTGCAGTTGACGAAGTGAAATGGTAACCAGAGCTAGTGTTTCCATATAACAACTGAGAGCGCTGACGTTAATGAGGAGTACTGATGACTTAACTGGTAACTCCATGAAAACTCTCACAAATCATATTCCTCACAAGGAATAAGCCTTCATTGTGCAAAATAACACACATTCCAAGCAGAAGACGCTGTTATTGTTACAATAGGCATGTCTGTATGTTCCTTAACTATTTCTGCGGTCTATGCATCAGCACAGAGGGCAGAATATGTGCGTTGAAGTGAAGCTCAAAACAAGGCCCTCATCATGAGAGATGAATGAGGGGCATCACAGTGATGAAAGTACGGGCTAACAAGAGGAATAAACATGCCATCGTTTACTTGCTTGGAGCTCCTCTTGTGTTTGGGGCTCAACTGCCCCAAAAGAAGTAAATAAACTATCCACAGGAATCAAAAGACAGAGAGACAAGAGTAACATATGATTGATGACCTGTATCATACTTACTTGCAACATTAGTCAGATCTGTCTGTGAAACATCTTTATTACCTCTCTTTTTGTGAGAGAACGCCAAGTCCAGGTCAACATTTCTCCTTCCACTCTGAAAGAGTAAACGGAGACAAAGATGTAGCTTTCAAATTACTTCATGACTGTACACAGATCATAAACACAGAAATACCAATACAGTAAGACATAGATAAGTAGAAGTGTGTGAATGAGCGTGTCTGCTCTACCAGAGTGTAACCCTCTTCGTCTGACTCGGGCTGAGAGAGGTCAGACTCGCTCCGGGACTTGATCAGCCTGTAACTCGGGCTGCTCTGCACTGAGCGGCTCTCCGCACTCAGACTCTCACTCCTACAAACACACACACACACACATCACAGAAACTAATTCATCATCTTTGTCAGAAACCAAACTAAACAAAATATAAAATTATTTTACCACCCAAAAAAGCATGACACATCACTTTGGACCTACTGTTTACTACCGGTTTACATATCTGTATATATTAAAGAAGCCACAGTAAGGAGATTTTCACACCGGTTAATAATCTGCAATCTAGTTTTGGGTCTATTTTTTCGCTGAATCTGGCGGGAAAACAAACTGTACACAATATTATTTAATATGATAAAAATTATCCAATTCTGCACTTATGCTTTTCACTTGGACACCAAATCCTCCGACTTCATCTTGTCGGTTTACTCAGGTGCTGCAACACTGCTGTGCGGAGCAGAGCAGACCCTCTCACTGGGATGCTAATACGCAAAAATGATCAAAAATAAATACTGGTATATTCCTATATTTTGGCTTCTATGCTATTTTATGTCATAAATCGATATTTTTAGATGCATGATTCTCTTTTCATACATATAAGAAAAGCTACGGCACACCACGAGCCCTGGAAACATGTTGAAAGTGAAAAGGAGGTAATGAACACTGGCATCAGCTAAATTTAAAAAAATAACATTCCAGCAGGGGACCAACATCTGTTCGAGCCAAGAGTTAAAAAAAAAAATTCACTTTCTCACAGGGATTACTTTTACCTCATTTGAAGATTGGCCACGTTTAATATGAACATCTGATATTTTAACATTATATATATGATAGAAAATAAGGAAAAGCATAGTAGGTCTCCTTTATGCATATACAGTAAAGTAGAAGATTTTGGTTGCTGTAATGAATCCTCCTCTCATTACTGGCTGCAAAGAGATTAATTCCTAAGTGAATTTAATGTTAGAGATAGTGGACAAAAGCCATAGTCCTTGTTCTGCACAAAAATGCATACAGTCAGCGAGAGCTACATGTAATATGAGGTCTCAGCAGTCTGAGTAAGCCAATTTAAATCTTCCAAAGTTGCAGTCTTTCATAGTAAAAAGGTCCCTCTTCGTGTTACTATTCTTCCATTGCAGCTCAGCGAGAAAAAGTCCAGCGAAACCCAAACAGAAAATTCTGCACTAAAAGGGAGAACTTTAGAAAATACACACTTGATTTGTGTAACTCTGATCACATCACATTAGCTTTGGCTGAACTTTAGAATGCATTTACGTATGGTACTGCAGACTTTGCAAAACCCTTGTGTTGTCCTTCGGGTCACCGGGACCCGAAGGACAACACAAGGGTTAAAACAACACCCACATGCCTATATGAACACTGAACCAGTTCCTGGTAACTGTGATTTTGTGAGGAAAAGGTAATAATGAACTTCTCTCAGAAACAAGCTGACTTGATTGACCCTTCAGTAAGGGGATAGTTTTATAGCACAAAATCCCCAATAAAGAGCAAACCTACTTTATAATATAATAATACATGTCAATACATGAGTTTGAGAGAGATTTGAGTTTTGATTAATCACCCCCTCCCTCCTGACTGTACTGTATCCAGGCGGGCAGCACTCTGACCTGGTCATGAAGCTCAGACACTCCTGTGTCCCAGTGGCTGACTGGGTCTGGCCCTCTTCCTGGTTCTGCTTGGTCATCTCGCCCAGCACAGGGCTCACCCCCAGCAACAGCAGGGCACAGCGGTGGATCACAGAGTTACAGGCTGCTGTGTACAGGTCCTGGCCCTCTGGGAGGCCTGTACTGCCCCTCCTCCCCTCCTGAGACAGAACGGCGTCCTCCTCTCCGCCTCCTCCTCCGCTCCTGGAAACAGAGCCAGAGCCCAGTCCTGTGCTGCTGCTGGCCCGCTCTCTGTCCCGACTGCGAGCTACCTCCCGCGCTGAGAGGAAACATTGAAAGATTTCTGTGCGGTGCAAGATGCACATACAAAAATAAAGCAAACACACACACACAGACAAGATGCTGGGTTAGAGGACAAGCAGCAGGCAGCCGCACAATACACTAAAGGTTTACTAGAGTGCAAAGTTCATTACCAAAGCACATGCGAATGTAACCCGTCAAAAAGTGTTCCTAGCGCATTTTCAGTCAACTTTTGGATAACAATGAAAAGCTTAGGGGTGTCACGATTCATATCCAAGATTTGATATGTTCTATGTTCCCCTGCAGACGGCTGTTATATGGCTAGATGCCGTTTCCAAATTCTTGGCTTGATGTTCTCATTCATTTCCAGTAACTCGTTGCGGTTTCACTGTTGTCGCTGGAATTGCTGTTGCTTGGCCGAGGTTAGCTGAGGACATCTGAGACCAGCACACAATAATATGTTTAGACAAGTACACTCTAAATCAATTGGAGGGTTGTTTATGCGCTATTGAAATACTCTTTATGACGGCAATGTTGAAATAAGAGCCACTAGTACTTTACAACAATAGTTTGAGTTTCTCAAAATTAACAAAGTGCAATTGAGTGCACCATTTGTTTAACAAGGTGCACCTGGACGCACCATGGAGTCCTGTCGGAGCTAGCGTAGCTGCCCGCAACTGAATAACATACACTTCTAATCAATGTATATAAATTGGCTACCTAGCTGCAATGCTTTGTCATGAAAAAAAAAAAAAACAATTAGGATCTCCACTGAATTTACAACTAAACTTCCGAACCATTGAAACTCCTAAATAAAACATCGAATTGGAAACCTGAATGACCAGAACTAACCCAACATGACAAAACACTCAACAGGATACAGCGCCAAGCAAATTATGGAAAAAACAATTGCTTAGCATTTTAACCAGTTTAGTAACTGTCGCCATAAAGCTGACTTGTGAATAAATGGGAGCAGGCAGGATAAAAAAAGCCTTAAATGAACTGGAAAAAATACATACCGTACCTAATGATTAGCACACTGAAACGTACAAAATAAACAACACCAAGCAGGCGTACTTACTTCCAGCCGTCATAACTTCGTGTTCCCTGTCCTCTTCTTCATCGTCTTGTTCCTGATGGCCCTCCTCTCTCTCGCGGTCGGCTCTCTCTTCCAGCTCGGCCTCCTCGTCGATGGTGCGTGTGAATGAGTGCTCCTGAGGGTCCATGTCCAGAGAGTCCTGATTGTCTGAAATCTGACAAAGTGTAATCAAATGACATCCATGAGTGCATGTGAAAAAAATTTTGTTTCATGATAGTGATGTTAATAATTGACCATTTAAGCGTTAACCGACAATAGGGACAATAGTCAATACAATCTATTTCTTATCGTTTTAAGCTCTTTTTTTCTGCTAGGTTCGTGGCTCGCTGCTGGACAGTGCTCACAGCGGAGGAGAGCTTTGTGACATATGCCACATTATTGGAGAGGATTGGCAGGTTAAATCAGTCGTCCTACACGCGTATGCCAGGCAGACACTGCTCTCTAAATGTTTGAATATTTGTATGTTGTTGTTTCTCTTCCACGTCATGGGTTTAAGAGAAAGCACCAGATCTCTTTTATCCTCTTTATACAACCTGGCAGGTGTCTGTAGTTGGGCTTAGATTTACGCTCCTCGGACAGCTGCGGACTTGTGTCGGTCTTGCGGACGGGCAAGCCCTTCCAGTAAAAGTGGCTGCATGTGTCTACGACAATGCATGCAACATTGTGGCTGTATAATCGGTACAACTTCCCAGCTGTCTACAGACGCGAATGCAGAATTCCGGAAAGTGTGTCCGTGCCTGTGAACAGGGACGCAGATGCCTGCTGAACGGTTAACCGGTTAACAAGGGTTGGCCAGCGGTCAGAAAATAAATGGAAATTAGCATCCATATTTCAAGAACAAAGCACCTACTCGCAGAGAAAGCATCTAATTAGAAAAGGCAAACATTGAGGAAAAGCACTTTAAGAGACTCTTTAGCCAAATGCATCTTTGGTTTACTCACTCTCCTCTCACGCGAAGAGGATCTCGTCTGGATGAAGTCCATATTCTTACAGGCCAGCAGGCGGTTTCGTACCTTATAAACACAGCGATACACCTCTGCAAGGGCCTTAGATGGTTGGTACCTGATGGGAAAATAAAAATATACTTGTGGCATGGGATGTTTAATTTAGGCTGGCACTATGAGACAGTGTGGAAACCTTAAAGCTGACATATTATAAATATTATGTTACAGTACCTGCCCTCTCCACAGGCTTGGCCCAGCAGCCCTGTGTGCTTCAATAAGGCTGCTAACGCAAACCTGGACACGGTGTCCAACAGGGACTCGTTACTGAGAGACGCATTGTCCCAGTCTGCAACAGAATATACAGTGCAGTCAGTTACTTTTCAAGACAAATGCCTCTAGCGTAGAGATTATAGAACTCACGATATGCCTAGTCAAAAGGTTGAAGGACCTTTGCTCATAGCGTAGTCCTGCATGTTGATCCAGAGGCTGTTGGCAGGTTCTTTAGAGGAACACAGGGCTAAATCCACCAGGACGCTCAAGTCAGGACGTAGTGTGCAGTCAAAGGGCTTCTGCTCTTCGTTACCGGACAGTGCTGCTTCCAGTAATGAGCTGATGCTCGCGTCTGAAGGACACGAGAAGAAAAACATCAAATGAACAATGGAAAGGAAAAAAAGAGCAAAAAGAGAAACATATTCATCTACAAAATATCCCGCTGGAATTTAAATTCACAACATTTAGGAAAACGTACTCAGGTGCTTATGTTTTTACAAGTGATCAGCATTTTAAAACACACATGAACTCAGCCATCATAGTACTGAATGTGTCCACTCCCTACCGAGCTGTGGGATATCCATTTCCAAGCCATTGCTGAAGAGGGGCGTTTTGAGCCAGTAACCAGTGTCCTGTTCCTCCAGTGAGGTGGGAGCTCCCTGCAGCATCCCACCGAGGCAACGGCCCACCAGCAGGGCAACTGTCCTCTCCAGATCCACGAGCCACACCCAGGAGAGGGCCGGCTGTGGCAGGGACATCCCCGATGCTGGCTCGGCAAAGTCAGAGGTACCTGAAAAGTTAGAAAAGTTAGTGTAGTGGAATAAGGACAGCATGAATTCTACTGCCCAGAAATATTAAGGTTTCCAAAAAGTTTACATTTTCAGGGATAATTAGATATTGAGAGCTCTACAACTTTTGATTTGTAGAGTTGAAATGTCAAAGATCACAACAGAACTTCTACAGTTACAGCCATGTATTATCCAGAAAACTACAAAACAAGGGCACTAAATTACATTTGTGGCTTACTCACAAACCAAAAGGTCTTCAGGACAAAAGATAAAATGCTAAATTTAAGATGTTAAATCTTTGAAGAGAGCAGGAACAACGACCGACTACACAAATCCAAACAAAATATGTTCAACCTAATTTTCATTCAAACAGAAACACCACAAACAGCAACAATGTACATTATTGTGTAGTAAATACGTTTTTGAAAGTGATTGCCAGTGATATACTGTAAGAGCTAAACCAGGCCTAATATTGTTAATGAGATGATAGTGTACAAAGCCAACTTGAAAGCTTGGGGAAAAGCTAATGAATACACTTTCAATTCAGATTGCCAACTGCACAGTACTCGTTTTGATGATGTGATGCACATAATGGTTTTCTTTGAGAAGCTTCTTGTTTCATGCTCACCATGAAGAGGCCACTGCAGCTCCTGGTCCTCCAGAGGGGCGGCAGCAGGCAGCAGCCTGTTGAGGCGGTCCAGAGGAGGCAGCAGGTCCAGCAGGTGGCTGAGCAGAGGCCTCGCCACCGACACCGGAAGCAGCAGCAGGGAGTTGGTTATCTGGCACAGCATGCTGCCGGCCGCTGACACGTAGATCACATCTGGAGATCATGGAGACATAATCAGTATTTTGCGGGTTTAAAACAATGGTACTGACAAAAGAAAGAAACATCAACTGAAAGATTTTTTTTCAGATAATTGGGAGTTCTGGGTTTAGATCTGAAGCGAAAAAGGAGAGAAAAGGCTTTGTAGGTTAATTCTTCTTATTTCTATCATTTACATTCACCACAACTATATTATCCTATAGCTAAGGTCAAAATATATAACCTAAATTATTTAGGTTGTTTTAAACTGCACTGACTTTGAGCATCAACATGGAAACAGAAATAATGAAAGCTTTTTCTGATGAACAGGCAGAAGTGAACAAACGGAGGAAAGAGGGCCAAGATAGCAACGCAGTGAGATACGAGGAGGCATTTCAGCCTCGCTGCAAAAGAGATTAACGGATCCTCTTCACCTTGTAGCTTCTCTCGAATGCTTCCATTCCAGGAACTCTCTTTTATCAGAGCAGCCGAGCGAGAGAAGATATCTGTGGCGTGAGGCAGCAGCAGCTGCAGATGCTTGTGGAGTAAAGCCACACTGCTGGAGTTCTGCAGAAAATAAACATGAACATGATAATGTTGTAAAAGTTATCTTTCCAACCACAATGAAGTGGTTTTTCAAAAGATCTCTCTGGTTTTAAAAGAAAATGAGATCCTGAAAATACAAAATTACAAAACTGTGATTTATAAATATGCACAGCCACTGAAATTCACTAAATTAGATCAAGAATTAGCTCAAAGACAAAAGATAGAAAAGAAAGAAAAAAAATTAAAGCTATTCAACTAGGAGTTACTTTGCTTCATGCATCAGTTATTAAAAGTGTGTTTTCTTTCAAGAGTCATTGATTTTACGCCTCATGAACAAGACCATGTGAGTTGTGAAATTAGATGCGCAATAAGAAGTAAATAACTTCATCATCAACATCATGGGGCATCTGCCTTTTAGATGATGTAGACATGATGTAATCCCAAGAGTGTTGCACGAAGGCAGTATACAGTAAGTCACAATGGCACTGGACCAAGACGTTTAAACAACTACACAGAGACTTTTTTATTGTGTAAACACTATTCTCCACATAATAAAACTGTTGTCTATGGAAGAGAGAGTAAACGCGTTTGAACAGGTTGCACATGAACGAACGCAGCTGAGTGTCCGTACCTCAGTGACAGAGTTAATGTGGCAGTATGCTAACAGTTGCTTCTGCAGGGAGCACAGCAGTTGGTGGAGGTGAGCTGGTTGGCTGCTGTCAGACGAGGACAGGCCCTGCTGCAGCTTATCACTGTTCTTCTCCAGTTCACCGAACGCCTGATCCTGCACAACACAAACACACAGAAATCAGATAGAAACAACTACGGGCTAACAGTTATTGCAGGTATAAGAGGTATCTTCAGAGATGAAATATGTATGTATGTAACTGTCGTAGCCAAAAGGGATGCAGTACAGGAAAGGTGTGTTTTCTAGGGGTGTAACGACACATTGATCTGGATCGATATATCGATGATTTAATATCACTGACGCAAATTGAAAGTATTAATAAATATCATCATCTTTAAGATTTGAAATTCCCACTTCATAATTAGTCTTTTTATTAAAAATAATAGTTTTTTTTATTTAAATATCTGAAAGAGCTCACTAAAACAATGTCAAATCATATTTTAGTTGCTTTTTCAGAGTTGATATAAATGTACAGATTGTGTTGAATGGATGGATATTATTATTATTATTATTATTATTATTATTATTATTATTATTATTATTATATTAGTCTCAAATCGATCACAGGCCCCTGAATTGACTTTATGATATCAGCAAGTATCATACAGTCCAAAGAATCAATATAATATCTTATCGTGAGAAACAATTTGATCTTGGCCATCATCTTATAGCTGGTTATGAAAATTACAGAAGAGCTAATAAATGGATCCTGAATTAAAAGCAGCCTTAGACCCAATGACCTTCATGGCCAGATTCAGCAATACCTTTCAAATAAGCCACTCAAGTGTATCTGTTCTACAACAAATGGCATGAGCTAATTATAGAGGGCGAAGAGTTTCCTTATGAGTTACGCAGAATCATTGCTTTATTCCAGCCCCGGCTTTTGTGATCTGGATTCCAGGTATTGTTGTGTTCAGAATAATAGCAGTCCAACATCACTAATCTCATTAATCAAATTATTTGGTAGAAGCTATATTTCTACATGGCAAATAATTTACTAGTAAGTGTTGTAGAGTCACCAAAAAACAACAGACCCAACAGTCATGACGTGCATGCTGCTCACTCTGTAAAATTGAATCTGTAATTGAAAGGGGCATGTTCAAAATAATAGCAGTGTTGTGTTCACTTAGTGAGGTGATTGATTCTGTGAAGACACAGGCATCAGTTATGGCCCATATTTAAGGAAGGAAGGAAGCAAATGCTCTGCATGCTGGTTATAGTGCATTTCACACTGAAATACTCAGCAAAATGGGTCGTTCCAGTCATTGCTCTGAGGAACAGCGGACTTTGATTAAAAAGTTGATTGGAGAGGGGAAAACATATAAAGAAGTGCAAAAAACTATAGGCTGCTCAGCCAAAATGATTTCAAATGCCTTGAAATGGCATCCAAAACCTGAACGACGTGGGAAAAAACAGTCAACTACCATTCGAATGGATCGAAGAATAGCCAAAATGGCAAAGGGTCAACCAATGATCAGCTCCAGGAAAATCAAAGAAGACTTAAAGTTACCTGTGAGTACTGTTACGATCAGAAGAAGGCTATGTGAAGCAAAGCTATCAGCTAGAAGTCCCTGTAAAGTCCCATTGCTGAAAAAAAGACATGTACTGAATAGGTTGAAATTTGCCAAAGGACACATTGACTGTCCAAAGGAGAATTCTGTGGACTGATGAGAGCAAAATTGTTCTTTTTGGGTCTAGGGGCTGCAGACAGTTTGTCCGACGACCCCCATGCACTGAATTCCAGCCACAGTACTGTGAAGACAGTAAAGCATGGTGGTGCAAAAATCATGTTATGAGGATGTTTCTCATACTGTGGTGTTTGGCCTATTTATCGCATACCAGGGATCATGGATCAGTTTCAATACATCAAAATACTTGAAGAGGTCATGTTGCCTTATGCTGAAGAGGAAATGCCTTTGAAATGGGTCTTTCAACAAGACAATGACCCAAAACACACCAGTAAGCGAGCAAAGTCTTGGTTCCAGATGAACAAGATTGATGTTATGGAGTGGCCAGCCCAATCCCCAGACCTCAATCCCATAAGTGACATAAAAAATGCTGTTTCTGAGGCAAAACCCAGTAATGCAGAGGAATTGTGGCCATTCCAGTGCAATCATCCTGGGCTAGAATACCTGTTCACAGGTGCCAGAAGTTGGTCGACTCCACGCAACACAGATGTAAAGCAGTTCTCAGAAATAATGGTTATGCAACTAAATATTAGTGCAGTGATTCAAATTAAAGCAAACCCTTGAGACATTTTTCAGTTTATACAGTAAATGTTTGAGTTTGTAAAGAAAAATGCAAATACTGCTATTTTTTTAAACAGCCTAATATTCCTTTTTCTTCACTTTCTATAAAGGTATAAACTTTATCACTTTTGGTCATGTTTTGATTTAGAATTGAATTTGCAGTGTTCCCAATGCATTGATATTATGGAATTAAAAGCTATTCAAAAGGATTTTGAGCATTATTCACTTTTTTTAAATCACACTGCTATTATTTTGAAAACAACTGTATATTCACAGTTAGGCCACCAACATGTCTTTACTGGCTTTTGTTCTATAGATTAAGAAAGGAGTAAGAAGAGCAAAACTACAGCAGGGAGGCAATGAATCCAAAAGAAGTGACTCAAATGCAGAAAGCCTTGCAGTCTAATCATCATTCTTCTCAGGCCTGCATAATCACAAACACTTGAAAACAGCCTGTGTGTGTGTTTGTGTGTGTGTATTACAATCGATAAAATGCCGTCTTTAGAGACAGGAACAAGCCACTGCTGTGCCAGGAAAAAAGGCAGCAGGTGAAAATAACAGAGGATTATATACTGCATGAGTCATGCTCTGCCTCCAGCACTCCAATATTGAGGGAAATAAGGGAGATGGAAAGACGGTAGAGCGTAACAAGGGTGCTTTTTATGTTGATTTCACTGATGACTTCCTTCCTGAGTAATGTCTACCTTTGTCAATCCTAAATAGATCATAATGATCCCACAAATAATGGTTTGTTGTTGAGGAACACTCACTGAAAGCAGTGCTGTGCTATTTGATAGAGCTGTACCAAACATCCACTTACAGTATAAAAGCCCAGGTTCCTGAGCAGCGTCTTCATTAGGATCTCAGCCAGGTGGGTGTCAGGGTGGCCTGCTGTGGCGCTGTATGTGGGGTCTGGGGAAGCTGTGAAGCCCGGGCCAGAAGAAAGGACCTCAGGGCCATCAGCAGGAGAGCTGTAACCCAGGAGCGAGGCCACGTGGGTGTGGTCCTGGAGACTGGTCAGGATAATGTCTAGCTGCATCCTCTGTGGCACAAACACATACATGTCAATGAGATTGCTGGCCTTAAAAAACCTGACCAAACAAATAGCACTTGGTAATAAACTTGTTGGTAGTGAGGTACATACTGAGGGCAACGCCAGGTCAGTCACCAAATGCTTATCAGTAATTCAGTAATCTGGGAAATGAGGCCAATGTACGGCCAGTAAACAAGATTGGTCAATGAGAAAAGTTCGCCTTCAGCAAAAGCTGTTTACACAACAACTGTTTTACCTTGTTTTCCTTTTTAAAACTATCACCTATCACTATTCTTTTGAATTTTTCAAAAGATGAACAGCAATTATTCCTGTTGAAGGAACAGTTTGACAATTATCTACAGAAAATATGCCTTCTTGCCAAGACTTAGATGAGAAGATCGATATCACTCTCATACCTCTGTATTTAATATCAGGCTACAGCCAGTTCCTGGTTAAAGCTAAGAGAAGGCAGTTTTCTGGAAAGGGCAAAAAAGGACAGAATTGTAAAATCCAGCCTTCCACCTGCAGCTCTCCCTCCAGGTCCTCAGCCCCTCCCTTCATACAGTAACCTGTACGAGTACTAGTCATTCATTTCAATCATCCCCATCGTCATTGCGATCCTGATGCTGTTATAGTATAGTGGCAATTTTATGAGAATAACAGTCTCTTTTAGACTCTCAATAAATGGATTTTATTCATCACATGAAATTATACAAGGTAAAATTCCACTGAAATGCTATCTCATCAGCTCCTTAAACTTGTCCATGATTCATCATAAAGACTTTGAAAAGTTTGTCTTCCTTTTTCTGTGTTGCTTTGCAGTGTAGACATTCTTGCTAACACTGGAATAGCAACTTTTACCACAGAGTTTCATACTATTGAATCAGCCTTTCACCATCTGAAGGGACATGCACGCGCATCTGTATGTGTAGCCACAGCCAATAGGAATGCCCTCTCTCTGAAATGGCCTGTGATTGGCCAAAGACACCCGTCACAGGCTAGATTTATTATTGTGGAATTTTTGCCCAATGATGCCAAAAACAACTACCCTAGCTTTAACTTAGCTAGTTAACTGATTGAACCTTGAACTAATATTAGAGTTCTAGGTTCTTTAAAGGAACACGCCGACTTATTGGGAATTCAGCTTATTCACCTTAACCCCCAGAGTCAGACAAGTCCATACATACCCTTCTCATCTCCGTGCGTGCTGTAATGCTGTCTGACGGCTCCAGCGGCATCAGGCCAGCACAGAACATGCAGGTGAATGGTTCCAGTAATCCTACTGCTCCGAATAAGTGACAAAATAACACCAACATGTTCCTATTTACATGTTGTGATTTATAGAGTCACAGCGTGTACAAAAAAACAACATAACATGAGACACAGCCGTCTTTTAACAGTAAACAAACCGGGAACTATATTCTCAGGCGGAAGAATATAGTACTTGGGCGGAGTGATATGCTCGCAGCAAGCCTGTCTGAGAATATAGTTCCCGGTTTGTTTGCTGTTAGAAGATGGCTGTGTCTCATGTTACGTTGTTTTTTGTACACGCTGTGACTCTACAAATCACAACATGTAAATAGGAACATGTTGGAGATATTTTGTCACTTTTGTCACAATTTGGAGCAGTAGGCTAGTTGGAACCAGTTACCTGCAGGATCTGTGCTAGGGTAAGCTAATGCTGGAACCGTCAGGCAGAGTTACAGCACGCACGGAGATGAGAAGGATATGTATCGACTTGTCTTTCTCTGGGGGTTACGGTGAATAAGCTAAAGTCCCAATAAGTCGGCGTGTTCCTTTAAACTTATCTAATTTGTCACGTAAAGTGTCTCTGAGTAATTAAAACCACAAATTGTTGTTTACTTTTTTCATAATGATTGAACAAACAAGATAAAATGTGTTAATTAGTGAGCTTTGGCACTGGTAGACTGATTTGGCTACCTTTGGACAGAGCCAGGCTAGCTGTTTCAGATCAGTTTTCTTCCTGTCTTTATGCAAAGCTAAAGTTCATATTCACTATACAGACATGAGAATGGGATCGATCTTCTCATCTAACCCCCGACAAGAAAGCAAATGTCCCAAAATGTCAAACTATTCATTAAAGAGCAACATTTTCCACAAGTTGCTTCTGCTCTCTACAACTCTTATTTTGAAGGTCCACAATAATTAATATTTCAAACAGTTCCTAACATTGTAAATGTTCAAGATATTTTAAAGCTATAGTGCGTAGTTTCTGTCTCCCCCTACGAGGAATTCTAAGTAATGACAAAAAAACAGTCGGCACGTCCACATGATACAAGCCTTCCGTGATTGTGCACGCAGAGAGTTGTGTGGAGCTTATAGTCTTAATTAGCTTTGTAGCAAATCATTTGGCAATGGCTTGAATGTATCGGACGTTCATTAATATCAAAAAGTTACGCACTAAAGCTTTAATGCCGGACTGCTGACCAGGAATTCAAATTGAGAACCAAGAGTTCCATGCAGACTTAATTTTTAAAAGCATTTTAGGAAGATGGGGCATGTTCTTGAGGTTTCATGGTCAAAACGTTGTGGCTATAAGAGACCACTTAGAAGAATCAAACACAGCCTTCCACTCTACCCACACAACCAACCAAACAAAGTGACCCATTAGCTAAGCAGCTCACAGTGTAAAAGCTGCGTCCGTCATCCATCTAAATCTTTTAGTCAACAAGCCGCAACAAATGAGGCATTGGTTAATCTATACAAACCTTAGGTACATTAATGTATATTAGTGGCTTTTAACCTGGTGGTTGTGACTTCCGTTAAATGCATAACAATGAGATTAATGGGATACGAAAAAACTATGTCTACTATACAAAAAGTGCATACTGTAGATTAGTTTCTTAGTTTTAAGCATCCATGTCTCCACTAATGTTCACAAAATAAAAATCTTGCTAATCATTCTACATGTGCATCCAGAGACATGGGTCTTGACATGTCTGTGTATTAAGTAGCATAGGGTACCTGTCCTTTGGACAGACTCTCCCATCTGTCAGGGCCCTGAGGCAGCAAGGAGTGAAGAAGCTCCATCCTCTCTCTCAGTGGAGGCAGCAGCATGGTGGCCCCCACTGACAGAGTCTCAATCACCGCCTGATGGGACAAACACACACCCACATATAGTCACTGATCCAGGCAACGTTAAAGATTCAGAGCTTGTTGACATTTTAATAAATGCAGAGATCTTCCAGAACCTCCAAATTATTGTTAATATTTGAAAGTAAAAAAAAAAATTGATAGGCTTACTGGCCTATCCTTCGGGATGAATAAAGTACCTATCTATCTATCTATCTATCTATCGTAGGGCTGCAGCTATCGATTATTTTAGTAATCGAGTATTCTACCGATTATTCCATCGATTAATCGGATAAGAAATACTTTTGTTTTATTGAAGAGCAATAATATAAAATAATTTGGTTTAATTTTTGAAAAAAGCAACATTTGTATTGCCTACATTGCTTACAATATCATCTCTCAAAAAACTAAACATTAAGTGCATTTAAGTGCCATATTACATTGTTTTTAAAGAAAACATTATCTGAAATGCAATTAACAACCTCCAACTAAGGCATACATGAAACATACATAAACATTACTTTAAGTTGTGCAACTTAACTTTCAGAACTACAAGTTTCAACTTGAGACTGATGTGTATATAGGCCTATATGTAAATATTACAATTTCCCCCCATGATCAACAGTACAGTTACTTTTCTCTTACCTCCTGAATCTCATCTGGCACGGAGGAGTCCATCAGTCTGAAGAGCAGGTTCCTCAGGGGCCTTGCTTGCCGACCTAAAATACTGGTGGCCACTCCCCCGGCCAGAGCCAGAGCCAGATGATTGGACAAAAGCCGAAGGCACAGCTTGAGGAAGTTATGATGCTCCCTGCGAATACATAAAAAATGAATTATTCAGAACTTGTGGTGGTTATTTTTTCCATTGGCATATGCAGCATTATAATTTGACACTTCCACAATTGAGAAGAAAAGAAGGTATATCGGCATGAGAAAATGTACAACAAGCAATGTCAGAAATACACGTGTGAAGAAAGAAAAAATAGTGCTGTAAATCTCCCTTCTCTGTCTCTGATGGTGGATTAGCAGGCTATGTGCACCTACCTGGATGAGGGGAACGGAAGAGGGGGAACTTCACTGTTGATGCCGTCACAGTAGCGCTCAAGGAAGGAGCGCAAGTGGGAGAAGGTACTTTCTTCGAGGTCGACACAGTAGGGTCTGTGCCAAGCCACCACTTGCCTAAAGAGCCAAGGTGAATAAATATTAACATATGCTTTAGTACTTCATAAGTGCTCGAGTGGTAGGGTAACCCTGATATGGTGTTGCTAACACAAAAAATGTGTGCAGCTTTCTAACACATTACAAGGGGTAAAGAGGTTGAAGGAATATGCATCATTGAATGAATCTAAACAGAGTATAAGGCCTTTTAACATGGGACTAGAATTAGCAGGGGATCTCATTTGAGAAATTTATTTTTTTTACTTACAAATTAAAACTATGCAGTATATAAATACTGCTGTCAACTTTTGTCTAAACCAAATTAGCAGAGTGTCTGTGCTGCAAGAAGTACACAGACAGCATGATGTTCACAGTTAGTTATTTTTCAACACAGAAGCGGCTAAAAAAAACTGCTGTTCTTTTACATGCAGTTACTGCCCTCTGACTTGACCTAAACAAAGTTGTCCAGGGATGTTGTTACATCAGCACCCGCCTTCCCCCCTCCCTCCCCGCTATATATATCTCCTGTAAAACCCAGGTTATGGTCAATGCTACCTTGGCTACAGTCAGTGTATTTACTCTGATGGTAACTGACCGGTCTCTGGGCAGGGCTGTCCACGCCAGGCTGTGGGAAGTGCCGGCTGAGATCTGCTGAATCGCCACTCCATCCAGGCCGACAACCTTCTTGGGCTTGGTGATTGGCCCTGTGGAGTTCCCCTGGCCACACTGGCCCATGGAGTTGTTGCCCCATGCATATACTTCATTGTCTAGATAGTGGTTGAGTAGAAAAAAGTATTACAATATTACACCTAATAATAATAATAATAATAATAATAATAATAAGTAGGTTTATACCGCACTGAGCTAAATATGACCTTATTTTATGTCGAGCTTAAGTTGAGTATTAGCTTGAACAAACATGGTCTATGTATTTGCTGTTACATCATGCTACTTGCATCATTCAAACAGAGAGGTTGAGAAAACAAGACCTATGTTAAACCCCAAGGTTGCCACTCTTCTATACTATTCTTTGGTTTACACATACAGTATATTACTGTAACTCAGTATGGGTGAGTAATCATCCCACTAAACTTGCTTCCATTTTTCATCATGAACAGTATCCCTACATTCGTTAACTCTCTCAATTATTCAACCCGAAATAACTATAAACTCAGGTCTCCTATCTGTCAAACATCTCAATTACAGTTTGGTTTAACTTACAGAGGTTCAGTGAAATGGCCATCTCATATTTTAAAATTTGCACATACACAAATTCAAGAAAGATGTTAAGGTTTGCCTTTTTTCTCTGCAATGTTATCTTTATGGATTACTTGTGTAAACTGCCGACTAACAATTTGTCATTAACATTTTATTTCTTTGTTGTACTTGTATTTGTGGATGTCTGCTGCTAGCATGTGCAATCTCATCTTTCTTTCTTATCATTTTAATATTGTTTTTCTTTTATATGTATATAAGCCCTCTCGGAGGGTTTTTTGTACCTTTCCATTACATTTTCCGTTGCTTATGTATACATTATTTTGTATTTTTTGCACATGAGTAAACAAATAAACAAACAAGCATGAAAAAGGAGGGGAGAACTACCATGTGACAAGGCCAGGCAGTGACTGTCCCCTATGGAGATGTCCACCACCCTGGTGGTAGCCAGCTCTTCGATTAGCTTGGGTCGGAGTGCTGTGGCCTCAGAAGAACCACACCCCAGGCAGGCACCACAGCCCCAAGCGTACACCTAAAAACAAGTGACAGGACTCAACATTAACAGACAATTTCTGCTATTCACGTTGCAAAGCATTTTATTTTGGTCCTCAAACTATCTTGATGAGAAAACAATGAGACTATATCTTTGACAAATGCATGAAAGACGAGCTTTGTTATATAACTACTGACTTTAACTATATCACTGCAAAAGTCCAACCAGCTGTTGGAAGGAATGCATAAATGTATGAAATTAATTCTCTGGGACAAATCTTCAAGAACTTCAAGGCTCCACGTTTTCCTCAACAAGCCACTGCTTTTATTCTGTCTTGGTTAACAAATGCACAGGTGATGTTCTACCTGTCCGGTGGAGGTTAAGGCGAGAGACGACTGGCTTCCTGCACACACTTTTCTGATGAACATTCCTTGCAGGGCCTCCACTACTTTTGGCTTGTAGACTCGATTAGTATCACCATGACCTAGTTTTCCTGCAAGTCAACACATGGTTTCTCTTTAAACTGTATGAGGGTATAATCCCATTCTAGTGTTGTACAACAGTTTGACACAATGAAAACTAAATACAATAAAAAAAACATAACTGCAATCATGCACTGTAGAAATGTAGATAAGGCTCCTATTCAAAATGCAAATTTCAAAAATGAATACTTAAATTACCGGAATTAATTATGACCTTCAACAACAAAGTGATGGTGAAGGGTTTACTCACCGTTGTCCCCTCCTCCAAAGGACCACACGGTGCGTCCATCCTTTGACAGCGCAATAGTATGGGAGCTCCCACATGACACCTCACCCACATTGCTGATGTCTTTAACCAGGGTAGGAATGTTTCGGCTGTTGCTGTCACCATGACCTGCATTCCCAAACAATGAAAAAGGTCAGGCTGTTTACACATGGAAATGAAAACTGTCGAGTTATTCCTTCGAAATCGAAAGTTGAAAAGGGCAACACGCACTGTTGCATCTGGCATGCATACCACACCCAATGTGTATGTACAGTTTGACTGCTCATCAGAGGCATGTTGGCAGACATCAATGTGTCCGGATATGCCACTGTCCTAAATCCAAGCCTTAATGCACAACAGCTCTTTATAGAGAGCCAACATCCAGCTACTTTACTCCTGACTATTTTGTCTGTCTGCATGCTGCATTTGGTGTGTGCAATGGGCATTAAATTAACAATTAGTTTCAAAATGCATGTTGCGGGCGCCCAGATAGCTCAGTTGGTAGAGCAGGCGCCCATATATAGAGGTTTACTCCTCAACGCAGCGGGCCTGGGTTCGACTCTGACCTGCGGCCCTTTGCTGCATGTCATTCCCCCCCCTCTCTCCCCTTTCATTTCTTCATCTGTCCTGTCAATAATAAAGGCCAAAAATGCCCAAAAAATAATCTTTAAAAAAATATGTTGCATTTAAAGATACAAGGGGTTATATATTGCATTCATTGTAAATTCCTCTGAAGCTAATTTGTAATTTTGGGCTATGCATAAAAGTGACTTAACTTGACAATATATCTGTCATTTGCTTGATACTAATCCAAACAGCCTTTTAAAAAGTGTATTGAGTTTGAGGAACCTGGTGGAAACACCTAATACAAACAGTATTATTCATAGCACAACTATACAAGAGCTCCCCTACGATCAGACCCACAATCACAAAGAACATTTACATCCCCACACACAGAGGAGGAGAAGATGAACACTAACATGGATTTTTTTCTGGATTCTGGATAGAATGTTAGTAAGGTGAGAGGAGGTGAGGTAAGCTTTCCTTGACATTATAGCTTGGAGTTACATGTATATGTAGAAAACTATGTAATCACTGCAGTTACGTGCCTAGAGCAGATGACCATATAAGACAATCCGGCACAAACTGATGTCAATTTCGAGTGTTTAGAATAGGGCTGCAGCTATCGATTATTTTAGTAATCGAATATTCTACCGATTATTCCATCGATTAATCGAGTAATCGGATAAGAAACACTTAGTAAGAAATACTTAGTAAGCAGCAATAGTAAATATTTATTATTGCCGTTTACTAAAAAAAAGGAAACCTGTAGCTTGTGTATATATACAAAAGACAGGTTTCCTTTTTTAGAAAAAGCAAAAAAAAATGATTGCCAAATTCCAATACCCTTAAAAAAACAAAAACATTACAATAGTACATTTTTGGTGGCCAAATGTTAATATTTTTCACCCCATTCCCCTTCTTGCCTCTGGCTCTTTGCACTGGATATGCAAAAGAGCTGTTCACTGACCAGAGGGTTTACAGCAGGGCTACTCAACTACACTGTTCTGGGGGACACATTTTCAGAAGCCTAATACACAGTGAGGAGCATAGATATATCTATGGTGAGGTGAAAGAATAAAGAATGCATGATGACGTCATTCACGTGCATATTAAGTGGCCATGCTGGGGGGAGGAGCCGCTGTGTCTCTGGCAGGCTAAGTTTCCAAACATTTAGAAGAAAACTAATAAACAGTTAGACTACAAACCGACAGCTTTCGTTTTAGCTTGTTGGTAAAACATAGCTGTTAGCAGAGTAGCATGCTGTAGGCTAGTTGTGTAAAACATGGCTGTTAGCAGAGTAGCATGCTGTAGGCTAGTTGTGTAAAACATCGCTATTAGCAGAGTAGCATGCTGTAGGCTAGTTGTGTAAACAGCGCGGTGGACGAGAGCAGCAGACGTTAGCTACCTTGTGTCGGGTTGGCTCCGTGGAATGAATGAGTACTCTGGAGGTTTGTTACAGAGGTGATGTAGCAGCATGTTTGCAGCTTAAAATGATCCCAAACTATCTGTGATTTTCTCTCGCCTGTCTCTCCTCTTAGACCCTCGCTATTTTCGTCTTCTTTCATTTGTAATCGGGGCCGTCTTGTGTTTATATACTGTCCGTGCTTGTGTTGTGTCCGCAGAAGCAAACCTCATGTGCGCTAGTAATAATCCTCCGTGTGGAAACACAGTGAGCCGTACAACCTTAATTACATTGATTTTACGAAGCTTCGAGGCAAAGAATTTGCTTCGAGCATTTTTTGTAATCGAATTATTCGAGGAATCGTTGCAGCCCTAGTTTAGAACGATATGAAATCTGAATACTTTAACATATGTTTACCTCATTGAAGCTTTGGCCACATTTAATATGACATCCAATAATGTAAAATTATATATATGACAGAATAAGGAAAATCATAACAAGTCCCCTTTAAATCTAATTCAGTCCTACAGGTATAAGCTTTGGCCAACTGTGCATGCCTCAATTCTCAGTAAATTTCACTCCACTTTGCATTACTGCTTTAGTGTACAATGCTACTGTTTAAGAGATAAACACGTACCAACTCGTGAAATTCTGGAAATACTAACCAGCCAAGAGACTCTGTTGAATGTACAAACATTTTAACCATAAGCTGTCCCAACCATGATTCTGAATTAATTCTGTAGAAGGCGACACATGCTGTAAAGTAACAAAGCTGACAGGCAGATTTAATAACCTGTCAGTCCGTAACAAATACACAACAGATTGTTGAAAGCTATCAGTAACTAACTAAAAACAATGCTTCAAGACAAGCTTGGAGTCTTATTCGAGAATCTATTTCTGTTAAGCATTTTACTGAAATGGGAAATGTGTTTTTTAGTTTCAGATTAAACCATCCAAACTGGCAACACTTCCTTTTGTGGAGTGATCATAAACTGTATGGAAACTCTGAAGCCCCAACACAAGACAATCAGCACAGCCATACTGGGAACTATTTGACAGTTTAAGAGATCCTTTTTATCTTAGGGATTAAGTGGTTCAGCAACTTACCTAATCTTCCAAAATCTCCTTCACCCCATGTGTACAGCTCTCCATCCTCGCTGACTGCAGCACTGTGTCTGTAGCCAGCAGACACGCACACCACCACCTGACACAACACAAAAGCCATACACATTATCATACTTTATTAATGCCAGCAAAAGCACAAGCAAAGAGACATGCATTGAATTTCAACTGTCCATTTTCAAAACGGTAGGCCTAGGAGAAAGCAGCTATAAGAAACTCATGAAAAAATTCACCATCTGCATTTTTATATTCAGCTGATAGTTATTGCAATCTACCAGCACAAGTCTCTTTCAGAATTTTGACACCATGAAGTTTCTGCTGCAAAAATACTTGGAAAATATAGATGATTATATCTAAAAAAAAAAAAACTCTACTCCTGAAATTCTGGAACAACGAACCAGCCAAGAGACTCTGTTGAATGTACAAACATTTTAACCAGAAGCTGTCCCAACTATGATTCAGAATTAATTCTGTAGAAGGTGTAAAATAACAAAGCTGACAGGCAAATTTAAAAACCTGTCAGTCCCTGCTTTACATGTATTACTGGATTTCAAAGCATCAAAAGCTGAAATGTATATCATGTAAATCCAATACCATGTGTCAAGTTGTACTGGGTGTGACCCTACCTTCCCCTGTAGTGGCCCCTGGATAAGTTTGGGGTATTTCTGCGTTGAGCTGTTCCCGTGACCCAGCTTGCCATAATCACCGTCCCCCCAGCTGAACACCTCGCCCTCCGTAGTGAAGGCCAGCGTGTGGCCATCCGAGCCCTTGGATGACGACACCTTCTTGATGGCACGGTGGGGTTCAAAGGTCAGCTTTTTGAGCGTTGACTGGTTGTTAGAGTCCCCGAGGCCCAAGCGGCCGTAGCTGCCCTTCCCGCAGGCCCTCACGGAGCCATCAGACGAGATCACAAAAGTGCAGTACTGGCCTGCTTCAATCTGCAGAGAAATGAGGAGCAGTTGTGTGTCTGTCTGTAGTGAAAGACTGCATGCTGACTCAGCATTCTCACACAACTGGCATCCTACCAACGCTGTATGCTATGGGGTGATGCTACAGGATATCATAAAAGCATATGACCCATCCTCCATATGACGGTTTCAGATTTTCTGAGTTCATTATATTTAGTTGCTCAATTTCCTGTATAATTTTTTTGTGATTTTTCCCTTTCCTTCACATCAGCATATTAGGAAAAATAAGTTTGTGCAACCTCATTCTACAGAATTGCCCCCTGATATCATACAAAGATGTAAAGTGCAAAGATACAGTAAAAAGTTCTATAGGCGCGGAAATTGTGAATTATACAGTTTATAACGGTCTGTTCACTTTATAATGGGAGATCCCTTTCTTTCCTAACAGAAACAGACAAGGCCATTGTGCTACACTGCTCCTCCATCTTAAAAGGGCACACGTCCCTGTCTTAGCCTGTCTTATCTATCTACGTATCTAACATATACACAATGCTTTGAGCTACAGCTGCAGTTTCACTGCGGGAGAACCAGCGGAATTTTTATTTGAATGCATTATGTAACTATGTCTGTATAGTGCCCTTCTTTTATGCCGATCAGTATAATTCATGCTTTGAAGAATAAATATATTTTCAACAATTTCTTTTGAAAGTCATGACATTTTCTCCACTTCTTAGGATGTGTACAGGATAAAAAATGTTTGCTCTCTTAACATGTGCAGACATACAGCTCTACAGAAGACTAGGGTTGGGTACCGAAACCCGGTTCCACTATGGAACCGGTAGGAATTGGCAAATTTCGGTTCCTCATTTCGGTTTCACTTAATGTGTTGCCTGAAATATTTTCCCTCTGTCGCTCCGAAACGGATGTAAAAATATCACACTTTCCTGAAGTCTACCATTAACTAGCTACTGTAAATGTAGGCTACTTTTAAAATGCCATATTTTCCCTCTGGGCTCACCAAAACGGACGTAAAAGCATATTAACCATTCACTCAACGTTAATATATTGTTAAATTTAAATAATTTTGAATTTTTTTCAGTTTTTCAAGAATCGGTTTAGGAATCAAAATCATTTTAAAAGTACCGGTTCGGCATCGGAATCGTAAAAATCCAAACGATACCCAACTCTACAGAAGACATGCGAACAGTTTGCTCTTACTGTCTGTGCATCGGCGAAGCTGGCGGCCAACTTGGGCTGCAGGATCTTCTCCTGTGTACCCTCCACTAGCTGGTGGCTGCTGTTACTGCCCCATACGTACACCTCACAGGTTTCAGACACCACGGGTGCTTCACCGGTCTGAATGCTGTCTGGGCTGACACAGGTGCGGGAGTAGTCCGATGCCATTCGACATACCTGGAAGAAACGGACACGATTAAAGAACCGCCCCAGACTTGTTTACTCTCTTTAGAATAATCACTTGTGTCGGATATGTTCCTCGACATTACATCTACTCCTTATCCTAACAAGTAAAGTAACAATAAGCACAACACACAAAAAAAAACAAGCACAACACACTGTTTAATTAGTAACTTAGAGGAGTATGATCTTAAAGAAGGCTATATTCCCTCTTATAAATTAGCTTGTTGAGGTGTACGTACAGTATCCAGATTAGGGCTGCAGCTATCGATTATTTTAGTAATCGAATATTCTACCGATTATTCCATCGATTAATCGAGTAATCGGATAAGAAACACTTAGTAAGAAATACTTAGTAAGCAGCAATAGTAAATATTTATTATTGCCCTTTACTAAAAAAAAGGAAACCTGTAGCTTGTGTATATATACAAAAGACAGGTTTCCTTTTTTAGAAAAAGCAAAAAAAAATGATTGCCAAATTCCAAGACCCTTAAAAAAACAAAAAACATTACAATAGTACATTTTTTGGTGGCCCAAATGTTAATATTTTTTCACCCCATTTCCCTTCTTGCCTCTGGCTCTTTGCACTGGATATGCAAAAGAGCTGTTCACTGACCAGAGGGTTTACAGCAGGGCTACTCAACTACACTGTTCTGGGGGACACATTTTCAGAAGCCTAATACACAGTGATGAGCATAGATATATCTATGGTGAGGTGAAAGAATAAAGAATGCATGATGACGTCATTCACGTGCATATTAAGTGGCCATGCTGGGGGGAGGAGCCGCTGTGTCTCCGGCAGGCTAAGTTTCCAAACATTTAGAAGAAAACTAATAAACAGTTAGACTACAAACCGACAGCTTTCGTTTTAGCTTGTTGGTAAAACATGGCTGTTAGCAGAGTAGCATGCTGTAGGCTAGTTGTGTAAAACATCGCTATTAGCAGAGTAGCATGCTGTAGGCTAGTTGTGTAAACAGCGCGGTGGACGAGAGCAGCAGACGTTAGCTACCTTGCGTCGGGTTGGCTCCGTGGAATGGATGAGTACTCTGGAGGTTTGTTACAGAGGTGATGTAGCAGCATGTTTGCAGCTTAAAATGATCCCAAACTATCTGTGATTTTCTCTCGCCTGTCTCTTCTCTTAGACCCTCGCTATTTTTCGTCTTCTTTCATTTGTAATCGGGGCCGTCTTGTGTTTATATACTGTCCGTGCTTGTGTTGTGTCCGCAGAAGCGCAAACCTCATGTGCGCTAGTAATAATCCTCCGTGCGGAAACACAGTGAGCCGTACAACCTTAATTACATTGATTTTACGAAGCTTCGAGGCAAAGAATTTGCTTCGAGCATTTTTTGTAATCGAATTATTCGAGTTATTCGAGGAATCGTTGCAGCCCTAATCCAGATACGAAGTCCTGCAAGTAAAATACTGTTATGGTTTCTTACTTCTTCAAAAAGACAGAGTGCTGCCTCATACAGGGAGCACAAGCCATCAGAGGATCGTGTGGGTTCTCTCCACTGGCTGCGATCTGCTGAGGAGCCCTGAGGAGACAATCAAATGCACAAATCAATGTTTACACCGTACATCACCGCAATAAAGAAACATTAATTTATCTATACTATATTAAATGCGGTAGGAACCAAAAAACAACCTACGCAACGTAATACATTTCAGAGAACCAAAAATCTTTGAAAAAAAACTTACATAAGTTATATAAAATAACTTCAATGAGTCAGAAAGCGTAGGACATTATGTTTGTGAGAATTCACGTAAGCGATATCTCTGGTGGGGGCAGAATGCAGATCATGCTTTTACTGATCGTCTCCAAGTAAATGGTTTCAGTTTTCACACCTTAAGATCATAACACATTACCTGAATGGATGTTCATTGTCCTGAACATTATTTGCATTAAGTTTCTACCGTTTCCACAGTTTGCCATAGAGACAAGAACTATTTTGTTGAATAAATAATAATAATAATAATAATAATAATAATAATAATAATACTCAATAGAAGGAGCATGACAATTTTAAGACCGTTTGACAGCTCAGAGCAGTGAAAGCTGTCTAGGCTACTGTGTCTTTGATGTAAGCTTGCTGCTTTCTGGCTTAAGTTACCACTAAAACCACACAGGCAATACAACTTGTTAACACCTCATCACTGGGTGCTAGATAAGACTCTTAGACATCACATCTGCACTAAGTGCAACTTGCACAATAGGTTAATCTACATCTTTATCATTACTAGTTAAGCAGTTGTACAATGTGTATTCCCAACTTGTATATATTTTAAATATTAAAATATTTGTTCTTGTATTCTATCCTATTATTATTTCATGTATAATGTATCTTATTATTTCATGTATATTGTATCCTAGTATTTTATGTATATTCTGATATTTTGCTGCTGTAACACTGTAATTTCCCATTTTTGCGATCAATATCTATCTATCAATCTATCTATCTATCTATCTATCTATCTATCTATCTATCTAAACTTCCAAACTGTCAGATTGTTAATCTTTAGGCTACTTACCAAAGATCGTCTCATCTGCATGAGGATGTTCATGAAACAGTCGTAGCCGATGAGCCCTTCTTGGTTCTGTAGCACCTTGTTCTCCTCCATAGCACTGACCACAGCTGATGCAGCCAAGGCCATCTCAATCCACTCCAGCAAGTAGCGCAGGGACCCTCTCTGGGAAGCCAGCCCTAGCAGTAGCTCTGAGGCAAGCCGCCGCCCTAAAATATCCGCCCCAGAGTTTGGCATGGTCACCCCCTTCAGAAAAGTGGTGACCTGGGCCAGGCAGTCCAGGCCCATTGGCGGGATCTTGCTCTCGTTGGCCAGAGAGAGGGGCGGCAGGGAGCTAACCACATCAATAGCTGTGTGGATGACGTCATTACACAAGTTTATGTTGCCCCCAGGACCTCCACCGGGGCCTGGTGGAGGGGGCATCAGCCAGCTCTGGCGTAGGAGAGCAAAAAGAAGGCTGAGGCCCGTGCGGACACCCATCTCAATGAGGGCATCGGTGCTGGAGCGTGGCCGCTCGCTGACAGAGTGCAGATCAGCCGAGCCCGAGTTGTTCTCTGGAGAGTGCTGCTGCTGCTTGACCTTTCCCTTGTCGTGGTACTTGTTGGAAAGTGCGTAGAAGATGCGCTGGAGCACCAGCACGCGTTTGCGCAGGGCAGCAGCAAAGGGAGAGTCAGAGCAGACCATCTTGGCCAAGGCCAACTGGCTGCTGAGTAGGGCATCCAGGTAGTGCTCCTGTTCATCGCTAGAGAGGGATTCACGCTCAAAGTCTGGAAGCTGGGGGCCTTTCAGACACAGCACCTGCTGGGGCAGCAGCACAGCCTCTTTGTTGGCCAGCAGCTTTGAGTAGAGCACCGAGACTCCCTCCCGCGTGGCTATGGACTCGCTGTCCTCCGTGATCCATGAGCTGTTTAGGTGCTCCAGCCATTTGAGCTTCACCGGGGGGATCATTAAAGCCATGGCATGTCACTCTGGAGCCATCAGTCCTGAAAACATTGAGTCGACATCATACTAAATGTTAATAACAAGCTTGTAGACAGAAATTTGTAATTTTACATGCCGTCTTTTCTCAAAGGGCCACATGAAGGCAAAGAAGTCAATAATCTTCAGTTTGAGGCTATCAATAGTTTCCAGTTTGCAATATTCTTCTAGGTGTCAACCTAAACCAATTATCACAGCTTCTTCACTGGATAATCCCATGCATCAAGATGAATGAAACAAACAGTCTCCTTAACATGGATGAGGCAATCAGGGTAAATACGACCTATTATATATCAAAACAGAAAATAGGTTATCTATATTTTTCCTTTAGAGTAGGACTGTCTGCTGAGTGAAAATGTCTGATTTCTGCCACGCTGCAGTAAATGAGTGTTCTGCAAAAAAAGACCACTGCTCTCAGTGTAAATAACAGGTTTACAAATGCTTTATCATCTTACTCAAAGTATTATTATCAATTGTACCAAAATTATATATTTGCACATTGATTTTATCTCATTACTTTTGTCATTTGTGAAGTTACGCCAAACTTTTGAGCAATAACTCAACACGTGTTGTTGACCTGTGCATAACCGGTCAAAGAAGTCCAAACTGTGCTTTGAAGAATCAACAAGTCAAAACAACAAGCAATCTTCTTAACCCTTGTGTTGTCCTTCGGGTCCCAGTGACCCAAAGGACAACACAAGGGTTATGTACTTCTGCTCACAGTTTAAGCTGACCAAAATGCTGTACAAAAAAGCACTAAGGTGCTGTATTAACCCTTGTGTGCAGGCGTAGTTCAATAAGTTTGTGTGTGTCACTGTGTGTGTATGGGAGGGACTGTTACGAATAATCTATCTGAGCAACCAAGCATTTTATGAAAGAGGAGTTATCAGCAATAATCATTCACCAGCAATAACTTTTATAGTTTGCTAGGACCGATTCAGGTCGGGTATTTTTCAATTGAAAATACTCGCATATTTACAGCGATCAAGATTAACGTAAAAATTGGCCGGAATTCTCCTTTAACTCTTTCATTGTTTTTAAAGTTCAATAAATGCAACATCTTTCCAAAATTCAATGATGACACAATCCATGAAACACAAATGCTTGAGAAATGCCTTAGACATTAATCAACACCTTTTTGGGATAACATGTTAAATATTATGCATGTATTTATGTATTACAGATTAAATCCCTCATAGATTTAATGTAATCAATGTTTACTAGGGGGTGTGCAAAAAAAATCGATTCACATTCAAATTGCGATTCAAGCTCTACCGATTCAAAATCGATTCAAAGAATTCCAAAAAACGATTCATATTTTTAAATTCTTTTTAATTTATTATTATTATTTTTTTAATTGTATGTCTACTGCAATCACACAGGAAAAGTAACTACATTTACATACTGTGAATCGTTTTTTTAAACCGAGAATCGTTTTTGAATTGAAAATCAATTTTGAATCAAATCTTGAGCCTGAAAATCGATATTGAATCGAATCGTGACATTTTCTGAATCGTGCACCCCTCATGTTAGCTGCAGGCTATTATCTTACAGCTGAAATAAAAACCCATTCAGACAGAGCACCTGCACTGATCTATTTGACTTGTAAACATTAAGTGAAATAACCAAGGAAGGAAGCAGTAAACTGCATATGGATTGGCAAGACGATGGATCTGCTGACAAACAGACTACTGCCGACTAGAAGACTGGCTATGACCTCTAAGGTTAAATACAGTGACATGCAATTTCAGGCTCAGCACCTTGAATGATTTTTGAAAATCCTATGCAAAGTAAAGTAACCAAAACAGCAACATTCCTGGCTAAAGCACACAGAACCCTACAACATTGTGTTGACCAAGCGGGCTAATCTCAAGGGTCTCCGAATGTGACGTGATCACTAGGGCTGGGTTTAAGTAATCTATTCTCCAACTATAATCAATCTTTGTTTGAGTGATCAAATATCGATTAATAAAATCCCCAAATCGATCGTTTAATATATGCCTTTTCACCTGGTGTATTCTAAAAAATATTTGAGGTTTGCTTCTTGCTTGTACAATTTACAGAGAATCTCTTTATATCGAAGCAAAATTGGTGTATTGTAACTGAAATGTCCCTAACCTAATTGATATCGAATTAAAAATATAATTGAATCTGGACCTTGTGAATCTGAATCAAATTGGGAAATCATTGACGAGATCGAGCCCTACTGATCACAGCATGCATTTTGCCATTGTAGATTTGATTGTAAAAGGAAAATGGCTGGAAATTAGGCCAGTAAAGAAACAGAACAGTTAGGGCATTTTTTGTCACTATACTGTTGCCAAGCCTCACAAGACAAATACAAGGTCTACTGCGAGCATTACCTGATCCATCCAGAATTGCAATATACAAAGCCTACACAGTATGTGAACTACAGAACCACATACTGTTGTGAAAATGCTGCCAACTTTAACCAATATGCACCTATTTAACACAGAACATACAATGCATTTTATCAAAGCCATGTGAACTAATCAATAATATCTTAGGCTGTGGTTCAGTGTGTGAGTGTGCAGGTCAAGACACTCATTCATGTCATGAAGGACTTTTGAATATTCATTACAGCCAGTGGTGGAACATGAATAAGTGCATTTACTAAAATAATGTAGGCTACATTTCAGATTTGGTATCAATTAGGTTAGGGACATTTCAGTTAAATACCAACTTAAAAGAGATTCTCAGAGAATATATTTTAACCCAGCCCTACCTAAGTACAATTTTGAAGTACTTGTGCTTGAGTATTTCTATTTTCTGCTACTTTATACTTCTACACCACTACATTTCATGGGCAAATGTTGCACTTTTTACTTCACTACATTTATTTGATAACTTCAGTTACTTATACAAATCTTAATAATGTAAATGGACTGTTCTTATATAGCGCTTTTTCTAGTCTCAACGACTACTTAAAGCGCTTTTACATAGTACAGGAACCATTCACACACATTCATACACTGTGGCCGAGGCTGCCGTACAAGGTGCCACCTGCATATCAGATAATCTTTCACACACATTTACACTCCGATGCGCAGCATTTATAGAAATATACGTATATTTAAAAGAAATGCCATTCTGCATGACGAGTACTAAGATGGATTTATTATTAACATTTTGTGCTTGCATCCATTCTTGGTGCCTGTTTTTGCTTTAGGTTATAGTGAAGGGAAGTGTCTTTCTTCAGACACTCCTTTGTGTTGACAGTCACACTAAGGTTACAGGCAACACTGCAGCTGTTTAGTTAGGGCTGGGCGATATGGAGAAAATCACATATCACGATATTCTTGACCAAATACCTCAATATCGATATTGCGGCTATATTGTAGGGTTGACAATTGGTGCTTTTACAAAATATGTTCAAACTTAGATTTAAGATAAATAATCATTAGTAATGTGGATATAAAATCAAAGTGGGGAAAAGGCAAATAATAGAACAGTTACAACAGTCTGGTTCAGAAAGTTCACGATATTACAATATCCAAAACCTAAGAAGATATCTAGCCTCATATCACGATATCGATATAATATCGATATATTGCCCAGCCCTATGTTTAGGTACAACCACAATGTGAATATAGGCGGTTATCATCTAGGAGCCTGTTTATAAAATAAAACA
This sequence comes from Perca schrenkii, assembly GCA_025617405.1. Taxonomy (NCBI): domain Eukaryota; kingdom Metazoa; phylum Chordata; class Actinopteri; order Perciformes; family Percidae; genus Perca; species Perca schrenkii. The sequence goes on from CM046787.1 coordinate 41,801,335, forward strand.
GCTCCACATTTAACAGCTGCAACATTAAACTGATGTACACATTAATGCATCAATAATTATTATTCTGATATTAGCCATTCTGCATGAAGAGTAACTTACATTTACTTTTGGCTCAATTAGTATATTTTGATGCTAAAACTTTTGTACTTTTACTTAAGTAACATTGTTAATGCAGGACTTGTTACAGAGTAGTTCTACACTGTGCTATTGCTACTTTTAAGATCTGAGTCTGTCTTCTACCTCTGACTGCAGCCTGCCTGAGCTACTGTAAAATCATCATCCTATTGTATAAACACTCATGTTTAATATTAACATTTTGTGCTTGCCTCCATTTTTTGGTGCCGGTTTCGCTCCAGCATACAGTGAAGGTGAGTGACTTTCTTCAGACACTCCTTCGTGTTGACAGCTGCTTGACAGTCACGCTGATAAGGTTACAGGAAACACTGCAGTTGTTTAGGGTACGACTAGTGTGATTGTAGGCGGTTAGCATCCAGCTAGCTAAATTAACAAGTCCTATGCATCAACCAGGCATCACCGGCCCATGCTAACATTAATTTAATTGTTTTTAGCTGAGGTTGTTAGCACATAATTAACAACCGGCAGATAACAAAAAAATAAACAGCTAGTACCACGACACTTGCAGCAGGCTGGTAAGCAGAAGAAGGTTGCTAACCTGCTTATTGTGTCAGATTAGAAAGGCAGTTTGTTTTGCAACGGCTGTCATCTGACAATACTGTTTACGTTAGCTACCGTCAGCTAACTTTCCGCACGTCACTCAGCTAGCAAAGAAAGCATAAAATACCAAAAGCACAGATGTGACACCCTGATGTGCAGAAATGACAGCAGGCTAATAAATAACTTACGTAACGTTAGTCATATTAGTACGCACGCCTGTCCAAAAAGTCCAACTCCATATTGCGGGAGCTATTTGAGCCAGTGTTGGCTTATCTGCTGTATCATAGCACGTTAGCTTGCTAGCTAGACTTCCTAACGTTAGCTGGAATAAAAAGCTCGCTTACCAGTAAACTGTCAAAGGCCTCCTCCCTCTTCTGTGCGTTGTGCCTACACAATAACCTGCATTTGCTTCATTGCATTAACACGAACAGTGCAGTCAATATCTGTAGCTATGCTTCGATAATGTTAATGTGAAAGCAGAGAGAGCCATGTATGGGTTTCCATGCCTCCGACCGCCTCTCCCGTACCTTCCACTGTAACTACTAGGGGAGCAGTCTGCTAGACCCAACCCCTCACCGAGCCCCAGCCCCAGCCCCAGCCCAGGGCTGTGACGTTGGGACCTGTAGTCTATTTCAAATTCAATTCAAAGGGGTTTTATTATTGATATGGGAAGCTGTAGAAGCCCATTTCCGCCAATGTGATGGGAAAAAAAAATTGTTTTTAGTATCTCAAAATAATTAGAAAAACTATCTCAAAATAATCACTTAGTATTATCATATCAATGACTTAGCATTTCAAAATGAGAAATGTTCTAAAAAAAAAACAACATTTGTTAAAGTGCTCATATTATGCCCACTTTCAGTTTCATAATTGTATTTAGAGGTTATATCAGAATAGGTTTACATGGTTTCATTTTCAAAAAAACACCATATTTTTGTTGTACTGCACATTGCTGCAGCCCCTCTTTTCACCCTGTGTGTTGAGCTCTCTGTTTTAGCTACTGAAAAAGCCAAAAAGCATAATATGAGCACTTTAATATTGAAAGCTTCTCATTATTTTGAGATAGCCTACTAAGGGCACTTTCACACCTTTAGTTCTGTAGACTTTGGTTGAAGTTCCAACATTGTTGTATTTTTCATTTGGTTTGAAAGTTCACACTGCACTTTAACAAGCACACCAAACAGTGTAAACAAATATGGGTCGAAACTGTTGCTGGTCTATTGGACAGAATATCCAAGTGAAAACTTCCTGGTCTCAGAAATAAGAGAGCGACACACATTTTTTATCATCTTGAGTTTTCTGGTTTTGCTTTAATGTTTCTAATATTTTAGAAGAAGGTGAACAATATGAGCAGCTGACAGACAGCGAGTGAAAGAGAGCGCGGGCCCTGATGAGAGAGAGATGATGATGACAGACAACCAGCGATGTGTCGTCATAATAGATCATGGATTTTAAAGTTATCATCCTTTAGTTTAAATCATATATAGATTCGTAATTTATGTGCAAGGTTGAAATTGCAGGCTAGTAAACACACTGTTTTTGGTTTACTTCCTGTATTTGGGTTGGTTTGCATTCTCACCTAAAGTAAATTGAACTCTAGAGCACTTGGAAGCAAACTGATACCCACGTTTTCAAGCAGACCAGAGTTCTGTTGTTTGGACTGCACCAGATGAGCTTTCACACCGACCCAAACGAGCTAGACTCTCTCAAGAAATGCTCCAAGGTTGGGTTAAAAATGGACCAAACTGCTGCGGTGTGAAAACAACCTTAGTCATTATTTTGAGAAAGTAATTCATTATTATGACTTACTTACTTTTCATCACGTTGGCAGAAATGGACTTCCATAGTAATAGACGTTTACATTGTGTGAATTACAAACAAAAATGTACATGTACTAGAATAAAGTGTAAGCATAGCTGTGCGACATTGAAATGAAATATATAAATTAAAATAGGTAAAGTTTAACTAATATTTACATGTAGGCCTATATATACAGATAAGTAAAGATAACTCAAGATACAATAGAATACAAATAGAATAGTGTGGACATTGCAATAAAAAAAATATAAAAACAAATAAGTGAGAACTACAGTATGTAAACATTACAGCATTTTCAAAGTATATCGAGGTATCTGTTGTGTATGACTGTGAGTGTCTATACCATAGAAATATAATTATTTCATTTTATTTCTATGGTCTATACAGTATACAGAGCAGCACAGCACTGCAGATGGTCAGTGCGGGAATACACAAATGATTGACAGCCTTTATGGTGGTTTTATTCCAGTGGTCACAAAAGCTCACAAATCTTGCTTTGCACATTGCTGTATTTCATCCAGCCGGTATGGATGTTATTTTTGTAGTCATGTTTTCAAAATCTTTTTGGGGTGTTTGTAATGTGTGGAAAGTATATGTCTCTGATGTCTTGGTACAAGTGGCAGGTAGTTGGGTGCGGTTCCGTACAATCTGTCACAATGTTTTTCTGTCTCCCAGCATGATTATTTCCCTGCCTGTCTGTCTGCCTACATGTTCTTCCTCTGTATGCTCACACACCATACAGTCAACGGGGGCTCATGTCATTCACACCCACATAGACAAAGAAGCTCCAAAACACACAGCAGTTCAACATGGCAAGTGTCCAATACTGCCATCTCACTGTTTCACCATTGTCATTGCATGCATTGCACAAATAATTAAAATGTGAACATATGACACATTTTTATTTATTTATTGTCATATGCACAACAATTACAGAGAAGCAGTCGTTGGCAGTTGCAATCTTACATGTCAGGCTTCCTCCAACAATTAAATATGTATAAGAAGAAAAGTAAGTAAAAAATGAGAATCTAAGACATCAGAAGACATAAAAAGTTCAGAAGCTAAAATATAGGGATACAATAAAATCAAAATCACCTTTATTGGCCACAGTATGAGTACACATACAAGGAATTTAACTCCAGTTTTTTTGCATTGCTCTCATGTACTTAAACAGAAATAGACACGACATACTGTTCTAACAAGGACAACAAACCTGGACAAATCAAATTTAAGAATAGACAGGACTATTAAGTACACAATATGTGGAAAAATGTGTTTATATAAATATAAGACCAATGACCAACAATAAAATTAAAATGTCTACATACAATTATTCTGTAAGTTGCAAACTATAATAGTTTAAAGAAATAATAAATACAATAGAATAATATATATTTGTGGTATACAGGTATACAGTAACTGTAAAGTGAATCAACTGTAATGTAAACAGAAATGTAGCATATGCATGATGAGAAGTAATACATATATATGTAGAGATGTAAACGGTAAGTAAAAGTATATAAAGGCTGTTAATAAAGTGATAAAGGTCCAGGAATAAATATGTCAAAGTAATGTTTATCATTAGCAGTAAATTATAGGATAATTTGTTTAAGAATCATAATTATTATTAATTGTTATGATGATGTTAACAGAAATTCACTCAGTTGTGACGTCGTTGTGTAATGTCAAGTGGTGTCTACAGTGGGTTTAGTGGTTATCTTTACAGTGCAGACACAGAGAAGACCACTCCCACTCCCTATCTCGGAAGCTGATCCTGTTTTTTAAATTTTTTTTTAATATTTAGGCCTCTTCTTTAGGAAGCTGACATTAGAGAGCGTGAGTAATTACTGTATCTCTGTTTGTATTCTGGTGATGTGGATGAGGCCATAGAAGGAGGCTCTCAGTGGAGTGTGTGCACAAGTTTCCACAACAGCTTTATATTGTGAGTTATCCTATCAACACAACTGCAAGAGTGTGGGGGCTACTAATGGCTCAGTCAGCACAGGTCTAGTTTATATCCACGACGTTCCACTTCCGGGATTGCTCCGTTGCCGACAGAAATTTAGGCCGGATATCCGTTGCCTTGGGCTTTCTTTGTGTTGGCATTTTAAACTGTGTTAGAATTCTAACCTCTGGTGGATTTATGAGGACTATGGTTAACTGCTCCTCAGATCTCTGCAGGGTAAATCCGGACAGCTAGCTAGACTATCTGTCATATCTGAGTTTTCTGTTGTTCGACTAAAAGAACTTTTGAACGTACACATGTTCCACCAAAACAAGTTCCTTCCCGAGGCTATTTTGCAGAGGCACCGTTGCTCCGTACGGCGCTTAACGCGGCCCAAGACGATTGTGATTGGTTTAAAGAAATGCCAATAAACCAGAGCACATTTCCCATCCCGGAATGCTGTGTGGACTCGCCAGACAGTCTGGCAAAGCGAGGCAAGCACAGGTCAAACTTTTTTACACTGCAAAAAAAAAAAGAGTCCTTTGGCCAAATGCTGGTAAAAGTTGCAAAAGGTTGGTAGATTTTTGCTTCACTCACTAGCCAAAAAACAATGGTAATCTATTGAGCGGAACATTTACTAGCCATTTGGCTTGTGGACTAAAAAGTTCATTTTGGACCCTGACTCCAAAGCTTCAACCTCAGCCCTGTATGCGCTTTCAACAGATATACAATCAGGAAGTGCAGAGCATTAGAGTAAGAGGAACTTTACCTGTTTCTGCTCTTCACAGGAACGGTTATGTTTCATTTTTAATAACATACGTTTTGTGTTTAAGGTGACTTGAACATGATAAGTCACTTTCCACTTTTATGTCTGTAAAAACACCTTTTAAGTACCATTCAGCACTGGTGCACTTTAAATTGCAGGACAGAGCTCACAGAAAAACAGCCCTAACATATGATCACTATACAACTGTTATTATGGCTAACATGATAGTAAACAGTTGCCTACTTCCGCGACCAACACAAAGAACAATATAATCCCTTTGGAGTTGGGTTTCTGGCCACCCTACAAATCAATAGACTGTACTGGATACTTCAAAATGACATTATTAAGTACCGTATGTAACTAAAAGTACCAAAGCATAAATAAGTCAATTAGAGAATTAATGAGATAATGCACAGATTACAAGTTAAATTAGCAATTGTCAAATGTATGGTAAACATCATATATGGTGGAAAATAAATAAAGCACTCTTGGGCAGCGTCAGATTATTTGATAATTTGTAAATTATAGTGTGGTCTACACCTACTCTATCTGTAAAGTGTCCTGAGATAACTCCTGTTGTGATTTAACACTATTAATACAATTGATTGAATTGAATTCTCTATTTTTGAATAAAGAGCTGCTTAAAGGACAAATCCGGCGCTAAATGAACCTAGGGGTTAATAACACATGGGTACCGAGTCGACCGTTCTCTGGGATTTGTTTTCACGGTAATCGAATGTGACCAGTTTTAGCGCAAACCGCTAATTGACCGTTCGCAAAAGCCACGCCCCCTAGTTATTGTTACTACGCCCGTCAAACAATTGAGAACCAGACACATAGCCATGGCTGGGTTGAGCTCCATACCTATTGGTATAAGTGATTGGTTTTGGAGTAATGCAGCAGACATATCCTCCAGGGCACGACAGAAAGGGCTGCAATATGCAGTGGAGGGATGTGTTCAATGACCGTCAACCTCTAAGCTAAGCTAAATTATCTGTGTCGATAGCAAAATGTGCTTGACAGGCTAACAGCTATCAGGCTGCCTGAATTTCCTACGGAATAATAAAGTATCTAATGTTCTAACTTTACTACTTTCGATAATAATGCTATATAGAACCACAACTGTTAACTTAAGTCCAGTTTTACAGATTGTAACTGTTATGTACTTAGCTACTTACTTATTGATAATTGATATAAGTTAGCTCGCTAGCTTTACTTACCTTGGAGCAGACATATGTAGCTATGCTTATTAATCTTCGAGGCATTTAGCTGTGAGTGAGGTCTCCCACACTGCTTAACCCACTGTCGGCATCTTTCCGCTTGGGTCTTGGACTTTGGAAAGGCGAAAAAAAACAACCCCTCCCTCTAAACTTTTGGGGTACCTGGTGTCAGACTTGCAGGTGCCATAGGCGCATTGTTTCACCATCTTGCTGAAATTGCAATGTTTGACGGGGGTCCTTCTCCTTAGTTACAGTTGCTGAGCTAGGATTGGACGAGGACCGTTCGAGGGCGGGGTTTTGCGAACGGTCAATTAGCTCATAACGCTAGTCGTTGGGGCACTGGTAAAGTAAAAAGAAATCGCTATTTCTTTACCACTAACAAGGCCCAAATAATCGACTGATCATGACTGTTTTCCCAAAATGGCGCCCGCACGTATACGTGAACGGTACTGTCTTTATAAACCATCCTTTAGCCGTGCCGCGGCGACTAGCATTGTAAGCTAATTAGCGGTTTGCGATAAAACTGGTCACATTCGATTAGCATGAAAACATCCCAGAGAACGTCAACTCGGTACCCATGTGTTATTAACCCCTAGGTTCATCTTGCGCCGGATTTGTCCTTTAATAATCAGAGCACAGGCTGAGATAATACAGTCTAAAAAATACTCCATTACAAGTAAAAGTCCTAAATTCAAAATGTTACTTAAATAAATTACAGAAGTACCATCAGCAAAATATACTTAAAAGTATAAAAAGTAAAAGTACTCATTATACAGACCGTCACCTTTTATTTCAGGTGCAGCTTCCCCTCCTGGTCTGAAGTCTCGTTCGTGTCCCAGCTGGTCGTTCTCTCCGATCTGTTCCAGTTTATCCCAGCAGGCAGCAGCTCGCATCACTGCCGACATGACTAACGGCCCCCCAGCTGACGCACTTGTTAGCTCCGTGATTCAGCAGCTGGCCCAGGGGGTCTGTCATTTCAGTTTAAATGGCATTTCAAATGAATCATCAGATCATTTTCACCACCAAAACAAAAACTGTGAAAATGAATACAACGGTCATGTAAACTTATTCTGCACGACTGGTCTGCTAATCATAAAAAAAAAAAATCCAGCTTCAGCCAACACGGTTCTTCTGAAATTCTGCATTTAACTATACTGAAGCAATTTTAAGACGATTGTTTGGATATTTTTGTATAATTCAAGATATTTTATATCTTTTCGTAGCCTGCAAGCACCTTGAAGATTCCATATTGTAAACAGTGAGATTTTCATGTCTTTTTTTATTATAAAGCAGGTTGAGGTGCTATGTAAATAATGTTAATTAATCCAGAAACTGTGCCTTTAAATGAGCCGTCAGGACTTCCATACAGTTTTGATGTCACAAATATACTATTTATAGGTACAAAGTGCCGCTACAGTGCCGTTAGAGTCATTCCCCGGCTGCAATGATGGCGCAGAGACTCTGGGAGCACAGATCTAAAAGACCAGGAAATGCTGACTAATCAGAGTAGACTGGGCTTTTTCGGGAAGGGGGCTTAAAGAGACAGGCACTAAAACAGAGTGTTTCAGACAGAGGGTGAATAAAGGTATATTCAGACAAACAGTATGAGAAAAATAAAATGTTTTTTAAACATTAAATCATGTAAACATGTTTTAGTATAAACCCAAAGTACAAATACATATAAACCTCAAAATGAGAATATGGGACCTTTAAATGCCCAAAATGCTACCAGCTCAGATTTTGATCCAGTTGCCGTCTAGAAAAAATACTCAGTACTTCAGTAATGTGGAAATCCACCAGAAATTGGTTCACTGGACTCAAGTGAACGCTGTGCTGATCTTCTGTACGTGCTGATGTACACGTATACACTCACGAGACTGGAGTAACATAAATATTGTGGGTGCTACGGTCCAGTGCAACTTTACAAAGTCAACAATATTGTGTAAGCGTACCTGTGTAAACATGAGCTGGCTGTCACAGCATTGTTCAATCTGGACCCATGAGTTACCTACTTTTCAACGTGTGAATGAATCTAATTTCATTTCAAAACCTTTGATGAGACATTTGCAGGTATAATTTAATAATACACACATCCATAGTGCCAATACAAATGTTTAATACTGTTTTTTAAAATTAAGCTATCGGAGACTAAATACTCAAATGAAAAAGCCATTGTGTCTTTACCTTTATCGCCAACACACAGCACAACAGACTGGCATTACTAAAATAAAAATGCTACTGAAATGCTTCAGCTGAACAGGTGAGGATGTACCTCATTGTTGAAATTAAATTTTTTCTAGGGCTGGCCCACTAATCGGTCTTAGTCGAAAAGAGTTGAAAAGTGAAGATTACTTTAGTCGATTAGTCATTTTTTATGTTTTTTCATGCTGAATTACTTCTATCCAAGAAACTTATGAGCACACCTCTGGTAAACACAATATTTAAAGTAGTGCTTTTACATGATTTTTTGTGAAGAAACTCCGTTTTAGAGATGGTAAATGGATTGCATTTATATTGCGCTTTTCTAGTCTTGACGACCACTCAAAGCGCACACCACTGTCGATTAGTTGACAAAATCAAATGAGTGTTAGTCAAATAAGAATGTCTTTAGTCGAGCAAAGCCCTTGTATTTCCAGCACGAAAATGTGCAGTTTGTCTGCAAAAATAAGATAATACTTCTCTGGTGTGAAACTATATTTCTGCTAAATATTTATGTGTAGCGACAGATTTCATCCTTTACGACCTGACACAGTCCTCCCTATAGTCACATTGAATCTGTACCTGTCAGCGTTGTGATTTTAAATGGTTTTCGGTTACACTTAACTTGAAGGTATCTACAATAGAGTGACAGGATACTGTCATGAACGTGTCATAAACATTATATAGACATAACGCTTCTTTTAGTAAGTGTCATTCGGTTTTTGTCATGACAAGTTAGGGTTAGAGTTAGGGTTAGGGTTCATGTGTCATTGTCAGTGTCATGTGTTCATGTGTGTCATGTGTTCATGACAGTGTCATGTCACTCTTATGTAGATACCTTCAAGTAAAGTGTTACCTGATTTTCTAATAACTGTAAAGCATTCATCGTTGCTGTCCGGTTTCAAAGTCCAGGTTGATCCCGGACAGCAGCTCTCCTCGACAGGAGCGGTTCAGCAGCTCCTTCAGGGCTTCGTTCACGTCGTTGTTGAAGACGGTGGAGAAGCTGCAGTTGGGGTATCCTCCGCCACCCCCGTCCGTGGGAAATGAACCCATTACCTCCTGCACCCATTTCAGCTCGTTGCTGAGCTCCAGACGCAGCGCGTCAAAGTGGCTCTGTCTCTCCTGGTAGCGGCTGCTGACGGCCCCGAGGCTGGAGCTGAAAGCCTGCATGTCGTCCTGCAGGCTCCTCTTAAAGGCCTCCACCTTACGGAACTCGTAGCGGATTTGCGAGAGCTCGTGGCGCACATCTTCGCTCTCCTCCTTGTACCAGGCCTCCTTCTCGTTGTATATGGAAACCATGGCATCGATGTCTTCCTGCAGAGAGTCGTGGGCTGCTGCCAGGCTAACAAACGAGCTCTCCATCTGGTCAATGTCCTCTACCACCTGGGCAAAGCGTTCAAAGTTTACGTAGGTGTTGTTGGGCGGCATGCTCGAGTGGGACTTGATAGTGTACTCTCTGAGGCGCTTGGTCTTCAGCTGGCGACGCTCCCGTTTCCTCGGCTCCTGGGCTTTATTTTCCTCCTTGTGCTCGTTGGACTTCAGGGATTAAAAAAGGGAGCGTTAGTGTCGTCCAAATAAGGACGAAGTAGGCACAGATACAGACAGCTCATGCTATTATTTATAGACCATTTCACAGTTGTAAAAAATAAACATTCTTAATTGCCCCAAGTTGATTTCCTAATCAGGCCTTAAGAGTTAGGCCCGACAAGGCCCGAGCCCAACAGAATTCTCCCCGAGCCCGACAAGTACATTTTGATTAACAGCTTTTTAAAAGCCCAAACTCGTTTACAGCCCGACATTATTCAAATGTGCGCATGCGCACAGTTCTTTAGCCCTTTGTCAAGAATGAGTCATTTATACATGTTTTAAAATAATTTATTCATGACTAACGTAGGCACTTGGAAGTTGGAACAAAGAAATAAAATACGTCCTCCAGAGGCCAGCCTCCGTTTCACCTCCTCAGCATCCATTTTCACGCTAACTGAAATGCTTCACCTGACCGCTCATTTACCGCGCAACCTAGAGTGCAAGCCCGAGCCCGTGTAAAATGATAGAAATTAAGACCGAACCCGACCGAACCTGTCGGGACCCGTCCCGTTCGGGCAAAGATCTTCAGCTCTATATGAGACATCAACTGACAGGAAGTTAACAAGAGGTGCAAGCTGTTGCCTAGCAATGGAATTCCATTGAAAAGGTCTGTAGAGCTCAACAGTGACCGCCCAATTTTTAACGGCTCTGGTTCCGAAAGTGTTTTTCCCCATTCAGTTGTTTCATTGACTTTTAGAAAATTGCTTATATATAGAGTTTTAAGTCTGGAACCAAACCAACCAGCTACGAGAGGAATCATGAGCATAAAACATTTGATTTGGCGCAAAAAAACATTTTGAAAACGGCAAAAAAGGGAAAAGGTGCAAGACTGTACAGAAACTATCAGACTTCAATCGCAGAAGCTCGCTCTAGCTGTTCACGGTTTCGCGGGTACGGTGAACGTTTCTATGGTAAAAGCGAGTTGGACCAATCAAAGACGTTGCTGTTACGCTTAGGTTTGTGGGTACTGTCGTTTTTCTCCATAAGATCGTGGATAAAACATGTTTTTCTTCAAGGTTGATTTCATATAGACTTCTAGCTTCTACAGGAGCAGAAACCTTCGTTTCAAAACCACGTAGCTCGTGGTCAGTCTACCTCGGATGGTTTAGACATCATGGCTGATAATCAGAATCCTTATGGAGAAAATCAATGGCATTTTTACTTCTGGAAACACACTGTTAAGCTCTATACTATGGTTGAGTCCGAAATTGCATATACCAATATCTATACTATCGTTCGACATACTTTTGCGTAAAACAACATTAGCGTGTATCTTTTTTGGACGCACTAAGCTGTAATTTTCAACGTCACTTCCCGAGAGCCTCCTTGCCGGTTAGAGACGCGTAACCGTGGTAACCCCTGCCGACCTCCGCTCTTGCGGCATTGCCAGATAATGCTTGAATTACTGATTGCAGATTTTAAATGATGTAGAAATGTAAATAAAAGCGTTATTGATGTTACAGAGCTGCCTTAGCTGCTGTCCGTTTGTCTGTTTTGAACTTTGTGGTTACTACCGCATTGCATTGTGGGATACATATGCAGGCGTAGTGACCAGTGTTTGCATTTTGTAAAATTTAAATGGAAATAGTATGCAATTGAAATACTATTTTTTATTCTAAGACTTGGGACGTATCTCAAATACTCAGGGGCGTCGGGGAAAAAGGGGACTGAGTACCCAGGGCCCTCATTTGAGAAGGGCCCAAAAAGATGCTAGAATGAATAGCTGTGGATGCGGGGAGGGGCCCATTGAAAATGCCTTTCTACAGGGCCCAGAATGTTGTGCTACGCACATACTGTTTTAGCCTACTAGCATTAGTATGGAATTTCTGACGCAACCTCTGTCTAAATCAGAAACGTTCCAAATTTTACACATAGTATTGCGGCGTATAAAACTTAAAAACTAATCCAAACGCCGCAGCAGGCTAAGACATGTGGTTTTACACTGAAGACGCGTCACGCTGAACCATTGCACTTGATGTAATGTCTTTAATGATCCATTTCACAGACTTGGCAAGAAGCAGCACTTACTTGTATTGATGCATTTCTAAGCCGTGCAAAGATACCTCAGACAGTGCAGTAATAGCAGATACCAACGGTGACGGTCAACAGAAAGTTTCTCCACGTGCTCACCCTGCAGCCATCATACCAACACCTGGTCAAACCCGCACAAGTGAATGCACACACACACTAATACAGTTACCACACCCCGGTGACACCCACAGTAGTCAGCGACGTCACTAAGCGTGTGCACATACACAACAGTGCAAAAAAGGAAGAAAGCTCATAAGATGAATCAAACCCGATGTATGGCTCCTACACATAGGATTGTTATAAGTAATAAGAGAGAGAGAGAGACAGAGAGAGACAGACAACCAGCAGTCATTGGTAAAAGAACCTGGAAGCTTAGCATCAAAATGTGTGCAGATGTAAATAGGAACAGCTTCCCGTTTCAGTGTAGTGCACAATAACAAGGAATTACCAGGCAATGTGTTGCTTTAGCAAAGCTCTTCTTCAAACGTCACAATAGAATCAGGAAGTTAAGCCGCCTACACATGATCAGAGGTAAACCCGCGAGGTAGAGCACAGGGTTATTGTGCTTCCAGCTTTGGTTGCGCCCTGAAAGGTCAGCCACAACGAGGTCAAAGTTGAAATCATTTGAACTTTGAGCGCAGAGCTCGGTGGCAATTCCGAGCCGTGCATGACAGGTCACTTACGCTTTTCTGGACTGGAAAACAAATTCATCATCCAACTTCCAACAGTTTTATCCCCTGTCATGCAACACTGTGGGGACATCCACTAAATGGAAGTTTGAATCATTTTATTCTTCTATTTCAATGGTAAATAATACATTTGGTGCTTAAAATTAAACCTTTTTTATCGGTTAAAATAATAATAATTGAAGGTAAGTACAAAAACATCAATTTAACAGCTGAATCATAACTTTTGAACGGTAGTAAACTGTTAACCTGTAAAAAAAAGTAAAAAATAATTGAGGACGTGAAGCTTTATTTGCTTTACATGTTTGTATTTTTGTGATAACCCGTCATTTAGAGTCACTATTGGTCATTTACTGTAACAGGATTCAGATAATGGCGGACCCAAATGCAGAGATAGCAGGGCAGTGGTGAGCTTGAGGATTTAATGAACAAAAATCCATACAACGAAAGGAGTCCTGAAGACAGCATGCAAAAATAGTTCCAAAACGTAAAGGAAGCCAAAAGAACAGGAATCACGAAAAACAGTAACTGTAACAGCGAGACAAAGGGGAGAGACTCCACACACAAACACCCCAAAACAAATGCAATGATCTGACCAGAGACAAAGACAACACAGAGACTAAATACACAAGGTAACGAGGTGAACAAGGGACAGGTGACACGAGGGCTCAGGAACAGGTGAAAACACATCAGGGCGGGGCAGACAATCACAAAGGCGGGAAAACACAAGGCAGGAAGTAAAACTAGACATGACACGGGAGAAAACAGACTACAAAATAAAACAGGAAACTGAAACATAAACAACCATGACAAATACTCTACATTTTTTTGGTTGCAATTTAAATAAAACTGTAAAAAGACGTTATTAAAAAATGAAATTCATCTATAATTCCAGCTAGAACTCTACATAATGCAGACAAAGTAAAACATTATATATATCTAAAGGAAAGTTTACACTTTACCTTGATCCATGGGTGATTTAGAGCATCTTGAATTGTTAATCTTTTCCTGTAAGAGAAAAGAAAAAGTTTAAATAATGTTAATAAACTACCATAAACAGAGGGCTTCTGTGATTCTTCTGTGAACATTACCAAACTAAAACACAGAGATTTACTTTGTTTTGCCTTGAAGAAAATGTAATTTACTAAGTTACGCTTGAGCTCTTACTTCTTTCTTCTTTTTTTTCTTCTTTTTTCTAAAATCTGTATATTGGTGGAAACTACACCGGCAATACATAGAATAAAATGTATATAAGTAGAAAAATAATATATTTTTTTAACCTTTTTCTTTAAACATCCATCTTAAACATCATTCATCAAAATGCCTTGAACTAGCACTACAACACTACAAGTAAAAGAATAAGAGTAAAGTAAAATCTAAAATAAAATAAATACTAAAACTAAAAACTAATAAAACAAACAAAATAATGGGGGGGGGGCACACTGATAAAAATAACCTTAGTAAATCATAGCATAAAAGTAGGTGTTTTATGAGCATTTGCCTATGTACCCCGCATTCTCAATAAAATAAAATAAATAAACAAATAAATAAATACTGGAAATGTAAGGTAGATCATATGGGTTCGGACTCTTAAGTTCTCAAAGTAGGTAATGATGGGTTGCCATCTCAAGTAAAAGTTTTTCATTGACCCTTTCAACTTAAATTGAATTTTTTCTAATTTAAGAAAGAGCATAACATCCTCCAGCCAACGGGCTAGCGATGGAGGTGTGGTGGATTTCCAGCTCTTACTTCTTATCCTTCTCCAACAACTGGCTGATGAATTTCTTGGCCAGCTCACTGGTGTGACAGAAGAACTCCTCGTCAAACTCATAATTTACGGCTGAAATGTTTTCCAACGTGTCCTGTTTGGTCTCCCCCAGGAAAGGTGAAGCACCACTCAGCCTGGAACACAAAACATAAAAAAGAAAGAGCAGTTCATCCCCCTGTTTTGACAGGAGCTGCAATGTAATGTGCAGTATACTCTAAGTGACATTTTGGTATTTGTGGTTCACTTGCAGGATGTAGGTGATGACCCCAACGCTCCACATGTCTGCTTCTAATCCCAGTGGCTCATAGTTGACAATCTCCGGTGCTTAAAAGGCAAACAGATGACAGGCAGAAAGTATCTCTGTTAAAGTAGTTGAAAAATGAGCAGACTCCTGTTCAGTGTGACGCATTACCAGTCCAGCAAACCTTTCTCTTAGCATCTAATACCATAGTTTCTGAATCTTTTTGCGTAGACCGATTCCTCCAGTCATCTAAGGCAGGCCTGGTGTGAAGACATTGGTTTTGAGATATCTAACGAGCTTTGAGATGAGGGGATGGAGAGGACTGTTCCATTAATGGTAGGCTTCAGTTTTAACAGTGATAGGGCATGCACCACCTTCATTTCTAAAAGACCAAACTTAATAGGATTTTTCTGTCGATTACAGCCATGTGTGCCAGACGAGGGGACCTTGACTAGGGTCGGGTATCATTTGGGTTTTTTTCCGATACCGGTGCAAAAGCGATACTTAAAAAAATAGGGTAATAGGGTATTTTACAATAACTTTGAATGCACCACAAGGCTTACTAGTTTCAAGTGAATGCACCACGTCTGTGTTGTTTTTCCGACAATGGCACTACGGCAGCTGCACACTTCTTAACGTCCCGCTGCTGGAATCCTCTACAGTGAAATACAGTCACACTTTACACCGTTTAGCTGTCAGCATTTTAACCGTGTTTAATCTAGCTGCTAGCTAACGGTAGGCTAATGTTAGCTGCTGTCAAGTGAAGTGTTTACTAGCGTCACGTGCAGCGATGCTCCTGTTGCCTCTAACGTCTGTTTCAGAGCATCAGAGAGCAGCGCAGAAGGCCTTTAAGTGGCACCGAAATCCGTGTTGCAATTCGGATACCGGTCGTTTAGGCACCGGTGCCGTATTAGCACCAGGTTTCGGTACCCAACCCTAACCTTGACTCGTCTTTTCTGGGCTTTTTTAAATTGCAGAACTTTGGGCAGAAACTACCTACTTCATCTATTTAGTACAGGGGTCCCTAACTCCATCTCTGCACTTGCTATATTGGGTTGTTTTGAGACACATCTGGCTTTAATGTTTTGTATGGTTATAGTTAAAAGGGTTATTTTGGTTTCTGTCTCTATCCTGAGAAGATTAGGTATCCCTTGTCCTATTATTATTGTCCTATTAGCATTGGGGGTGGCAGTAGCTCAGTCAGTAGGGAGTTGGGTTGGACTGGTATGGTGGTGGTGGACTGGTAGCTCGAGAGGTGCCAGTTCACCTCCTGGGCACTGCCAAGGTGCTCTTGAGCAAGGCACCGAACCCCCAACTGCTCTGGGCGTCTTTCCATGGGCAGCCCCCCCACTCTGACATCTCTCCATTAGTGCATGTATAGATACTGAGCATGTGTGTGTAATTCAGGCCTTTGTGTAATGTGTATAATAATAACAACAGAGTGAAAACATTGTAATTTCCCTTGTGGGATTAATAAAGAATAAATTGAATAATTATTATTAATAATTTGGGTGAAATGATATGGAAAACGTTTCCTGCCCCCCCTGTTGATGAGTGGATCACTCAGATTCTATGAGTAGCATCATTTGAAAAAAACTTAAATAAATTATTATGATGATTATTATTCTAAATGGCAAAAGTGGTAATCATTTATGAATGGGCCCCATTAGCAGGAGCCAATAGCACCCACTGTGTGTGTGTGTGTTTGTGTGTGTGTGTGTGTGTGTGTGTGTGTGTGTGTTTGTGTGTGTGTATGTATGTGTGTATATATATATACACACACATATATGTTTATATGGTGTATACTGGTGAAATGCTGGATGTAGATTTGGGTGGAAAACATGATTATATCAGAAAGGTAAAGATAAAGGTAAAACCTGACTGCAACTTAGTAGTTTCATGTTGATTTACACATTATGAGATGTTATTTTAGCGTGGCTAATTGTCAATCTAAGTTACCTTTTCTAAAGACCTTTCACTGGACAGCTCTGACTGTGTCTGTCTGGACATTTTCAGCCTGGATGGACATTAAATGGCAGCTATGGACACTGGAGATACTCTGAATCTTGCATGCATGAGCATCTATTTACTTGCTACTCTGGGGACCTCTTTCGTTTTGTCTGACTGGACGTCAGCAGGTGTGTTGGGTGGAGGGTTCGGACTTGTGTTTCGTTGTTTCTCAGTTGTGTATGTGTTTATAATTTGTCTTACCTACAAACTCAGGTGTTCCAAAGATGTTTTTGAACTCAACCCCGGCTTCAATCTCGTGGGCAAGACCAAAATCAATGAGTTTGATTCTTGGCAGTGGCACATTCTTGTCCAGCAGCATAATGTTTTCCGGCTGCAGATGAGAGAGAGAGAGAGAGAGAGAGAGAGAGAGAGAGAGAGAAGTTTAAAATGTTTGAGAAACGCCTATCTAAATAACAAATGCAGGCGACATTGTCGTATGATAACTACATTTCTATTTTAAAGTGCTCATATTATGCTTTTTGGCTTTTTCCCTTTCCTTTATTGTGTTATATTTTTTTTGTGCACGTTATAGGTTTACAAAGTGAAAAAGCCCAAAGTCCCCCCCAAAGGGACTTACCATCTCCAACAGAAAACACTGTTCACAAACTGCTCCAAACAGCTCTATTGTAGTCCAGCCTTTACTTCAGAGACAAACGTGGTCACTTTGGAACACACGTTATAATGCTCACCTAGCTGCTAGCGTGGCACGCCCTCATACTCTGCTTCTGACTGGCTAGTAGTCCTTACCTAGCTACTGTCAGGACACGCCCTCATACTCTGCTTCTGACTGGCTAGTAGTCCTTACCTAGGTACTGTCAGGGCACGCCCTCATACTCTGCTTCTGACTGGCTAGTAGTCCTTACCTAGCTACTGAGCATGTGTGACTCCCTACAAAGATGGAACAGAAGTGAGATGTCTCACTCTGTAGCTAAAATAGAGAGCTCAACACACAGGGTGAAAAGAGGAATGTGCAGTACAACAAAAATATGGTAAACCTATTCTGATATAACCTCTAAATACAATTATGAACCTGAAAATGAGCATAATATGAGCACTTTAACAACATCTAACAACAAGTTTCTGTCGCTTTGACAAAATGTCACGGCCAAGTTGAAAGGTGCATTACAGTGCAAATATGTGACTCAGAAATGGGAGTTGTCTCCTCCACAGCACATGTAGTTAAACCTGAATGCAGTGTATGTAGAATGTAGAAACCTTGAGATCAAAGTGGGCTATTTTCCTGGCGTGGAGGTAGTTGACCCCCTCGAGGATTTGCTTTATGAACTGAGTGGCCTCTTCCTCGCTCAGAGACTCCTTCTGTGCCAGGAAGTCAAAGAGCTCACCTCCAGAGACCCTGCAACGCAGACACGCATCATCCAATTGCCTGCTGTCACCAAATCAGTGCAGAGTAATACTATAGAAAATGTTTGACTTTCTCTAATTCAGCATAAAACAAAGTGATAGGACATGAAAACTGCCATGGACACATGTTAAACTTTATTATATTATGTGTTTAATATCATGTCACACAGCTAATACCAAAACATAGCAATATTTTTCTTTAGTACCACACTGATTCTATCATATACTATATTGTAATTTAGTAAAGTTTATTTGTATGGCACTTATCACAGGCAGAGTCACAAAGTGCTTCACAGGCCAACTAAATAGTTACTATAATGGCCTAGCCTAAAAACTTGAAGCCACTTTACGGACTTGAAACTAGGTGTGTAGCGCTTTGATGCGGTTAAAAACTATTTGTGCTCCTCCGATTAAAAGCACCCCCTGTTACGTGCTGAAAGGTTCCTACCTAAATAGACATCACCCAAAAGCACACTAGTGACACCAGTGGACAATTTGTGTCCTACACCCAAAACAAATGAAAATGTCTCTTACAGTTACATTATAACAAATTGATAATCATAAAAAGCACAATAAACCACAGGAGTTCATATTAAGACACAAAAGCATAAAATACATAGGAATACAGTCAACAATGTGGTTAAATGAACACCTGACTAAAAAGATGTGTCTTTAGCTGCGTTATAAAGATGAGGCAGCCACTCAGGTCCCATGACATGGTGCTCTTTGATGCTTTTATATAGGCCTTAGTGGTCCCCTAATACTGTATCTGAAGTCTCTTTTATATAGACCTTAGTGGTCCCCTAATACTGTATCTGAAGTCTCTTTTATATAGACCTTAGTGGTCCCCCTAATACTGTATCTGAAGTCTCTTTTATATAGACCTTAGTGGTCCCCTAATACTGTATCTGAAGTCTCTTTTATATAGACCTTAGTGGTCCCCTAATACTGTATCTGAAGTCTCTTTTATATAGGCCTTAGTGGTCCCCTAATACTGTTTCTGAAGTCTCTTTTATATAGACCTTAGTGGTCCCCTAATACTGTATCTGAAGTCTCTTTTATATAGACCTTAGTGGTCCCCTAATACTGTATCTGAAGTCTCTTTCCTGAAATTCAGCCTTGGTGCAGAATTACAGCCACTAGAGCCAGTCCCACAATGAGCTTTCCTTAGGATGTACCATTTCTGTGTCTGTAGCTATTGAGGAGGAGAGAGGGGGGGCAAGGTGGAGGGTGGGGGTGTGGCCTTGACCAACTGCCACTTTGCTTGTTTGAAAGCCATGATGTCTCTCTCTCTCTGTCATGGGTGGGCCAAATTCTCTGGGCGGGCAAAGCAGAGAAAGGGGAGGTAACCTTGCTCCTTATGACCTCATAAGGAGAAGATTCCTGATTGGTCCATCTGAGCTTTCATTTTCTCAAAGGCAGAGCAGGATACCCAGGGCTCGGTTTACACCTATCACCATTTCTAGCCACTGGGGGACCATAGGCAGGCTGGGGGAATGCATATTAATGTAAAAAAAACTAATAAAGTGAAATTTTCGTGCCATGGGACCTTTAAAACATGAGGCAACGCATTCCAAAGTCTAGGAGCTACTGTTTGAAAAGCTCTGTCACCTTTAGTGTTCAGCTTAGTATGGGGAACAGCCAGTAAGCCCTGATCAGAGGACCTCAAAGATCTGCTGACAACATAAGAAGGGTGCAGCAGATCACTAATGTAGGCCGGTGCCTGACCACTGATGGCTCTGTATGTAATTACAAGAATCTAAAAGCTTTAGTGCGTAACTTTTTGGCAATGGCTTGAACGTAACGGACGTTCATTAATATGAACGTCCGTTACATTCAAGCCATTGCCAAATGAGTTGCTACAAAGCTAATTAAGACTATCAGCTCCACACAACTCTCTCTGGATCTCTCAGTAGGACTATGTTCAGAAGATTGAGGCGTGCGGTGACTTTCCCGCGCAGAAACGCAAGTGAAGATAACGACCTCTTCTGAAAAGTCCATCATGTTTTTTTAATCCTCCGTGTCCTCTTACCTTGAATGTAAAGGACGTTCATTAATATCAAAAAGTTACACACTGAAGCTTTAAAGAAATGCCAAAAAAACCCAAAGCACTTTTTTCTAACATCCCGGAATGCTGTGTGGACTAGCCAGACCCTCCTCCGCAGCGCTGTGGAGGAAGGTCTGGCAATGCGAGACTAAACTAGTCTGGACCCAGCTTCTTATGTGCTTATCCATCCCACTTAGGATTGACCCATCTCCCAGAACAAATAATCTTAGGCTGAATGGAACCTGGGTCCCTGTAACCTGACATAGGTGGTCACATATAAAGATATTCGCTTTTAAACCAAAACGTAGTAGTGTAGATGTAGCCTAAGAGGCTTTATATGACATGATTAAGATGAAATGCTCTTATGTTATGATGAATAACTCCCTTGACTGTCACTCACAGCTCCAGGATGAGCACCACGTCGGTGCGGTTCTCGTAGACGTCGTGCAGCGTGACGATGTTGGGGTGCTGAATCTGCTGCAGGATGTCCACCTCCCGCTCGATGTCCTCGCGCCGCACGCCTCGAGAGCTGGCCATGCTCTGGCGCTTCTTGATGAACTTGGCGGCGAACTCCAGACCCGTGCTTTTCTCTCTGCATTGCTTCACGATGGCAAACTGCCCGCTGAAACACAGACGAGGAATCACACCGTGTTGGGTCTGAAGAAGTAGGAGAGACTAGACTAGTTTTTAGTAGTTTTAGCTTATAACAGATGTATTGGTATCTGCTGGTTCATCAATCAGTGAGTAACATGTTTAAGGCAATTTAGGTGGGTTTCTTGGGTGAGAATGTGCTGGTATATATATATATATATATATATATATATATATACATATATATATATGTATATATATATACACAGACACATATACTGTATATATTTATATATTTTTTTTATTCTATGCTGCTATTTGGAGAGGATGGCTCTAACAGAATTTTGTTGTACTGCATACAATGAAGAATATATATATATATATATATATATATATATATATATATATATATATATATATATATAATTAGGGCTGCAACTAATGATTATTTTCAAAATCAACTAATCTGCCAATTAATTTCTTATTTAATAAGTAAATCATTTGGCCTATACATGTACAACATCAGAAATATATATATATATATATATATATATATATATATATATATATATATATATATATTTATATCTTTTTTATTCTATGCGCTATTTGGAGAGGATGGCTCCAACAGAATTTTGTTGTACTGCATACAATGACAACAAAGCTCTGTCTAAAGCTATGTTTGTTTGTTTAATATATATATATATATATATTTTTTTTACCTTTTTTTTAATGTGAGTATTGGGCTCAAAATTAAATTATCCACATATTGTTATTATTGTAATTAGGGCTGCAACTAATGATTATTTTCAAAATCAACTAATCTGCCAATTAATTTCTTATTTAATAAGTAAATCATTTGGCCTATACATGTACAACATCAGAAATATATATATATATATATATATATATATATATATATATATATATATATATATATATATATATATATATATTTATATATACTGTATATATATATGTATTCTTTTTTTTTACCTTTTTTTTAATGTGAGTATTGGGTTCAAAATTAAATTATCCACATATTGTTATTATTGTAATTAGGGCTGCAACTAATGATTATTTTCAAATTCAACTAATCTGCCAATTAATTTCTTATTTAATAAGTAAATCATTTGGCCTATACATGTACAACATCAGAAAACTGTGAAAAATTAAGAAGAAAAAAACATAAACATCCGAAAAGCTAAAACAAGAGAATATTTGGATTTTTTTGGTCTTTGAATAATTCATGAATTGACTAATTGTTACAGTTTTCTTGTTGTTCCCAATGGTTCTCTCTTTACTGAATTTAGCCTGGTTTTGTTGGTGTGTTTTTCTTTTATTTAAGACAAATTGAGCTAAAACAGGTTCATCTCACCAGACAACATGCAACTTATAACTTCATACAGAGACGTCTAAAAGATATTAAAAAGTACACACACTGGCCTGATGGGGGGCGCTTCAATCAAAGGAGAAATGGTCTAACTTTAAAAAGCTACAACTGCTCCTCTACTAATCCATCTCAACTTTCAACTCTTAACTATTGGTTTTGCAGCAAGGTACAATACATGAAAAACAACATAGTCACAGAAGAGAGATTGGTGGTGGTGGGGGGTGACCTGAGTACCAGTGGGCTAGAAGATCAGCAATAGTCACTGGTGACTTTGACATTTCCAAGTGTACAAAACAAAGCATCAATACCATCTAAAAAAAAAAAGCGACAGAATGAGGACACCGCCACGAATACCCACAATAAAGAGCAAAGTGACCAGACATATGGACAGAAATCCTTTTTTCATACATATACCAACATTTGGAACGACATTCCCCATCACGTCAGAACACTACCATCCATCACATATTTCAAAAAGGCATACAAACTGGTCCTTCTCAACATTTACACATGCACACATTGATTGTTCATGTATTGTCCAAGTCTTGTTTGCATGTATTGTTGTTTTTCGTTGTCTGTATCTGTCTAGCCCACGCTAATGTCCTGTACAAGTGTCCCTGTCCTCGTGTGCCGTAACTGTGTTCTATGTTCTATGTTTCTGCAGAATTAGCCTGACAAGCCAGACCCACATCCAGATGTTGGGTCTGGGAACTCTCCATTGGTAGGGCTCAATCCGAGGGGCGGGATAAACGGTTGTCTTTCAAATTCCCTTCTGCACGCAATAGGATAGCGCTACAACCAACCAGAGCAACGCAGTCGATAGATTCAACTTTTGCCGTATCCGGTCGGCAAAACTCCGAACACATCTTCCTTTTTTAAAGAATGATTTCAGTGCCGTTCTTTGTTCTTTTCTCAAAGAAAAGCTGAACTCCAAGTCTTCCAGAAGACCGCTGTTCCCAGCAGCCCGCCCACCGACTCTATACACGATGTGATTGGCCTGAGCAGATTTTGGTTTTTCCAGCTCGCAAGTCAACAGAGAGCGCCTAGACCACCCTGGCTACAAATTACATTTGCTACCGCTAGGGTGCGTCTAGGGTTCTAGGCTACTGCAGAACAGGAACCTGCTGGAAACCAGTTTTGAAACTGAGTCAGGCCCAATTATATTGTAACTTAATGTTACTTTTAACCTTCCTGTATAATGAAATGAAAGATGAAATGAAATGTTCGAATACATGATCAACATCTCTTCCATTGTAACACAAATTGTCCCCTTCAGCAGCATGGACATCATCATTATCATCATTATCATCATCATCACCACCATTATTTGTGTGTTGCTAAATGCTTACTTCATATTGTGCACCCCACATTTACCCATGCTACAGGACTCAGGCTACAGGTGGGATTGACTGTGATTATATTTTGTTACTCACTCATATTTTCCCACCTCTTCAGTCTATTTATAGCATCGCACAAATTCTGCCACAAAGTAATGATAATAAACTCGGCTCTCTTAGATACTAACACATCCCAACACAAGCAAACACGTCATGTAAAATACGTTTGATGTGGATAGGTATTTAAAATGCAAAGGTTATTTGACTGAACAACTGTATCTCTTTATTTCTGGTTCACTTGAGTGGTTTGTAATCTAACACTCCACTTCCTCATGTGCAGCCAGTCTGGGGTTAGATATAGCCACAGCTAAAGATAGACGAGTCCTTTAGAAAGCAGCTCGACATGCATAGCAGTTGTCTCCACCTGACGACGCACAGCAACAAACCTATAGGCCTAAAACACATGCAAGTTGATGTTTCTTTCCCCTTTTCTTTTATTATTTCAGCGTTTTCTGAGGTGTATAGAACCACTTTAATGTGTGAATATATTAGAAAGCAATCATGTATTGAAGAGGAAGCTTTGGCTCACACATTTGACTCCAGTTAAAGCAGTCAAGGAGAATAAAAGTTATCACAGGTGCAGGAAGTATTTGCAGCATGTAGTTATTAACTCAGAGTCATTTCCATATTGTTATAGACCAACTATAACTGCTGGGTGCAGTGACCGACACGTTGGTGCTCTTGAACAATGCAATCTCTGTTTTCAAGTTTCCCAGTCTAATTGGTGCCTTATTATGAAATGTATGTAGATGTTGTTATTCACAAACTCTACACCAGCACTAAAATCAGTATTACTGATGCCTGACTCACTGTTCCTGATCAACTAAAAGACTACGTAAAGAAGTTAGGGCTGTGCGATATGGAGAAAATCAAAGAGCACGATATTCTTGACCAAATACATCGATATCTATATTGCGACAATATTGTAGGGTTGAAAATTGGTGCTTTTGACGATATCTAGTATATTATCACAATATCGATAAAATATAAATATATTTCCCAGCCCTAGACGTTATGCCACATTTTACATCTGCCATTCCAAATAGTTTCAGAGATTGTTGTGCTGTACAGTATGTCCTCAGTCAAAATAGTAAAAAAAACAAAACAAGATAAGTTCCTCTACATCATAATTTATCATGACCTGTTGCACCCGGTTAATGTTTACATTAAGAAGTGACTCAAATAAGTTTGTTTAAAGAACTTTTCCATGGTGAAAAGACATGTAGGCTTATACAAGATATTTTTATTAATAATATCAGATCACTCAAAGAAAGACAGATTTTAATTGGAGAATCGATTATTTTAACCCAGCCCTAAATAAATAGAGGAGGAGTAGTGCTAGTTTAGGTAATATCCATCCATCTGTCTGTCTGTCTGTCTGTCTATCCATCCATCCATCTGTCTATCTATCTATCCATCTGTCTATCTATCCATCTATCCATCTATCCATCTATCTATCTGTCTATCTATCTATCTATCTATCTATCTATCTATCTATCTATATATCTATCTATCCATATGCCCATCTATCCATCTGTCTATCTATCATCCATCCAGCTATTATTAGATTTAACCCTGGCATGCATTAAGGTGTCTGCATTCACACCATCAGTTATTTGGACTCTGATTTACATTAAACATCTCACTATTATTCATTAAATTTAAAAAAATATGTTACCATTAAGAAGTAAATGAGAATAAACCCTGCATGCATGCATGTCTTCACCTTCCCAACTCTTCACCAATTTCATAGAAATCCTCCACTTTCTGTTGTTTGAATGAGTCCATGGCTGCAGTCCTCACTGCTGTTCTTCAGTTAGGATAATACTTCATCTCTCTTTACCTGAAATAACAAGCGTCACAAAGTTATTATTATTATTATTATCATCATCTGGAAAACATGTTCTACATCTCTTTACATGTAACAAAAAGATACAAAATCTGAGAGAAACGTTTTTAAAACATCCATGGCTATCCTGATATCGAAAATGCAATTCAGTTGAAAGTTGAAACAGTCGCCCACCGACGGTTTCAATCACTGGACACAGAAGTAAGAGACTAGTATTGTATATGTCATAAGTCATAACTTATAATACATATAGGCCTAATAACAATCAGTGAATATAAAATGTCTTACCGTGTAAAAACGTCAAGTCTTAATCGTGAACACCATGTCCTCCTCCTGTCCTGTGTGCGCGTCTCGTTGCGGTCAAGGAGGACTCCAATTCCCAGCAACACATTCCGCTCACTAGCACGGGGACGGCGTCACGCTCAACTTCATTCGGAAAACTACAGATTTAATGTGGCGTTGCTCATAACGTTCAGCATGATATTTAGTGGATGAAACGTAACATATTACTGTAATGTAGTGCACGGATGAATGACAACTGTGAGCCAAGCAAAGCAGTACATTTGAATTCAATTTAAACATTTGTTTTTTTTATTTCTTACCACTGCTCCTTACATCTTTACCTGATACAATACTGTGAAAACTTATTTTCAAAAGAAGCTTTAGGTGGATTATTTTCAAGCCGAATCGAAAACGGAAACGTACTTACTCAAGCGGTGCATTCAAAAGAGTTACATCATGTATGTAACCCCGCAGACATTTAAGTTAACTTTTACTTTGAAAAATTACAAATGAGGTTTGGCGCGCGCTCTGCCTCTTGGCTAGACCATCTGTTGAGCTCGTGAAACTATGACACACCTGTTGTTTCGTGCGCTCTAGCACGCTGTCAACTCTGACAATCAACTGTAAATAGACGCCATCAGGGAGTCAAATAAAAAAATATATATATATATATTTATTTGACTCCCAGGTGGTGCCTCTTTTATGGGGTACAGGAAAGCTAAATGCAAATTCTGATCAATAAAGATTTATTTATTTTTCACACTTTATTTTGCACCCCTCCCTTACCATTGTCTTCACAACTTTCTAAGCTAGCCTACTGGTTACAATTATGTATGTCCCAATCAAGAACCAATTCACTATTAAAATTAGTTGTTAACTGGTTGGTCAAGACTGAGATATCTCACCAACTATTGGATGAATTGTCTGCAGACATTCATGTTCCCCAGAGGATGAATCCTGCTGATTTTGATGATCTACTGACTTTTCAACTTGCGTCACCATGAGGTTGACAGTTTTGGTTTTGAGCGAAATATCTTGACAACTATTTAAGAGAAGATACAAAAAAAAGTGCTTTGTTTGTATCAACTTCAAATAACGAGTGGACTAGTTGCATGCATTATTTTGAGTTTGAACAACTCTTTCTGGATTGTGCTGCCAACGTAACGATAATAGTTGACGGTGCAAAAATAATGTTTTTTTATAAGTTCTTTTAACAACTAATATCAAACAGCAACTTGCAATTATAATAGAACGCAATGTTTCAAGTCCCTTGGACAAAAATATTTTTTTGTATACACAACATGAAATAACATATTATTTATCAATTCAATTCAATTTTATTTATAGTATCAAATCATAACATAGGTTATCTCGAGACACTTTACAGATAGAGTAGGTCTAGACCACACTCTATAATTTACAAAGCAACCAACAATTCCAACAATTACAGTAATTCCCTCAAGAGCAAGCAGTGCGACAGTGGCGAGGAAAAACTCCCTCTTGGGAAGAAACCTCGGACAGACCCAGGCTCTTGGTAGGCGGTGTCTGACGGGCCGGTTGGGGGTGTGATGAACAGTGGCGATAATAGTCACATTAATAATGGAACAGTGACTGGATGTAGCGGGAAGCTGCAGGGTTCAGCAGGAAGCTGCAGGGTTCAGCAGGACGCAGCATGACATTGCAGGGCACCGTTGAGCTCAGCAGGGAGTGCAGCAGGACCACGGCGACAGCTGGAACCAGGATCTTGGTGCCAACGTTCTCCAAGGAAATACGCTGGGGGAAAAAACATAAGGACTCCGGGGAAACTCCCCAGAAGCTAGGATTAATAACAAGCATTTCTGGGACGGGATACACACCAATAGTAATAGTAATAGTAATAGACAGGGAGAGGAGAGAGCAGCTCAGTGTGTCAAAGGAAGGAAGTCCATAACAGCGTAACTAAGAGAGACAGGTCATAAGGAGAGGTAGCTTTTTCGGGCTTAGAACTCTCCCCCTGCCGGATCGGGCTTGGCTGGCCTGCCTCCGTCTACTTTGTTATGTATTATTAATCTAACAATTATGAAGAGAAGCAGTTGGGCCAGTTAGGTGAACACTGCAACTCCTCACTCCCTAACTATAAGCTTTATCAAATAGAAGAGTTTTAAGTTCATTCTTGAAAGCGATTACAGTTTCTGCCCCCCGAACCCAGATCGGGAGCTGGTTCCATAGGAGAGGAGCCTGATAACTGAAGGCTCTGGCTCCCATTCTACTTTTAGAGACTCTAGGTACCACCAGTAACTCTGCATTCTGGGGCGTTATATAGTATTGTTGACCAAAAAAAAAAAAAGAAAAAAAACCTATAGTGGCTAAATTGTCATGAAACCTGCTACATATATTCATGTTCCCCAGAGGAAGAATCTTAATTACTTTAGTAATCCTCTGACCTTTTATCTAGCAGCACCATGAGGTTGATGTTCTGCATGTTCTACATGTATTTATACTGTAAATATTCAATATTAAATGGACTGCTGTGGACGTTTGTTCAGACATTTACGACGGAGCATTAGGGCAACATCAAGGGGAATTTTTTTATTTTATTTATTTTGCATTTCGAGAATAAAGTCAAAATGGCGAGAATAAAGTTGAAAATACCATTTCCTTGTGAAGGCCTATATGAAC
Organism: Perca schrenkii; assembly: GCA_025617405.1. Taxonomy (NCBI): domain Eukaryota; kingdom Metazoa; phylum Chordata; class Actinopteri; order Perciformes; family Percidae; genus Perca; species Perca schrenkii. Next base: position 41,829,860 of record CM046787.1, read on the forward strand.
TCGTGAAATGATACTTCAGAATCGGTTTTAATAAAAAGGACATTGTTTCTCTTTTAGCGCATAAACACAGTGTGGTGATAAGTATCAGGACTTTGAAGAGATTGTGCCGAAAATTTCGTCTGTTCAAAAGGAGAAACCACTCAAACTTGGAAGAGGTGGCAGTGTTCCTGCAAACTGAAATAGCTTGTAATGGACAGATGCAATAAGGGTATCCATGGTTACACCTATGCGCAATATTTTTTTATTTTTTTTATTTAACCTTCTTAACCTATTTTTTTCAGGGAAGGTTCACTGAGAGGCAGCCTCTCTTTTGCAGGAACACCCTGATCACATTCACACAGTTCCTCATTCTTATTTGGAAGCTGCCCAGTACAACCACAGTCTGATCTGCTGGCCACTGAGCAGCTCCACTGGAGCATTTGGGGTTAAGGGGCCTTGCTCAAGGGCACCTCAGTTGTGGTAATGAGGGAGGGACAAGCGCTGCTCTTTCACTTTTCCCCACCCCACTTTTCCCCACCGCTGCCCAATACAGAAAGGATATGTTGTATCACAAGACACAATAAGACAATTGATCAAATAGTTTGATCCTGAAGGAGTGGAGCTCAGGTGAGCGTGGCACTCCAAAGATGTAACCCATAGCCTATCTATGATGTTGCCCACATGGCAGCTGGCATGGCGGACAGTCGCTCTAATGTGATTAAGTGATAAAGGAGTTGAACTTATTCTGGTCATTTCAACTTTAATCTCGACATTATTCTTGAAAAAGTATTTCAACTTTATTTTCGTCATGTTGACTTTATTCTCGCCATTTCGACTTAATTCTCAACATTTCGACTTTATTCTCGAAAAATCTCGCAAAATAAATTAAAAAAAATCTTCCTCCTTAATTATTTCCCCCTTGATGTGGCCCTAATGCTCCGTCGTAGACATTCATGTTACCCTCTGGATGAATTATAATAACTTTGGTGACCAGATGAATCATTAGCAACACACACACACACACACACACACACACACCACTTGCTTGGTCTCCTTTGTGGTGCAGGGAATTAAATCCCCTGAAGATCCATTTTGAAAAGAAAAGAAAATGCACGCACATTTGTTTGTTTTTTGTCGACGTTTTGGTCCCAGGGACCTTTCTAAAGACACACTATAGCAAAGTGACATAGTGCATAGTGCTTAAATCCAAATCCTGATTACATGATGATCCACAGCGGTGTTGGAGGTGTGGAGACATAACTCAGGTATACATTACATAACTGCCCTTGACGTCCCAAAAAAACTTTTTCTCTTGTTTATTTTTAGATTTCAACAAACATGCAAATACATCTGTGGACTAGCAATTATTTTTGATTAGGGACAGATGCTTAGACATAGACATTTGTTCAACTAATCTCCAATGAACAGCATTACAGCATTTATAGCTATTGGTAATTTCCAATGCCCGTCCCTGAAAGGGCTTTTAAACAGTCATGAAAACAAACATTAAAGGTGCCCTGCCACACAAAACTGGTTTTACTTGTATTTTTTGAAATCTTTGAGGTCCATTATGTGTTTGTGTTATGTTGTGAATGTGAAAATGAACTGCTACCTCCTCTGTCAGCTCTAGCCACTGAAAAGAAATAAGCGGAGAAATCAGGCCAATTACAACAGCTGGTCAGTCTGACATCATGTTACCTGAGCTCATTACTAGTCATGAGCTCGTCCAGTTGCGCTGGATAAAGGATGCTGATAGCCAGGCTCTCATTGGCTAGCTGTTAGCCAATCAGAGTCAAGCAGCTTAGCTTATGAAATATTAATGAGAACTGGCACAAATCGAGCTGAGTCTTCCTGCAGGCTTTCTGTACCACGCTAGAATGGCTTAAAACAAGGTAACCAAGGCATGTTTTACACAAAAAAGTGTTAGAGTCCATGGTAGAACTTCAGATATTATCACAAAGTAATAAAATACGTGTAGCAGGGCACCTTTAAACATTGCCACAATTAATTTACAAGTTTGTAACTTTGGTGACCCCCTGACTTTTCATCTAGTGCCATCATCAGGTCAAGATTTTACCAGTGGCCTACTATGGTTTCTGACCAAATAGACCTTTTTCACGGCAGACATGTTGACATATCATTAGTGGAAAAGCACAGGTGTATTCAAACCCATTAATGATGGCTGCATTCCACTTAGGAGAGGCCCTGGTATTAAACCATTACTGATGGCTGCATTCCACTTAGGAGAGGTCCTGGTATTGTGCATGCTGACTCACTGAAATATCTTACTGGGACACTTGATGGAATTGAGCTATCGTTAAGGTTATCAATTTCAGCTGTGCTTTTCCTACTATGACAAGTCAAAATGTCTGGTCTATTACCTGACAAATTAATGTGGTTTTAGATGCCTGAATGGCTGTCCACATCTTAACCTTAAATTTGAATAGTTTACTTTGTTGGGATGGGCCAGACACACGCACGCACACACACACACACACACACTTTTATTTCTATCAGCTCCTAAAATATTAATTACTCTGTAATCAAGCTGTTAAAGTTCAACCTGGGAAAAGGTAGATACACAGATAGTAAAATGATTTTGGCAACCCAATGAAAGAAGTCTTTGGTATAAACTGAAACAATACCACTACTCAGATGAGAGAGACGGCCAACAGAAATAGTCAAATGAGGCACCATGGTCTTCCTGTAGAGAGTTATGTGAGCGGCTAGTGGGTGCAGCCCCGGCTCAGTCAGCTCCTGACAAATCTGCGAGGATGGAGAAGATATCGGGTGTCGACATGCACATGGAGTCTTCAGAGGGAGGCCTGAAGGAGCTGGTGCTCAAGTGGTTCACCGAGACTCAGGCGCTGCTCATCCTGAACCCTAACGGAAACTTCCCTGACTGGTTTCAAGGCTTTGCTGCACGGAAGTAAGCAAAGAGTCCAACTATAGAATCTGTGGTGACAGAGAGAAGAAAGTCAGAGTTTTCTTGTGGAAGTTTAACACTTTAAAATAGAAGTTGCACTTGTTTTGTCTGTGTAGGCTCTGACTGGCGGTGTTTGGTGTTTTAAGCCCCCAACGTCGTCTTCCAGGCAGCGCCCTATGGAAGGCACTAGGGTTAGGGTTAGGTGCCTTGAAGTCGACTGTTGCAGCGCTGCCTTGAAGTCCACAGTGGGAGCTTAAAACACCATCGAGCCTGACAGCCAGGTTGTGGGCATTTTATTTAAATGTATTTGAATAGATTTCTGCAGGATATTGTAGATTATGTTTTTCCCACATCTGTTTATCTGTCAGTTGCAGGGCTGTATTGCTACAGTACTAGCTGTACATTTATTTTAGTACTGTACTTAAGTACAAATATGAGGTCCTTTAATCAAGTATTTCTATTTCATGCAACTTTCTACTTCTACTCCATTATAATTCAAAGAGATGTAGGCCCATTGTGTGTTTTTTCAGTCCATTACATTCATTTGTGAGCTTTAGTTGCTAGTTAAACTACAGTCTATGATGTACTGCTATGGATTAAACTACCCAACAGTATATAAAGTAGATCCACCTCGACGAGATGCAACAGTAAAATGCTTCTTAGACACACATCAATGCAGTCTTGTATGAAGTACTTGAAAGCAATGCTTGAGTAAAAGTACAAGTATCTTACCAGAAAGTAAAAGTATTTGATATTTACTGTACTGATGTAGCAAAAGTCATTTTCTGATATTAAAAGTACTTAAGTATTAGAAGTAAAAGTTAAAGTAAAATGAATAAAATAAATAAATAAAGTAAAAATGCCCCCCCCCGGGGGTGGGGTGGGGGGCATCGTCTGTTACCATGGCGGCAGAGCCTGCACCAGGTGTTTCCATGACATTATCAGTCGTTATGCTTTCTCCTCTTCTTAGTTTTGGCCTTTGGTCGTTGCTTTTTTTGCCACTTGGCAACAAACAGGCATTAGGTCACCAACTGAAACGGAGCATGCATTATCTTGGCAATTTAGGAGCAAACCTGCTTATTTCCAGTGTAACAAATTTGTTCCGATTTTATTTTGTAGTAACGAATGACTAAGATGCTGAGGAAGAAATGCAGTGGAGTAAAATATACATTTTATTTAGGAAACGTAGTGGAGTAAAAGTAAAGTATGTTATCTCCATCTCAAAAAAGGATTTTATAACTTAACATTAGATTTGCATTAAAGCAAGACAATTCAACTTTTGATTGATTTGATGTTTCAGGGCATATTTTTTCTTTTATTACAAAAGTGACACAGTCTTGCTTTAAGGAAACAGATGTATAAAGGCTGTTTGCAGAGTGAAAAATCTATTTATTGACAGGATCGATGACCCTGGGTGTAACAGAAATGAATGTATCGTCAATAGATCTTTGTCCAGTCAGAGAAAACAGAGGTTTCATGACACGGCAGCAGCGTAATTTTTGAATCTAATTGCTCCTGTCTCGGTCTCGGCCTCAGGGACACGGAAGATCTACTGAGAGATAAAGCTCTGGGCTGTTTCCTCATTCGCCTCAGTGACAAAGCCATCGGCTACATCCTGTCCTACAAGTGAGGCAAATCAAGTCTGATAAACATTGTCCAGTTGCCTCTTTACTGCCTTTTGTAAATCATCTCACTGGTCGTGCTTTTTTTCTCTCTCTCTCTAAAGGGGTCTCGACAGGTGTCGCCATTTTGTCATCACCCAGAATCCAGATGGACAGTTCGTCATATCAGGAGACTGTCAGACATACGGCAGTCTCACAGAGCTGATAGAGCATTACAAAGTCAGCCCCATCCAGCCCTTTGGAGAATACCTGACCTCCAGTTGTTATGAGGTGAGGAGGGGCCTGTTTGTTGCAAATGTTAACGCTTTAGTGCGTAACTTTTTGATATTAATTAACAAAGCTCAACAAAACTCTCTCTGTGTTTCTCAGTATGGATATGTTCAGAAGATTGTGGCGTCCAGAAACGCGGTGCGCGTTCATGGAAGGCCAGACATGTAGAGGTTATTGACATGCTTTTATTTAATAAAAAAAATTTATAATATATTTATAATATTTAGTAAAATATCTTCTTACTGTAGGTTGCTTTTTTGTCGTTTTTGTAACTTTCGGCGATGTTTTAGTCAGGGTTTTCTTATTTGTTGGTTTTGTTCAACGTTTTTAGCACTTTTTTCATCATTCTTGTTCCTTTACACTTTTGACGATGTTTTTGGAAACTTTTGACGCATTGTTCTCGACATAAAGCCCATCAAAAGTCAGCAAAAAAAAGTTCCTAAGCCATCATAGAATTTAGCAAATCAAGAAAAACATTTTCACGTCTTTTTGATTTGGCGCACAAGCCAACATTTATTGTGAAACTAAACTGATATGCGGGCCGGATCAAAATCTGCAAGGGGCCGGGTTCGGCCCGCGGGGCTTGATTTTGACACATGTGTTCTAATGTAACACAGTTCTGTCATTTTAATGACAGTAGGTTACATTTTTAACAGGTTAAATCAGACATAAAACAAAATACACTGTTTTGCTCCACTTCCAACAATCTGAGAGCCATACTGCTGCACCACTGGTTTAATTTGACTGGTGCCTGCATCATTTACATGTCTCACTTGTGTAAAGAGATAATAACTCTGGTGGTTCTTTTCAGGTAAACACAGGTGAGCTGTATGATGTGGTGAATTACAACGCCAAACAGAAGTCTGGGGTGAGTGTCCAAGCTCTGCGGACTCTCTGGGACCAAAAACCTGATCATCACAGCGCCCCTGGCAACAATCAAACAATTCAGCAGCAAAATGACTCTCCTGCAGCTCAGCCACCTGCACTGCCAGCTAAATCCAAAAGCAGAAAGCTGACGGGAGCAGTGTCTGTAGACGCAATGTCCCTCTCACAGGTATGACGGAAATGAGAACTAATCAATTATGTATGCATGTCTGTTGGAGAATTCTGCTTCACACGGAGACACTTTTACAATTCTGTTCTTCATCAAAAGGTTATATTTAGTCTAAGGTGTAGGAATACCTGACACCTTTGCAGAGGTGGAAGAAGTACTCAGATTATTTCCTTAAATAAGTAAAAGTAGTAATCAGGGGGTCTGGCTAGTCCACACAGCATCCCGGGATGGGAGCAAAACGTGCTCTGGTTTATTGGCATTTCTTTAAACCAATCACAATCATCTTGGATAACTGCCGGACCCAGCAACAGTGTTGCTGCAACATAGTCTTGGGAAGGAACTTGTTTTGGTGGAACATGTGTACGTTCAAATGTTGTTTTAGTCGGGAAACAGAAACCTCAGAGTGGACATATAGTCTAGCTAGCTGTCTGGATTTACCCTGCAGACATCTGAGGAGCAGTTAACCATAGTCCTCATAAATCCACTGGAGTTTAGAGCGCCAACACAAAGAAAGGTGAAGGTGACGGACATCCGGCCGAAATGAGGGACATCCGCCGGCACCTGAACAATCCCATAATGAAGCGTCGTCGATATAGACTGAGACCACCTAAACCGAGACCAAGTCATCACTAAGACCAGTGAGTATCGAGGCCGAGACAAGACCGAGACCAATGCGAGTCCCACACTGCATGACACGATAAAACGTGGAAAATGCTAACCATAGACACTTCTCGAATTGATCTAAAAGATCCATACTTGCGTAGAAAATATCACACGAGACAAGAGTTAAAATGCAGTCGATTCCGAGACGAAACCGAGACCTTTAAAAGTGGTCTCGAGACCAAGACCGATCTCGAGACCAAGACCGATTTCGAGTACTAGAACACCCCGTAGTAGTACAACACTGTAGAATCTACTCTCTTACAAATAAAGTTTCTGCTTTTTAGATTTTACTTACTTAATATTGTCTTCACTCAAAGTCAAAACAACACTTGCAGATTTGATTTGAGGGTTTATGAAAATCTTCGTACATTGACATCACACAGATACAAAGAGAGTCACATCCAAACCACACACACCAGACCCAACTGAATAAATCGGTCAATAAAAAGGTTAAAGATTCCATGTGAGTTCTAAATATAGATTTTTATCTAATTGTTCAGTGGTCAGCTTGCGTCATATGGGAGAGATTATATTTTTTTGCCGGGCAGTCATTTGCATTAAAAACAGGAAACACTGAGTCCTGCCAGTCTGACGATTACTAAAACAAATCAACCTGATTTGATTTTAGTATGACTTTTTTAAGTCGTGCATAACAGTCAAATAAAATAGTAACATAAATACTCTGAGTAGAGCAGTCATACACAAACTAGTGTGTTAAAGGGAGAGTTCAGATGTTTGTGTGGTTGTATGAGCTTCTTCTCCATAGTAAGTGTGTTATTAGTCTCACATTGCCAGACCTTCCTCCACAGAGCTGTGAAGGAGGGTCTGGCTAGTCCACGAAACATTCCAGGATGGGAGAAAAAATGTGCTCTGGTTAATTGGCATTTCATTAAACCAATCACAATCGTCGTGGATGGCACTAGGTGTCAGACAGAGCCACCTTAAAAAGTTGTTTTAGTCGTGCAACAGAAAATTGGACAGATAGTCTAGCTAGCTGTCTGGATTTACCCTTCAGAGATCTAATGAGCAGTTAACCATAGTCCTCAGAAACCCACCAGAGTTTAAAATACCAACCAAAGCCAAAGCGGAATGTAACGGCCATCCGGCCGAAAAGAGAGATACCCGGAGGAATTTCCGGCAGCACTGAGCAATATTGGAAGTGGCACGACTAGTGTGTTAGCTAAAGTAGATGGCGGTCGGCACGCCACCAGTTTGGAGAAGCAGGCAGGAGTACCTACACAGAAGTTAAGCTATGTCCTAAACACATTTTAAACACCTAAAAACATCTATATCAGTTTAAGTGGACGCTATATTTCGAATATTTTCAGCGCTTCACCTTGCTTTCATTTTTGCCCTTTCCGACGGGGAACTGAAGCCGTTATCTCTGCTCCCTTCAAAGCCACCAGACTCCTTTGAAGAAAACCTTACCTTGCAGAACACGGGAGTTGCTGGTCTACCGCTGTCCGCTGCCTCCTAGATAGTCTGTGATATTGTGTGACTTTGGTGTTTCAAAGGGTTAAGATTTACCAAAGTCACACAGTTGCAAAAATTAACTGACCAATGTTTTTTTCAGTAGGAACCAATGGGCTTGGAGCTGAGAACGACGACTGTGTAGGGAAGTCAAACAGTATTGAGCATTGGTGTTTTTGCTTGTTCACAATAAGAACATCCTTTAAAATGCAGAACGTGATCCATCTGCTGAGGAAGATCATGTGATACGATTGCTAAAAAATGGACCATGAGGAGAGATTGCTTTTGTCGTCCATATTCTCACTGTTCTGGTAATCTGTATTTCAGGTTGTTCCTCCAGTACCAAAGAGAGGCATTCCTCTGGGCTTCTCTCTGAGTGGGTCTCTGCCCGAGACAACATTACATCTGAGTGAAGCCCAGACCGACCAAAACAGATTGCAGAGACTCAGAGGAAACACAAACCCAGCGCTAATGTCTGACAGGCACTCATTTAACACCACTGACACAAGCTATCCAGGTGATCTTTGTCCACCGGGGATCACATACTCGGAGCCGACACAGATGGAGAGCAGAAGCAGATCTCTCCCAAGACTCAACAACAGCAACATGGAGGAAGAGGATGACGAGTACTCGAACCAGCTCGGTAGTCCCCCTTTCATAACACCAACATCTTATTCACCCACTCCTCCGAAGAGGGTCACCTGTCACACCTACTCCCTCCACGACCCCAGGGACAGTCCGCGGCTGAGCGGCTCCTGGTCAGAACAGCAGGGTGGTGACGTGGAAATGTTGAAGTCCAACCCGCTGTACCACACTGCGGATGCGCCCGGAAGTAGATCAGCTCAGCGGGGGGACGGCATGTATGCCGAGGTTCCCCAGAGACCGACACCCGCTGGGCTGCCCGATAACACCTACGAACAGATCCCCGGGGAGGCTGCGGTCGTCCAGGGCAGCATGTACGAGTCGCTGGAGGATGTGAAGACCAAGAAGTCCAAATCAACCTGTGGGAAAAGTGTAAGTCGGAATCTGAAACGCATTCTCATGAACGGGTACGATATAGTACAGAAATGTATGCACACCAGTTGCCCGTTCCATTTACCTCGGAACTCGGAAGCCGGAGCTGGGAATGACGTCGTTGAATGCGTTCCATACAAGTCGGATTTTTCATTGTGGGTTAGCTCTAGCCAGGTTAGCCATTGTTAGCAATACCAGTAGTTAACAATGCATTACGCAGTTATTGTGCATTAGGGCTGTCCTCGACTAAAGAAATTCTTAGTCGACTAACACTCATACGATTTTGTCGACTAATGGATTAGTTGATTTAATTGACAGAGCTGTGCGCTTTGGGAGGTGGTTAAGACTAGAAAAGCACAATATAAATGTAGTTAATTAACCATCTGTAAAACTGAGTTTCTCCACAATTAATCCTGCAAAAGCACCACTTTAACTCTTGTGTTTACCATAAATGTGCTTATAAGTTTCTTGGAAATGAGTAATTAAGCATGAATAAGCATAAAAAATGACTAATCGACTAAAGAAATCTTAGTCGACTAAGACCAAAACGACCGATTAGTCGACTAATCGACTAAGAGGTGGCAGCCCTATTGTGCATACAAACAGCGTAGCAACATGTCCACAAATAGAAGTTGGACAGGACTTTGTGAACGACTGAGACACAAATAACACAGAAGTGCTAATAACTGTATGTTACTACAGCTTTCACAACTGTTGATGCACGGGGCATCCATGTTGTCCGAGCGCCGAGCTCGGAAAGCCGAGGTCAGTGGGCGGGTTTCCCACTTTGACCTCATAAAATCCGACTTCCGAGTACAAATGGAACGCGCTATAGGGCTGGGACGACATGCTTTTGTCCTGATTTGATTCTTTTACGATACATGGGTGCCGATTGGATTTGTTTTGCGATTTTCATGTATTGCGATTGTAGAAGTACTGCGATTCGAGAGTATTGCGATTTTCTTTTCCTTCTTTAACAAAAACAAAAGATGATTAATAAATACACTTCTAGAGACAACGTATCATGAGACATTTCTGAAGTCTGACATTTATTTACTTTGTCAAGAAGAACATAACATGTACTTTCTGCATTTTCTGCTTTCAGTCTGTATGATGTAGTCGCCGTCCGCGGTACCCTATAAACAGAAAATATTTAGGTGAATCATTGGTGAAAAAATGAATAGAAAATATAGATTCTGGGAAAAATAGTCCATTTTTAAAAAACAAAATTGTCGCAAAAAAAATCATGATACATGCGCGATTAGATTTTTTCCCCCCACCCTAATGCACACCAATTCGTATGCTATCCTACAAAATTAGGCGACCGCTGGCTGGTCACGTGACGCCGGCTGCGTAGCTTGGTGAGCTGGCGGTCGTATCAGCAGCAGTTGGTAGTAGAGTTTAGCCAACAAAAGGTGATTGTTAGCCAGGTACAGGGCATCGCCAGATAACGGTGCTTTCAGGGGCCGTTGCAATTGAGTTTAGCCTCTCATTGCCAGACCTGTGTCAGCCAGCGCTGGACTATGGTCTGGCTTCTTATCTATTCTGGGATTGAACGAAAAACACTCTGGGCTTGTTTGTACTTCTTTAACCCTTATGTCCTTTTTCCTTTTGACCATGAACTTGTTGTCCATCCAAGTCAAAAGTGATATGAAGTGACATTTTTGGCTCTTTTTTATGCTTTTGACACTTTTTTAAACGTTTTTGTCACTTTTTCAAATTATGAATTATTTTGACTAATAGTTAAGATCAAAGGATGTTGAGAGGATCACATTACATGTCATTTAGCTGACGCTTTCTATCCAAAGCAACTTACAATTGCTATATATCAGAGGTCACACACCTCTGGAGCAACTAGGGATTAAGGGTCTTGCTCAGGGACACATTGGTTGATGTATCGCAGGGGGAATCGAACCCGGATCCCCCACACCAAAGGTATGGGTCATCGCCACCCATCACAGACTGGTTTATGTCAAAGTTTAGTCAGGATACTGTTTTAAAACCATTTAAACATGTTTTTCACGTTATAAAAATTGAATGAAACACCCATGATTCAATGAATGTACTCATTAATTTTACCTGTAACGAACGTTGTATGGGTTCCATACAGCATACATCCATGCATCCATGTTATATTTGGGCATCTTGGTTCAAAGAAACCCATATTTCTGATGTAAAAAAACTTTGAAAACGGGTCAAATTTGACCCAAGGACAACACAAGGGTTAAACAAATACCAACTGTCCTGGACGGCGCTAAGCCCCGATAGCGGAGAGAGAGAGAGAGAGAGAGAGAGAGAGAGAGAGAGAGAGGGGAAGACATCCGGTGCGTGAGAGATGCTGGATGTGAGGCTTTATCCCAGGAATGTGCATCCATTGAGCCAAAAAAGTGAGCGTCAGGCGGTAACACTCACCACTAACCACTAGTTAAGTTCAGGAAAAAAATAAATCACGGTTTGGATTAAACACTCCTGAGGACTGAACACATTTCCTGGGTGAAAGTTTTTTGTTTGGGCCAGGAAGCAAACTCCGCTCCCTGGCTTGAAAGCGTTGTGTTTTATGACCCAAACATCCACCCCGACCCCCTCCCAACGTGGTCCGCAGTGTTCTTATAAAGCAGAAATCAATGTGGTGCATCAACCCGTTCCCACTCCGAACTCGTAAAATACGGACGTTTGGACAGTGGCTGTCAGCGTCAAAAGCGACGAGAAAAGCACCCTTCAGCGTTTGTAGAACGTCCTGGGGAGAGCAGCAGCTACACGGGGTTTGAAGAGGACGTAGCATTAAGAGCGACTACGGTAGCGAGTCGTATGAAAGGGCGAAAGTCCGCCCAGGGAGGTTGGTTGGGGTGGTGGATGGGTCAAACAACACAGGACTTTCACCCAGGAGACCGGGGATCATGTCCTGCGTGTCACGTTTCCTAAACCCAACTGTCCGTTCTTCTTTTTCTAAACCCAACTGTCCCGTTCTTCTTTTCCTAAACCAAACAGTCCCGTTCTTCTTTTCCTAAACCCAACTGTCCCGTTCTTCTTTTCCTAAACCCAACGGTCCCATTCTTCTTTTCCTAAACCCAACCGTCCGTTCTTCTTTACCTAAACCCAACTGTCCCATTCTTCTTTTCCTAAACCCAACTGTCCCGTTCTTCTTTTCCTAAACCCAACCGTCCGTTCTTCTTTACCTAAACCCAACTGTCCCGTTCTTCTTTTCCTAAACCCAACTGTCCCGTTCTTCTTTTCCTAAACCCAACTGTCCCGTTCTTCTTTTCCTAAACCCAACCGTCCGTTCTTCTTTACCTAAACCCAACCGTCCGTTCTTCTTTTCCTTAACCCAACTGTCCCATTCTTGTCCCCTGTGTCACTTACCTTTTATAAGCCCACCCACCATATATCCCTTAACCTATCTGCGTCTAAAGTGACGCCAATATTCCCGACCAAGCGCGTTTAGATAAAGCGTGTTTAGATCTGACTATGACTGTCTATAACAACGCTAAAGGGAGTGAGAATCTGTTGGGTGCACACAGCTATAAATACATGGAATGCATACAAATCACAGTGCTTTACTTTTCGTAGTTATATGAACGAATGGTTCATGAGAACAACCTACTCAGAAAGAATAATCAGAGTTGTTGATGTCATCGAGAGCAACAATATATCATTTAACTCGCTGTCCTTTTTTCTGTTTGCAGAACATGAAATGGAAGAACTTCCTTCCCGATTACAAGAAGAAATAAAAAGGACTCAGCGACTGTTTGTTTTGTAAATTGAGGCAGAAATGAAATGAGTATTACAAATAAATCCCTTTTATGACACCATTTTATTAAGAAAGTCAGGTAGAATCCAGATGTTTAGACACTGCAAAAAAATACTATTTTATATACAAATCCAGCAGCAGTTATCATCATGTATATTCATATAGTTTTCATTTACATTTAAAATGCTGTGTAATAAACTAAATTAAGACCATTCTTTCTATTATTTGGATTATTATTCACTTCCTGAAATGTATGTAATGTAATTTATGTAATTGTAGACTTTTTTGGAAGGTGAGAAATTAACTAACAGGGAAGAAAATGACTTTAGGGACACACAGTAAATGATGGTAATGGTAAATAAGAAAAAATCTAGTTCTTCCTTATATATTCCATAAAATCAGAGAGTTTAACATGGCCTATTAAATATTTCAATAGTATTCTGAGTATTTTGAAATTTTATAGCTTACAGTTCTTGATAACATTGTGCTGGGGGACGTGGTAAAATCAAGCACATGTACCCAAAAAAAGCTTAGTAAAGTTTTAAGAAAAAGTGCATTCTTCTGTGTTTATGTTATAAAGGGGACCTTAATCTATGATTCAAGCCATTTGTTGTAAACATTTGACACACTGTAAGGAAATGTATGAGGAAGTCATTCATGGAGACAAGAACTTGCCGCATAACAGGAATGACCCAGTAGAAGTAGTAATAGTATTATTTTAGTTATTGCATGTGGTTCAGTATTTCGTCATTTGTTTATTTTGTCATTAAACCTTTTGAAACATCCTTGGACTAATTTATTTCATTTTAAAGCAATATTACTCACTGAAAAGTTTGTGTCAATATTCATTCATTGCATATTAAACTGGGCCTACAATAACTTCTAGGGCAGCTAAAGCCTTTATACCTTTTTTGCATAGAATACTAAGCTATTCAAATAGCCTAATAATTGTTGGCATGATTTTATAAATCATGTTGCCAAGTGCACATATTATGCTTTTTGGCTTTTCCCCTTTCCTTTATTGTGTTCTATATCTTTTGCACATTATAGGTTTACAAAGTGAAAAAGCCCAAAGTCCCCCCCAAAGGGACTTACCATCTCCAACAGAAAACACTGTTCACCAACTGCTCCAAACAGCTCTATTGTAGTCCAGCCTTTACTTCAGAGACAAACGAGGTCACTTTGTAACACACGTTATAATGCTCACCTAGCTGCTAGCATGGCACGCCCTCATACTCTGCTTCTGACTGGCTAGTAGTCCTTACCTAGCTACTGTCAGGACACGCCCTCATACTCTGCTTCTGACTGGCTAGTAGTCCGTACCTAGGTACTGTCAGGGCACGCCTTCATACTCTGCTTCTGACTGGCTAGTAGTCCTTACCTAGCTACTGCGCATGTGCGACTCCCAACAAAGATGGAACGGAAGTGCGATGCCTCACTCTGTAGCTAAAACAGAGAGCTCAACACACAGGGTGAAAAGAGGAGCTACAGCAATGTGCAGTGCAACAAAAATATGTTTTTTTTGAAAATTAAACCATGTAAACCTATTCTGATATAACCTTTAAAAACAAGTATGAACCTGAAAATGAGCATAATATGAGCACTTTAAAATTATTCATACATGTGGCAGAGTGAATCCTCAGGATGATGAAGTGTATCTGTGGATCTAAGTGACTATAGGCCTGTCATCACTGAGGATTTATATTTGCTAATAATATGTTGGATTCATGTTAAGACTTTTATATTTTTCTAAAAACTTTCAAAAATTAACAATAATTTGGAGGCCCCCCTGCATTGACTCTGAGGACCCTTCTAGGAGTCCCGGACCCCCTGTTGAAGATCCCTGCCGTATACAAAACATACATAAGACAATAGGAAGGTCTGACAAGCAATAAGCAATTATTATTATAATAACCTCAAGAAACCTACAATGAAAATATTATCCAAAGTGCAATATTCACAGCTATAAAAAGAGAAATTAAAGTGCCAGAGAGTTGCATAATTGTGCAACGATGCAGTTAAAATACTATTTCAGTGTTTTCATTGTGCAGTCTAATTTCTGTGTATGCCCGAAATGATTTGCTCTACCTCGTAGTTCTAATTTTCTGCATTTTCTATATTTTGTCTCATTTTCTTAATTTTATTCATTCACTTGTTTTTTGCCCTGTATTCAATTTCACTTATTTGTTCTTTAGAGCAACTTTGTTTACAAATAAGTAATTGCATTATTGTTGCTACTGCTCGTAGAGTTTGTCTGCGAGATTCTAACTCATCAGTCGAATTGTGAAGGAGTCACAGCTTTGGGCTCCGAGTAGTTGTGATGCGATTTCTCACTATTTTTACAAACCAACCAACCAATCAATCAATTAATGAAGAAAATAATCAGCAGATGAATCCATAATGGAAATAATCATAGGTAAATAGTTCAAAATGAGCTCCAGCTCAGCCAACTCCAAAAGTAAAACCTTGCTTTTAACCCTCATGTTGTCCTCGGGTCAAATTGGACCCATTTTCAAAATGTCTATATCAGAAATATGGGTTTCTTTTTATCCAAATTACCCAAAAATAATATGGATGGTTCCCTACAATGCTCTTCGCAAGTACAATTAATGATCACTATAATTTTATTACATTGAGTGTTTTTCTTCAATTTTATAGCATTTGAAAAAAATGCAAACGCTTTCTGAACAGTATTCGGACTAAACTCTGACATACACCATACACAATCACACGTACACCAGTGTGATTATCCATACACCATGGATAATCACACTGTGATTATCCATCAACGTACATTACTCTAATATTAGTCAAAATAATTCATAATTTCTGCTTTTTAGACTAAAACGTGGTAATTTCCTTTAAAAGACCTTTATTGACGATGAATTCCAAAAATAAGTGTAAGAGTAGTGGTAATAAGTTGGTGAGTAGCGTGTATACAGTACTGGTGGTAGTGGAGAAAAGCGTCAACTGTCAAAAAAAAGGCACAAAAACTTTGAAAAAAGGGAGAGAAAAAAGTGACAAAAACCTAGAAAAAAAAGAGTCAAAAACAAGGACATAAACATTGAAAAAAGGGACAAAAAAACCCGACATAAAACACTGAAAAAAGTATCAAAAAACCAACATAAAACATTTTAAAGAAAGTGTCAAAAAATGGACAAAAACATTGGAAAAGAACTGTAAAAAAAAAGTGTTAATTTTCTATTTTGACCTGAGAGGACAACAAGTGCATGGTTGGCGTGAAAACAACACAAGGGTTAAATTCATTCATAAGTAATAATTATATCTAATTAAATATGAATCAAATTATACACTATAAAACATTGAATATAATATTGATAATAACATTATGATTTAATTTATAATAGAACAGTTTTTTTGATTTTTGTTTGAGCAGTTCCCTCTGCTGACCACCAGGTGTCCGAGTTCACTTTATGTGACGGTATTACGCTGCCAGAGAAGAAGAAGAAGAAGTTACGGAAGTACGGCTTCCAAAGAGATTCCCGTTGGAAGAGTAAAATACAGTATATCGCCTTTTCCCCCTTCCCCAATTAAATCAAATTAAATCTTGGACTAACCACTTCTCAATAAGACGATGGGCACTAGAGATGACGAATATGATTATTTGTTCAAAGGTAAAACAAAGTTTTTTTTTCTTCCCGTTATTGTTGCAGCTCTCCAGTCCTGCACAGGCCAGCTGATGCTAACGTTAGCCACCGTTAGCCACCGTTAGCCAACGTCTACCTTTTGTGCTCCCGGTTGTTTTTCCACCGAGCTTTCGGAGAAATGTCAGCACGTTAAATGAGTTCACATGACTTAAAACGACCCTTCGCTAAACAGTGGAAGTAGAATTAGCAGTTGGTTGGTCACGTTACGTTAGTTATCGTTAAACGACAGAGCGTCTTGAACGTTAGCGGTTAGCAGATGTTAGCTTGACGGACCAGCTTCACGTCGGACACACCTAACTAACGCTAACCGTTATCACGTTATCTCCATGGGATCCAGCCAGCCGAGCGAACGGGACAATGTACGACATATGCACACACGTTTACTTATTATCTTACAGGGAGTCGTGCGGCTAAGTGTTAGCATTTATTTATTAACTGTATTAAAGCTCGGTTTGACAAACAATAAGAATCAGAATCAGCTTTAATGGCCAACTAGCTAAGTGTGAATGCATGATAACGTTACAGGCAATTTGACTCCGGCTTTTTGTTGCTCTCAAAGTACATACACAGAAATACAGATACGGCTCAAAACAAGGACAACAAAGCGGAACTATGTACAGATAAAAGTTTGTATATGAAAAAAAGTATATATATGTACATACATACATAGTAAAGAAACAGCTCAGTGAAGGATTGTAAACAGTAAGACTGGAATAAGTCAGGTATATTAATACACCAGGTTGCTTATATCTGAGTTAGGTGGATATGATAGTCTATACAGTGTATGTTTGACAGATATTTACATGTTTAAATTATGTGTTAAACACTATATGGGATACTGAATATCCATATTTATTCTGTTAATACACTACATATATCTATATTATTCTGTCTACTATCATAATGATACTGCTACTAAATTGCACATATCTGTACATGTTGTTCATACATTGTTCATATTACATAGCCATATGTATTCTGCTCTTATAAAAAGGTAACTGCTAATACACTGCACATATTTATATTTAATTTATATTACTCTAAACCACCTTCTGTAAACAATCTGTATACTACTGTCTACACTGAACTATATTTATTGTCCTGTCTACGCACCATCTGTCTATACTTTGTATATTGCATTGCACTTTTCTGCTCTTTTTGCACTTCTGGTTGGACGCAAACTGCATTTCGTTGTCTTTATACTTGTACTCTGCACAATGACAATAAAGTTGAGTCTATACTAGGGCTGGGCGATATAGAGAAAATCAAATATCACGATATTCTTGACCAAATACCTCGATATGGATACCGCAACCATATTGTAGTGTTGACTATTGGTGCTTTCACAGAATATTTACACAATGAGATTTTTGATAAATAATCATCAGTAATGTGGATATAATGACTAAGTGGGGAAAGGCTAATAATAGAACAGCTAGAACAGTCTGGTAAGTTCAGAAAATGACATCACTTTACCGTTGGCTACATTATGTCGGCAGGATCATTTTAAAAGTCAACCGCGAGTCCGCGACTATATTGTGCGTCTGCCCTATTTCTGATACCGTGGAGGCAGAAATTTTGCCATGGAGGGCCGCCACTACAAAATCAACATAGAGGAAACACCCAAACAAGTACTCATTAAGTCAATGAAATGTAAAAAACAACATTTTTCAACATTGTTTACGACATTTTAAAGCTCAAAGTGACATCTTGAAGAACTTGTTTTGTCCGACCAACAGTTTAAAACCCAAAGATATTCAGTGTAGTGTCTCATAGGACGAAGAAAAGCAGCAAAGCCTCCCAAATGGGAAGCAGGAGGACCCAAATAGTGTTTGGCAGTTTAACTTAAACAACTTCAAACTGTTTCATGAAGTGAGATCAATGCATACAGGTATCATTTGTATGAAATCTCTTAAAGGAACACGCCGACTTATTGGGAATTTAGCTTATTCACCGTAACCCCCAGAGTAAGACAAGTCGATACATACCCTTCTCATCTCCGTGCGTGCTGTAACGCTGTCTGACGGCTCCAGCATTAGCTTAGCCTAGCACAGATCCTGCAGGTAACTGGTTCCAACTAGCCTACTGCTCCGAATTGTGACAAAAGTGACAAAATAACACCAACATGTTCCTATTTACATGTTGTGATTTATAGAGTCACAGCGTGTACAAAAAAACAACGTAACATGAGACACAGCCGTCTTCTAACAGTACAAACCGGGAACTATATTCTCAGACAGGCTTGCTGCGAGCATATCACTCCGCCCAAGTACTATATTCTTCCACCTGAGAATATAGTTCCCTGTTTATTTACTGTTAAAAGACGGCTGTGTCTCATGTTATGTTGTTTTTTGTACACGCTGTGACTCTATAAATCACAACATGTAAATAGGAACATGTTGGTGTTATTTTGTCACTTATTCGGAGCAGTAGGATTACTGGAACCATTCACCTGCATGTTCTGTGCTGGCCTGATGCCGCTGGAGCCGTCAGACAGCATTACAGCACACACGGAGATGAGAAGGGTATGTATCGACTTGTCTAACTCTGGGGGTTACGGTGAATAAGCTAAATTCCCAATAAGTCGGCGTGTTCCTTTAAAGCGGCCAGTTGAATGTAAGTAAAAACTCAGAGAGCAATGTTCACACAGGAAGTAGATCGGTTGTACATTTTCTAACACGTAACGTGTTTTTCATATCTGTTGCATTAACATTATGGCTGGGCGATATGGAGAAATTGAGAGATCACGATATTCTTGACCAAAAACATTGATGTCGATATTGCGACGATATTGTAGGGTTGACAAGTGGTGCTGTCACAAAATAGTTTTTACAACGAGATTTTAGAAAATCATCAACAATGTGGTAAACAGTGTCAAGTGAAATTATAGAGAATTTTTTTTTCCAGCTATATACTGACTATGCACAAAAATAGTCTGATGTTAAAACAAATCTGTAATTCTTCAAATGATATTGCCCAATGTTATCACAACAGATTTTCTGAGAACATTGAGTTAGTATGTGCTTGTTATTATCAATTGAGACAACGTAATTGTATATCACGATATGATTCCTTTGAAAGACGATAAATTATCATATTGAATTATTGCCCAGCCCTAACTAACCTGTGTTCCCTGTGTCTCAGTGGTCCTCATTGGTGACTCGGGTGTGGGGAAGAGTAACCTGCTGTCCCGTTTCACCCGCAATGAGTTCAACCTGGAGAGTAAGAGCACCATCGGAGTGGAGTTTGCCACGCGCAGCATCCAGGTGGACGGCAAGACGGTGAAGGCCCAGATCTGGGATACAGCTGGCCAGGAGCGCTACCGGGCCATCACATCAGCGTGAGTAGAGAGGAGGACGTCTAACTTAATACTTGAACAATGGCTGTAACCCTATTATTTCAAACCTCTAATGTTGACTGTTGATTTGTGTCTATCCTACTGTCTACTTTATTTCCTTATAATGCCCATATTTAATGCTGTCTTTTTTAAACTTTATCCTTGCACTGCTATATACTGTAGTTTTATATTACGATGTCTAAATTATTCTCTTATATTGTCCATATTTAATGCACTACCACCATGACACACACTCTCATAGAGCACTTTAACATACAGACTGAATCACAGGGTCAGTCCCTGCCCTGTCACTGTAAGCAGTGACAGCCGAAATGATAACAAACTTCTACACTAGTACAAATAGTTTATTTACTCATAAAACGATGGATTGGAAAGTTTGTAAGTATGTAAATAACACTTGCCTGCTGGCTTCTGCTCTCCGCTGTTGTTGTTTTTGTTGCTGCTGCCAGCAGTTAGACGAGTGCTAAAGGCTGTCTACAAATTACTACACCGAATAGAGATTTACATTCATTTACATACACTTCTGGTGTACTTACAAACTTTCCAATCCATTGTTTTATGAGTAAATAAACTATTTGTACTAGGGTAGAAGTTTGGTATCATTTCGGACATTATTAGTGGGGTCATTTACGAGATACATCACTGGATCCATTAAACCCCTGCACTAAGCTATTCAGCTGATAACGCTACTCTACGCTAACTCTCCCAATGTTAGACCCAGGTGAAAAAAAGCTTCTGGGGGGGTGTTTGACTCGAGGTCATGTTGCAAAGGACCCTAGGGTGAAATTACTCCGAACCATCACTTTAAGCAATTATTCAATAAAACTGAAACTTTAACCCTCCTGAGGTCTAATGGCATTTTTAGATTTCTTGAATTCTCCCTGTAAGGTTTTTTGCAATAACCTATAACCATGTGTTTCATATCAAAATGTTCAGAACAAACTCAGCTTTCTGTAACGTGACGTCCAACGTTTTTCCAGAGCAATGTGTAAAGAGATCGTTTGACCCTAAAGCACAAATGTTTCTCAAATCACCTTTTGAAAACATACCTACACTCAATTGTTTTGGTGCTTGAAATGACTTTACAAAAGTATTGGGTTCACAAAAAGGGACGTAATATATGAATAAATTAGTATATAAATGTCTAAAATGAAATGTTATATTGCTTGTAAAACACTCGCCGGTGCGTCTTTTGTCCTCAGAGGGCTAAACATAATAGACAGTCAAAAATGAATAAATAAAAACAAAAATAGCTTCCTGAAGTTTTAACATGCTACCAGTTTGTTTTGCAAGTGTTGCACAGTGCTCACAGAGCTGTAGTGGAGACAAAGTAGTGCACTTTTTAATTAATTAACTTTATCGGTAATCTGTAAAATTAAACACAGATATAGATAATCCGCAAATACGCCAATTATCGGCCCTGTTAATCGGCCAGGCCGATAATTGGTCGATCCCTTACACAAACATGCCAGCCAGAATACACTGTCCAATTCAAACAATTGTAATATACATATCATACTTCATAGGACAGCTTTTATGAATTATTTCAGAAGTGTTACTAAGCATCAGATCCATTTAAACCCCCTCCTCTGTGTTGGTACTATAGGGCTGGGTTAAAATAATCAATTCTTTGTTTGTGTGATCTAATATCGATTAATAAAATCCAGGAATCAATCTTATTATATATGCCTTGATTGGTGAATTGATCCCCTTTACTTAATTTAAACATGAACCTGATGCATTATAAAAACTATTTGAGGGTTAGTTTCTTGCTTGTACACCGACAGCAGAAGTTCTCTGACGATCTCGTTTATTTCCATGCAAAGTTGGGATTGTAACTGAATTGTCCCTTATCTAATTGATATTGAATCGGAAATGTAATCGAATTGGCACCTTGTGAATCAGAATCAAATCAATTTGAGAAACGATTGGCGATACCCAACTGTAGTTGATGCCTTTTAATTTCTAGTCCAGTTTAAATTTTCTCTATAATGTACAGATTATGACTTCCTGCTGAGGTTGTGCCTCAGGCGGGCCTGTGTTTCCTATGCAAAACATAATGGTGGTGGTGACGTCAAGGCACACACACAATGTCCACCTGTCATTTACTGCAATTTCACACTAAACGCGCTGCAAAAATATCAAGCTGTTATACAGTGGTGCTCATAAGTTTATGAACCCATGCTAAAGTTGGAAATTGATCTTAGTGCCTTAATTAAAAAAAATGAGTAAAAATCCAACCTTTAAGGACACCCATTTTCTTTGTGAATGAATAATGTATCGTAAATAAATAAATGATCTTCCTTAAAATACAGGGGGCATAAGTATAGACACCCTATGTTAAATTCCCATAGTGGCAGGCATATTTCTATTTTTAAAGGCCAGTTATTTCATGGATCCAGGATAATATGCATCCTGATAAAGTTCCCTTGGCCTTTGGAATTAAAATATCACCCCACATCATCACATACCCTTCACCATACCCCCACATCATCACATACCCTTCACCATACCCCCCACATCATCACATACCCTTCACCATACCCCCACATCATCACATACCCTTCACCATCCCCCCCATCATCACCATACCCCCCACATCATCACATACCCTTCACCATACCCCCCACATCATCACATACCCTTCACCATACCCCCACATCATCACATACCCTTCACCATACCCCCACATCATCACATACCCTTCACCATACCCCCCCATCATCACATACCCTTCACCATACCCCCCACATCATCACATACCCTTCACCATACCCCCCACATCATCACATAGCCCTTCACCATACCCCCCACATCATCACATACCCTTCACCATACCCCCCCCCCATCATCACATACCCTTCACCATACCCCCCACATCATCACATACCCTTCACCATACCCCCCACATCATCACATACCCTTCACCATACCCCCCCCCCATCATCACATACCCTTCACCATACCCCCCCACATCATCACATACCCTTCACCATACCCCCCACATCATCACATACCCTTCACCATACCCCCCACATCATCACATACCCTTCACCATACCCCCCACATCATCACATACCCTTCACCATACCCCCCCACATCATCACATCCCTTCACCATACCCCTCACATCATCACATACCCTTCACCATACCCCCACATCATCACATAGCCTTCACCATACCTAGAGATTGGCATGGGGTACTTTCCATAAAATCATCTCTCAATGCAAATCAAACCAGCTATTAGGCTAACTGAAATAAAACCATGCCAACCTCTAGGTATGGTGAGGGTCTGTGATGATGTGGGGGTATGGTGAGGGTCTGTGATGATGTGGGGGGTATGGTGAAGGGTATGTGATGATGTGGGGGGGCTATTTTAATTCCAAAGGCCAATGGAACTTTATCAGGATGCATAGTATCCTGAATGCTATGCACCCTAATAGAGAGATGATTTTATGGAAAGTACCTCATGCCAATCTCTAGGGATGGTGAAGGGTTTGTGATGTGATGACAGCCAATCAGCTGAAGCACAATCCGGCAGCTCAGGTATCCAGCTGGACTAATGCAACACGCTGACGTTTAGAGGCTGAAATCAGGGAACCAAAGTGCTCCAAAACCACCCTGAATATTCCAGTGCTGTGACATTGTGTGCATGTGGCTGTGCTGCAGGTACTACCGCGGGGCGGTGGGGGCTCTCCTGGTCTACGACATTGCCAAGCATCTAACTTACGAGAATGTGGAGCGCTGGCTGAAGGAGCTGAGAGATCACGCCGACAGCAACATCGTCATCATGCTGGTGGGCAACAAGAGCGACCTGCGTCACCTCCGAGCTGTTCCCACCGACGAGGCGCGGGCTTTTGCTGGTGAGACCGTAGTCTTATATTTATTCAATGAAACAACCTTTTTTTTGTTTAAGATTATTTTGGGGCATTTTTAGGCCTTTATTGACAGGACAGCAGAAGAAATGAAAGGGGAGAAAGAGGGAGCAATGACATCGTTGGAGTCCAACCCGGGCCCGCTGCGTCGAGGAGTAAACCTCTATATATGGGCGCTTGCTCTATCAACTGAGCTATCTGGGTGCCCTAAGCAACCTTTTTAAACGTGTTGTCTTCCTGTCAACCTCCGGGGACAAAATAGAAAATTCTTTTTTTGGCACTTTTCCCCAACATTTATTTTTTTTATTCATGGTCAATAAACCTAATTTAAATGACATTATACTTAATTTTTGAGTTTGAAAAAAAGCTAATATTATGAATTTTTTGACTAATGTTGAGTGAATCACATACTGGTTTATGTCAAAGTTTTAAAACCATTAAAAATGTTTTTCAAAAGCTATAAAATTTAATAAAACAACCAAAATTCAATAGAATCATTAATTTTACCTGAGAAAAATGTTGCATGGCTTCCATACAACGCACATGCATGCACCAAGTTATTTTGGGGCAATTTGGTTGTTAAGAAACCCATATTTCTGATACAAAAACTTTGACTTCCCATCGACGATAAGAATAGCAAATTAACCCTTTTTCTTTTTAGACACTTTTTTTAGGGTTCTGGTGTATTTTTCAGCGTTTATTTTCTCTACCACTGGATTCACCACTAACAACTTATTACCGCTAGTTTTATGCTTTTATTTGGGATTCATGGTCAACAAACCTCATTTATAAGAAGTTATAGCCAACCTAATTTTTAAGCTGAAATTATGAATTATTTTGACATAGTTAAAAGGTGCTCTAAACCAGTGGTTCCCAACCTTTTTTCCTTGGCGCCCCCCCTACTCATGTCTAAGAAAAGCTGAGGCCTTATCAGCACTGTTATGTTTCTCCGCCATGTTTCATTCATAAAATAGTGATGCCGTGGCGGCAGGAAAAACAAGGATACAACTAAATATATAGTTTCCATACAGACTTTTGTATACATTATATATTCTAGTGTATTATCATAATTTGTTTAACATGTGCAAACATTTTTTTTTTTTTTTTACCTCAAACCAGATAAAGACTCGCGCCCCCCCCCCTTTGATCTTTGCCGCCCCCCCTGGGGGTGCCCGGACCCTAGGTTGGGAACCACTGCTCTAAGCGATGTTGGTTCAGGGTACCGGCAGCTAGCAGATAGTGAGGACATGTTTTTTTACAGTGTGTTCAGGGGACAGGCAGCTCAGATAGTGAGGACGGTGGAGAAACAACAGTGCTGATAAGGCCTGAGCTTTTCTTAGACATGAGTAGGGTGGGCGCCAAGGAAAAAAGGTTGGGAACCACTGGTTTAGAGCACCTTTAACATTGAGTAGAGACACAGACTGTCCAAGTTAAGTCAGCATACTGTTTTTTGTTTTTGCAAAAGCTATAAAATGTAATAAAACATCCAAAATTCAATGAAAGTAGTGAACTGATCCTTAATTTTACTTTCGAAGAGCATTGTGTGGAACCAATTGTTATTTTTGGGCATTTTGCTTGAAAGAAACTCATATTTGTAATGCTGAAACTTTCAAAAATGTGTCAAATTTGACCCGAGGACGACATGAGGGTTAAAGAGAGTCTTGGCCAAGACGGGCACAGTTAAAGACAAGCTACGTACGGCAAAAAACACACAAAACATGCCACAAAATCTGAACTAAAATACTAAACTAAAAACTTTCAATCTAAATGGCACCGTAAAACAACCCAAGAGCTTCACCATCCAAAACAATAACTTAATGAGACAAACACATCGAGATACCACAAGACATTGGCAGCTGGAAAAGACAGCACCCAGTTACAGTTTGACAAGGAGAGACTTTGTTCCTGACTCTGTGAGCTCTGGTGTTGATCAGCAACGTCAGCTCAAGTGATGTTAGACCAGATGCTGGTACAACCTCCTCTACTGTTCAGCAGCCTGGCAGGGTTTTATAGATGAACTATGACCGGGACGCACACTTTTATGTCTTTTACTGTGTGGAAATGTAATTAACATCTCATTTTACAGGTAAAAAGTTATAGGGTCCCATTTTAACGATCTAGGCGCACAGCGTGAAGCGCCTGGTGCAGGTGTGTTTAGGGCGTGTCCAAATCCACTTCTGCTAGTTTGACGGTGGAAAAAAGGGTCCGTGCGCCGGGGGCATGGTTCAAAAGGGTTGTACTTAGTGTCTTCAGTAATTCATAGGTGTGTTTTGGGCGTAACATGCAATCAACCAATCAGAGATCATCTCCCATTCCCTTTAAAAGCCAGGCACGTTTGGACCCTTGAGCATTGCTATTATGACGAGTAACACAGAAATAATGTTATGACGATGGCTTGTGTTTTGACGCTCCTATTGGTCTGCTATCTGTAGAATGGGACATATTTGACATGCTGTTAACGCGCTGCTTTACTTTGGCCTGCAGAGAAGAATGGTTTGTCTTTCCTGGAGACATCGGCTCTGGACTCCACCAACGTTGAGACGGCCTTCCAGACCATTCTGACAGGTTGGTACTGTGTTTGGGTCTTAGGCCTCCTGCACGCTGGCCGCGTGGCGTTTCTGTTGCGTGTCGGCTGCGTTGATTTTTCTGTGTCTTTACACACCAGAAACGTGTCTGAGGCGGCGCTGCTGCTGCTAGCCTTGTCTGGACACATGGATGTTTAGTAGTTTAATAGCGTGTTCTTAAACTTTATTTTCATTCTGTATTGACAGGTGCAATATTTTAAAATTGATATTTATTATTCATTTTAAATTACATATACAGTACAGGCCAAAAGTTTGGATGAACCTTCTCTATCAACGCGTTTCCTTTTTATTTTCATGACTATTTACATTGTAGATTCTCACTGAAGGCATCAAAACTATGAATGAACACATATGGAATTATGTACTTAACAAAAAAGTGTGAAATAACTGAAAACATGTCTTATATTTTAGATTCCTCAAAGTAGCCACCCTTTGCTTTTTTATTATAAAGGGAAATAATTCCACTAATGAACCCTGACAAAGCACACCTGTGAAGGTAAAACCATTTCAGGTGACTACCTCATGAAGCTCATTGAGAGAACACCAAGGGTTTGCAGAGTTATCAAAAAAAAGCAAAGGGTGGCTACTTTGAAGAATCTAAAATATAAGACATGTTTTCAGTTATTTCACACTTTTTTGTTAAGTACATAATTCCATATGTGTTCATTCATAGTTTTGATGCCTTCAGTGAGAATCTACAATGTAAAAAGTCATGAAAATAAAAAGGAAACATTGAATGAGAAGGTGTGTCCAAACTTTTGGCCTGTACTGTATATCTGCATTTTTGTCAAAAACTAGCGACTTTCAAACATCAAATTGTCATTTATTAAAATGTATTTGTGTCAAAATGACATATAAACATCTTTTCCTATTCTATTTTGCTTCCAACACACGTGCGTGTCATGTGAAAAGTAGGCGTCGGTCCTATTTTCTAGCATGCGTCTCGAGCCGCGCCTGAGCCGTGCGTGTCACGCAGGCAGTGTGTAAGCTCTAACCTGTTAACATGGGAGCCGAAATATAAACGGATACACCTCGCCGCTGACACGCTCACGCCACTCAGCCAGTGTGCAGGGAGCCCTTATGCCTCTGCTACATGCCTGCCTCATCCCGCCCTCATGTCATTCATCCACCAAACAAAGCCCCAAAGTAACCCTCCTCCTTCACTTGAACACACTGAAAAACATGGCCAAGAGACTTGACATTTAATGAGGAAATGAAAAAAATGGTGTCCTTGTTATGAGGGTGATTACTAGGGGTGACCCCGAATAGTCGAAGATTCGATGCATCGATATGCGGAGCCTGATTCGACCACCAATCTCACAGTCGGATCTTCGCGGGTGTTATTATGAAACGAGGATCATACCATTTTGGGGGTGCTCAATGTCTAATTTCACACAGAACTACTGGTTTTGTACGGTTATATTAAGTTATATACAGCCTTTAATTATGATAATGCTGTAAAAAAAAACGTGAAAACAAAGAAAGAAAAGTTCAATAAATATTTTTTACGTGTGTGTGTGTGTAAATCCAACCACCGCTGTGACAGATTTAAGTTTCACTTTCCCTGATCCGCGACAGACGAGGAGCATCAGACGAGGAGATTAACGTAATTTAACAATGTCTGGAAAAAGAAAATCTAAAGTGTGGATGCACTTTCAAATGGTAAAAGATGATCCAAATAAAGTAAAATGCAAGTTGTGCCAACAGCTCATGTCCTACCACTCGTCAGCAACAAACATGGCTTTCCACTTAAAACGGGTAAGTTTATTACCATTAAAGACGTTTCACTTTTTCATATATAATGGCGGCGCTTTTAATTTATAAATAGCAATATCATATGTTGGGACTTAAAATATGTTAGTCCTTTTTCTAGATCCACCCACAGTATCAGACTGACGACAGCAGTTCATCTAGTAGTAGTACCGGAGCTGCGCCAAAAAAATAGAAAAGGGAAAAGAGAAATCCCGGACAAAATTGCAGAGTTTATTTCGCTTCACAATGAGGCCAGTGAATGTTGTGGACGGTGAAGGTTTTAAAGAATTATTGCGCACACTTGAGCCAGGATACACAGTTCCCAAAATAGAGACGGTTATGCATGCGGCGGATGCGAAATACTCGTCCATACGCGCCTGCGGTTTACATGTTACCCTCCTGCTGACTAGTGTCGTGCCCCTCCCAACCCATTCACACACACACACACACACACACACACACACACACACACACACACACACACACACACACACACACACACACACAGATGATTCGACTATCAGTCGACTATAGAAAGATTCGTCAATTCTGATTCGAATATGTAAATCCTTAGTCGGGGACACCCCTAG
The DNA here is from genome assembly GCA_025617405.1 of Perca schrenkii. NCBI lineage: Eukaryota > Metazoa > Chordata > Actinopteri > Perciformes > Percidae > Perca > Perca schrenkii. The sequence goes on from CM046787.1 coordinate 41,858,435, forward strand.
TGATTACACAGAGGAGGAGGGGGGAGTCAGGTGTGGAGTGAACTTCTGCTGGGCAGGGATACAAAGAGCAGAAGCACACAGCTCCACTGGTTCTACTTTATTACATAATGTGTGAATGGCTTATCTTTTAGGAGTGGCAAACCTTTTGTTATCACGAGTGAGACGACTGACGGCAGAGATCATACGGTTATGTCACGGGGGAGGGGGGGGTCTGTGCTATTGGACCTGCTGGTGTTTGTGAACAGTCTGTATGAAAGTCTTGTTATTTGTTGTGTAACAGAATGAACGACTGGATCAACGAATAAGGATATCGATTGATATCAAAACTAATATAGAGTCAACTTAAAGGATACGGCTGGTATTATGCTGTGTTCTATTGTATTTAAATCCCTTAAAAAAATTTAATTAGAGCTGCACAGATTAATCTTAGTTGTCAACTATTCAATTAATCGCCAACTATTTTGATAATCGATTCGTTGGTTTTCTCTGAGTTATCATCAGCACTCACCACATCCATGGTGAAAAGACATATTAAAAAGATAGATTTTTGGGGATTTTATTTTATTTTTTACCGAGCCCTGATTCAGCACGAGAGCAGAGTGTGTGTTGTGGCAGATTGTAAACCAGACAGGGAGAGGGGTAAACAGGCTGTAACAATAAATGACATGGTTACTCCCCCCCCCCTCTCCCCCTCAGAGATCTACCGTATCGTCTCCCAGAAGCAGATGTCGGAGCGTCAGGAGAGCGACATGTCCCCCAGCAACAACGTGGTCAACATCCAGGTGCAGCCCACTGAGAACAAACCAAAGATGCAGTGCTGTCAGAACATCTAGCCCAGCCACGGATCTGCTGCTACACCCCCCACCCCCCTCCCTCCCTGCCCTACCCTCGCCTGCCCTCCCCCTCCCTCCCTCCCCCCTGCTCACAACTCCTCCAAGCCCCGCCCCCCTCAGAAAATAGACTGCCTCAATCTACTGTGTGGTGCGGGAGGGGCGAGCCACAGCTTCGAGGCTGTGACCCGAACCCTGCAACCTATCTGTACCTGCCTCCCCCCACCCAAACCCCCCCTCCTCCTCTCCCCCCACCCTCCACCCCACCCCACCCCAGGTAAATATCCCCCAGTGTAAGAAGTCACCGCGTTGGGGTGACCCCCCCAAGCAGAGCCCCTCTGTCGCTAGGCGACAGCAGGACAGCAGGCAGCAGGCATTTCATATCACATTTAGATTTCATTACTGTAGATGCGCTGACATGTCACAAAAATGTCTTAATATATGAATGTGATTTGATTTCTTCATACTTTTGTGCTCCTGTTGATTTCTCCACATTATTTTTTTCCATGATCTTTCTCTGTCTTGTATCATATCTATAACTAGGTATAAATAAATTTAAAGCACATCAAAGTTGCTCTGAAGTGTATTCCCATATACAAGCTTCTCCCCCCTCCCTCCTCTTTAGTGCAATGTACTGTTTAGTTGTTTTCTTTTGGAAAACCATGTGGATGTATCGAGCACAGTGTAGCCACGCCTGCTCCGGTAGTGTCATAACCATTTGATCTGATTGCTGTGAATATGATGCTATTGAAACCGTTATATATTTTTTTTTGCATTAGCCGAGCTTCAGTTTTAGCCCAGCAGGACAGAGCGAGCGTGAGCTTGCATGCGGCGCGTTGTCGCCACCGCGTTTAAAAGATGGCACTCTGCTGCGCTGCACGTTTTATCAGGCGAAAGACTCAATCTGGACTCGTTTGTGTGGAACACTATCGTTGCCCGGAGGGTGTGGAAATTTGGGCTGTCGCCGTGGAAGCTGAACACGACTCCTGTACGTTCTGAGTTTCATGTCGTCCTACTTTTAAGTCTCGGCGCGGCTCCATACGGAGATCGTCACGCTCACGCTGAAGGATTTTCTGATCAAAGACGCGTTAGTCCGTCGGGACAAACTGAAAGCATTCATTTTTGACTCCAACTATGCAGAAACTAGCACACGGCTGTTTGGATGTTTTCTTTCTTAGTGCACTTCTATAGCAAATGAAGGAATAAAAAAAAAAATAACTGCAGAAATATGAGTAACTGATGTAGTGTTCTCATATTCTTATGATACTCAACAATATAATCAAAAAAATCTCCTGCTTTGCATGTAACCACGGAACTGTAGCTAGGACGCACCTGAGAAATGTCCTTCACCTTCGGGGGGGTTGATTTCATGAGCGTGAAGTTGTCACCAATCTTGCACTGAACCTTAATCGTTAAACAGCATTTCTTGTCTAGGATTAGATTTTTACTGCACATGGAGAATCTGGACCTCGTTTTTTTTTCCTCTTCTCTTTTGTCGGATGTACGGCGTTTTTTTAAAGACGCTGCCACTTTTACGAAAACCAAAATATTATGTTCAGCCACTGTAAAGTCTCAAAAGTCTTTCCTCGAATCCTTGTTAACGGACTGAAAAGGTTTGACGAAGGACACGACGAGGAATCGAGGAAACCACTTTTCGGGGAGTTTGGCTCCATTCTTGCCAACGTCTGATCACAGTGCCTCCTTCGCCCGTCTCGTTCACCTGCTAACAACTCGCCCTCATACCCACCTCCTCCTCAACCAATACCGTTGCTCTGTCTGTCCCTGGAGGGGACAGGCGACCGCGTTGTCCCCCCGTCACATTAAGCCTACGTACACCGAGCTGCCTCTGACTTCAACACAATGCATGGCTTTCTGTTGCGACTGCAACTCCGTGTCGTATCGCCTTATGTAGCTAACATTGTCATTTAACCGTGCGCGAGATCTGCTGAGGGTCAGGCTTGGCTAGCGGAGACGACATGCTAACGAGCTAAGTGTTGTGTCCGGTGTGTGAGCGGACAGATGCCTCGCTAAACAACCTACTTTACTAGAAACTCCCGAGTGTGTGTTCTGTTGAATTTCCAGGTTATAGCCAGTGTCAGTGTATGGTGGTGTTAGCAGACGTATACAATGCCTGAACTTGGTGTGTGTGTGTGTGTGTGTGTGTTTTAGAGGCAGAGGGTAGATGGGTAGCTCTGGAGTGTGTGTGTGAGCCTGGCTGGCAGCGCCAATGGCGTTTCTTGGGAACAGACGGCGCCGCCAGCCGGGCCTCACCAGACTCACTTAGCTGGCAATCTGTGGACAAAGTGATTTCTTTCTTCCGAAAATATGATTTCCGAATCCTGTTTCATGTACCTCCATTGTTCTGTGTTTTTTGTTTTTTTAAAGAATTGTGATTTTGATTTTTTTTTTTTTTTTACACTATATTGAATTCTATAACTGACTGTAATTCCAGTGTAAACGTGTTAAGAGTGAAATGTCATTTCAATGGATTTGAAAGGTTGAATGTGAGAGGGGGGTCAAAATGAATGGTTTTATGTTTTGTACAGATTGATAAATTGTACAATTGTGTCTATATCTTAAGTTATCAGTTCATCTTAATAAAGCGCACCAGTCATAAACCTTTATATGATCTTGTATTTTACTTGTGATATTCTTACGTACTCTAATTACAATGGAGAGTTCAGATGTTTTGAAGTGTGGTTGTATGAGCGACTTCTCCATAGTCAGTCAAGTTTAATATCTGGGATTGTTCGAGTGCTGCCGGAAATTCTGCCGGATGTCAGTTAAATTCAATTCAATTTACCAAGTTACCTTCCTCTGTCTCTGTGTTGGCGTTCTAACCTCCGGTGGATTTGTGAGGACTATGGTTAACTGCTCCTCAGATCTCTGCAGGGTAAATCCAGACAGCTAGCTAGACTATCTGTCCAATCTGAGTTTTCTGTTGGATGACTAAAACAACTTTTAAACGTACACGTTTCACCAAAACAAGTTCCTTCCCGAGGTTATTTTGCAGAGGCGCCGTAGCTACGAACGACGCTTAGCGCCGCCCCTATACGATATAATATTTAGAATATTTCCAGCGCTTCACCTTGCTGTCAGACAGCCCTTTTACAACGGGGAACTGAAGCCGTTCTCTCTGCTCTCTTCAAAGCCACCAGACTCCTTTTGACAAAGTTTTTTTTACCTCGCACAACACAGGATTTAATGCTCTACCGCTGCCTCCATCGATAAGTTTGTGTTATTGTGTGACTGGAGTAGCCGAACTAACCCTTTTAAAAACACCCAAGATCTGAAAAATCCGACCTACAGTATCCCTTTAATGGTAACACTTCACTTAATAATTACAAGGAGACTGTTTAAAGCTATAGCGCGTAGTTTCTGTCGCCCCCATGAAGTAATGACAACAAAACTGTTGCTGCGTCTACATGATACAAGCCTTCCGTGATCAGCCCCCCCCTCCTCCACACAGTTGCTAGTAACCAAGGAGGACACTGAGGATTAAAAAACATGATGAACTCTTCAAAAGAGGTAATTATCTTCACTTGAGTTTCTGAGTGGGAAAGTCACCGGTCGCCACAATCTTCAGAGAGAGTTGTGTGGAGCTGATAGTCTTAATTAGCTTTGTAGCAACTCATTTGGCAACGGCTTGAACGTAACGGATGTTCATTAATATCAAAAAGTTACGCACTAAAGCTTTAATTAGTATCCTTCCGTCTCAACAGTCTCAGTACATCTCCTGTCAGCTGAAAATCTAATCTGTCTGAGTGGTTTTAATTAAAGGAAAGCCTACAATTAAACAAAATGTCCAATAATAAATTTATATTTTATTTGGTTTAAGCCAGACACAACATTGTTTTATCATGCACTGGTCAATTTTGAGCTTTTGGGCTCTTTTGCTCCCATAATATGTCTTCTTTCAGACTTGTAGAAAGAAAACAACCAAAATACACATTTTAAATATTTGGTCTGGATTAGATATTGTGTCTGTAAAATGGTTTCCAATGAAAAGTTATGACATTTTACAATCCATATCTTTAAAAAGGTTTTGTTCTCAGACTCGGAGACAGAAATCTCCACTTCAGCAGCACAAACATACAAACTTTCCACTTTCATTCCTATCAATATTCTTAAGTTTTTTCCACAGGGCTTTGTTCAGATCTCCTCCACAGCCTGATTTATACATCTCTACCTAAAAACATGGTGAACATTGGTTGTCAATGGCTGTTGACAGTATTTTCTGAATTATGGAGTGATGAAGAGATATATCCCTCTGTAAACACCTTTTGACTATACTATGTCCAAAATGAAACAAGAATTTTGAACTTGGCTTTAGCCGATGTTCACATTTATATTCTGAAAATGTATTAGCACATATTTAACAAGATAATGCCTTGTTTGCATATTTAAACACACCATTTCAGAAAACTTAATACGTAATACAAAGAATAATTGTCTTAAAAACCTCATTATGCTCATTTTCAGGTTCAGAGGTTGTACCAGAATAGGTTTACATTGTTTAATTTTTTGTTGTACTGCACATTGCTGCAGCTCCTCTTTTCACCCTGTGTGTTGAGCTCTCTGTTTTAGCTACAGATTGAGGCATCTCACTTCTGTTCCATCTTTGTTGGGAGTCGCACATGCTCAGTAGCTAGGTAAGGACTACTAGCCAGTCAGCAGCAGAGTATGAGGGCGTGCCCTGACAGTAGCTAGGTAAGGACTACTAGCCAGTCAGAAGCAGAGTATGAGGGCGTGCCCTGACAGTACCTAGGTAAGGACTACTAGCCAGTCAGAAGCAGAGTAGGGCAGGGCCTAATAAGCAAGCTAGTGTGATCCAAGACAAACCCGCTTCAGCCCGTAACCACGGCTACGGCTCAGCCGTACAACCTAGACTGGAGCAAGACGTATCAGAGTGGTAAGTTATTGAAATGTTAACAATGCGTAGCGTCTCAATTCTGCACTGTCTGCTGGACAACTTTCTGAACACTTCGGGCCTCCGCTCTAACTAGCTTGGTTTGAGGGCGTGCCATGCTAGCAGCTGGGCGAGCATTATAACATGTGTTACAAAGTGAAGCAAAACGACGCGCATTTGTCACAGAAGTAAAGGCTGGAGTTCAATAGAGCTGTTTGGAGAGGGCGCCTGGCTAGCGCACCTGGTAGAGCAGGCGCCAATATATAGAGGTATATTCCTCGACGCAGCGGCCACAGGTTAGACTCCGCCCTGTGGCCCTTTTCATGTCTTCGGCTGTCCTATATAAATAAAGGCCTAAAATGCCCAGAAAATAATAATAATAAAACAAATAGAGCTGTTTGGAGCAGTTCACAGTGTTTTCTGTGGGAGATGGTAACTCCCTTTGGGTTGGCTTTTTCACTTTATAAAGCTATTACGTGCACAAAAAAAGATATTGACACAATAAATGAAAGGGAAGAAGCCAAAAAGCACAATATGAGCACTTTAATGTAAGTCATGAACTATGGAAGTTTAATGGTGATATCTACTGTATTAGTTTGATTTGTTTTTAATGGATCTCAGTTAGTTTTTACAGGAATTCATCTTAGAGCTGAAACAATTGGTGACACTATTGATAATGAATCATTTAAGCCAATAATAGAGCAAAATATTCTCTCCGTCTTCAGCTGTGAGGATTTGCTGCATTTCTTTGTTTTATATCTTTGTACATATGTTCGGGTGGTTGTTGGACAAGACAAGCAATTTAGATGGTTTAGGTAAACTCTGTCACTATTTTTGTACATTTTAGAGACAAAAAAAATGAATCAAAAAAACAATTTGATGAATTAATTACAATCAATGGCAGCCCTAATTAAAATTCTAGCAGCAGTTTGTGGAATGAAATGCCCGTGGAACCCCCCCCCCGACTTTTATCTACTTTCTGTGTTTACTTCTATATAATTGACTTTTTCTTTCTCACAAACTCAAATTAATTAGTGGGTACTTACCATATGTAGTGTATGAGAAAATTATCCATTTTCGCTTTAATTAGTACCAAATTACAAAGTCTTTTCCAGGAAATCGCTGAGAGCATACAGGACCCGTCGCTAAAATCTGCTAATTAATTAGACCAATGTCCTGAAGTGTGATTAGTCAGCCAGGTTGTGTAACACCTTAAAGGCCCTGCAGGTGCTTTGAGTTTTTTTGGCTGATGAGGCCTCTGCTCAGGTTGAAGGAGAGCAGAGTAATGAGGGGAAACACATTAGGCCACCAGATGACTTTGGCTGAATCTGACATCCCCTAAAAGTGCATCCACATTTCCTTCACTTCCTTCCTCGCTCATAGCTTCTCAGAGATCCAACCTTGCTCTTCGGGGACAGAATAAGAGCTCCGAACACCCACATAGGTGTTTCCAGTGAATCTGTCTGATTAGACCTCTTCCCAGGACTGTGTGGGTGTGTATAGTCTGATTGAATGACATCTTCCTGAGTCTCTTCTTAGCTTTGTTGCACCTGTCAGGGAAAGACAAATGACACCTTTATCATTCTTATTGGTAGATGAAGATTTGTGACCTGATACGTTCATATCAAAGCTCAAGCACCCCTTCAACCTGAGCAGAGGTCTAATCAGCCAGAATAACTGGAAATCAAATTAGAGAAGTGAGATTCAGGCCCTAGCTGGAGGTCTTATCAGTGAAAACACCTGTGTGGGTGTAGCCCAGGTGTGCAGGGCCTGTAAAATGCTGTAAATAGACAGAACATTTTACTTATTTTTTACAGTGGGAAAAGCACAGGTGTTACTAATATCATTAATAATGTCCTGGTAAGTCATGACAGTATGAACAACTGAATTCAGTCATCAGACATTTTATTATTTACCACAATTTACTGCGACAATGTCAAACTGTGGGAAAGGTCTCAGGTATTTTTTCAACTTTGACTCCGCTGCATAGCTAGTCTGAACTTTATTTACTGGCAGTATATAACATATAGTTTCTTTGAACATATTTTCTGTTATTCATGTATTTCTCCACATGATTTGTACATGTCTGTTAAATAGTGGTGTCTTGCAATCCCATATGGGATGGGTCAAATGTTTGGCATGATACATACATAACTATTTTACATACTGTTACGTAAGAAGACTAACCGGCAATTTCCACTGGATGCGGAACGTCTCCGGAACGTCGACGGAGTCATTAGGTTTCCATTAAAGTCAATCTGTGTATTTCCACTGACTGCGGAACGTCTGCGTCTCTACTCCATCCCAGTTCCGTCAGTCCACAGCCCTCCGCAGCAGATACGCAGAGCTTCTATTTTTGACGGACGACGGAGAGCTCCGCAGCAATTCAGCACACGGCAGATAGTGCGGGACAGGAAGTCGAGCACAGAAACAAAATAAACATTAGGTTAATTTTCAAAATAAAATACACCTTGCTCACGGCGGATCGTATTTCCCTGCACTACACCTTGAAAACACAGCACAGAGTCGTTTCCCCTCTACTCCTCTGGATGGAAACAAACTGTTGTTGGTTTTGTGGTTCTATTCTACCTGAATTCGCGAGAACTTGTGGGTCCTCTTGACTACAGCTGTCAGTCACGGCCGCAGCCGTTCCGCAACAAATCCGGACCCGGTGGGTATTGACGGTCGGCGGAGCACGCAGCAGACACGCAGCGGAGCCGGTCCGCAGCCGTTATGCATCCAGTGGAAATCCCCGGTAAGCCCGTGTTCAGTCCAACAAGTCTGCAGCCATGTTAGTTTCTGTACTTTGTCATTGTGGGTATGTTAGCATGAGGGTGAGTTTTGCCAAAGTAAATATGCTGATGTTAGCATGCTAGTTAGCAGTTAACACAAAGTGCAGCTGAGGCTGATGAGAATGTCATTCATTAGTTCTGCAGGTATTTGATCATAAACCAAAGTATTGGACATTTTTAAACTTTGACCTGATTATGGCGCTAGATGCAGAGTCAGAGGATCATTGTCGCCAAAATTCATCCGGAGGGGAACATGAACGGTTTTTGTTTCAGGGCTGACTGCTAATGTGGCTCAAAAAACATCTGCACAACAAGAGATTTCATGCATTTAAGTCTTCCGGCACATAGTTGATCATTTTTCACAAATGGCTATTCTAAAATATACTTTCCATATATTGCTAACACATGCATGAAAACGTGAGTGTGGTCGATTCACACGTAACTGAACTTCTGATGAATTGTTGTGAATGAGTCTCTTCCACTCTAAAAATGCAGGCCGATAATGTTTCCTGTTGGTCTAGGTGATTTTGTACGACAGAGACACTTTAAACAAACTCTCTCTGAGCAATATAATCAGTAAACATGATGTCAAATGTTATGCAGACGACACACAATTGTACGTATATCTCCATTTCTCAATCAGTTTAAAGCATCTTCATACCAGAAGCTATTTGAGCTGCTTCTCTGAATTAAAAGGTGCATATGTAAGATATTATTGTGATTATTAAACTAATCTGCTGCGTAACAAGACATGACACCACTCCCCTGAGCTATGACAACTTTATTGAGTTTAGGCTTGAAACAAAAAGACCAACAAGCAGCACTCGATACACCTACAGTAGCTGAAACTATTATTTGGATCAGAGTCGAAGGAAAGACATACAAGCAAGATAAAGTTAGAGCAAATGTAACAGAAGTAGGGAAATTAATTCATGGGAGAAAAAAAGCTGTTTACATCTGATTGTCAACATGTCCTGTTATTGCTATTTGCCAAGGTAAAATTATCAGCATGTTTAACAAAAGTGACCCGTGTGTCATTGGAAAATGAAGCAGGAGTTAATACATTACAGCTCTATTTCATAAGTAATGCGAGAAACAGTTTCCACAAGATTAGATCATTAGATCATCACAAGATTATTGTCGAACGAAAATCTAGCGATTCTTTAATGACATGAAATCATTGAGGGCCTTTTTATAGCTTCCACTTTGACCTCACTGCAACAAATGAGGCTGTTTTCATTTACTGTTTGTACTTTAACCTACGAAAAGTAATGCATACATTAATATGTATATTACCCACGTACTGTAATCGTGAGCCAGCAAGTGCAGGGCTGCCTCTAACAAGGAAGTTTGTCGTGGCTCAGTCTGTAGGGACTTGGCTTGGGAACTGGAGGGCCATCGGTTCAAGTCCCCATGCGGACTGGTAGCTGGAAAGGTGCCACTTCACCCCCAACTGCTCAGAGCGCCGGTCATGGCCTCACTCTGACATCTCTCCATTAGTGCATGTATAGTTCCTGGGCCTGTGTGTTTATTCCGGACTCGTGTGTATTAACTAACAGAATGAAAAAATGTAATTTCAACCTTGGGGGATCAATAACGTTTATCTTAAGTCAGGCAACATAATATAAAGAGCTATGACCTAGCTACTAGGTCGGGGTGGATGGATGATCAAACAAACACAAGATGAATGTACTTATTTTAACCCAAACCACAATCTTTTTCTAACCGAACCAAGCAGTTTTGTTGCCTGAACAGGTTCTGCACTGATCGCTCGTGTTGCTGGGCATTCGTAGGGTAACTTTTCGTAAGCTATCATCGTTGAACAAATAAATCTGTGTGTTAGTTCTGAAACAATAAGTCAATTAATTGCAACTATTTAGATAATCAATTAATTGTTTGAGTAATCTTTCAGGCAAAATTTTGTCAAAATATGCTGCTTTTCTTCCCGTCATGTGATAGTAAATTAATATATTTACGGTTCTGGACATTTGAAGATGTCATCTTGGGCTGATGACAATTTAATAACATTTCACAGGTCAAACGATTAGTTGAAAAAAATAATTGTAATATGAATCTGTAATTAAAATAACCGTTAGTTGCAGCCCTGCAGGGCATTTTCCCAAAAAGAATGTTTCAGTTGTTGCCATGTTGAGACAGTCAGATGACAGCAATCAGTTTGCACCAAAGGACATAATAAGGGTATTCCTGGCTAAATATTAAATCTTGAATCATCTTTGGCATGCATCTTTAATAAGCTTGACACAACAACAAAAAAAAACAACTCACAATAATAATCACTAGTGTACAGTAAGTGTACAGCCAATACACCACTCTGTCTACAGTACATACAAAAAGATAACTTTTCAGAGAGAAAATATGGATCCTCGAGGGGATCTTTAAATATGTAAACAGGAAATAAGAAACAATGTGTAAAAATACCAGAATTATACAGTAGAGTAGAGTGTAGATCTGACCAGACTGCAGTTTGTGTTCATTTCTTCGCATACTTCTAAGTCCCTTTTTATTGGGAGAATATAAGTGGTAATGAGCACCTTTTCTCCAGACATGTCCATACTGTACAGGTTTGTAAGCACCAGATGATGCTTCTTTATTATACAGGCTCGGTAGATCCACTCAGTCCAGGTGTGACGTGGGCCTCAGTCCAGTCTTTGGCACGCACATTTACTTTTCAGTACAAATAAATAACTCGGTTTTCTGTTTCCAATCATCCTCGACTTTCCATCTTCTGAAAAAAGGTATACTTGTGTGCATATGTACGTGTATATTCCCTCTGTTGACATTTTGTTGATGAGTGGGAATTTAAAATACACACACAAATATGTAGTATTGTATTGATTGGCACCATAACAGTTTGGATATAATACAGTGATAAAATATCAAACAGCTGTGCAAAAGTTGGAGCACTGCAAGAAGCAGAGTCTCCCCCCTTTTCCTAAACACACATCATCTTATGTCCCAATTCACAGTTTCCTGGTTCTGGATGAACTGGGAGCTCTGGTCCAGAGTCCAGTCGGGGGGTCTAAAGCAGCGAGCTGGTGGGGCTGCCGGGCAGCGGGGGGCTGTGGCTGTGCAGGGTGAGGCTGTGGCTGTGGGACGGGCTGGGGCGCACAGGCAGCAGGTCGTAGTGGCTCGGGATGTGGCTGTTCCTGGGCAGGTCGTACGGGTTCTGAGGGTAACTGGGAACCGCACCGCCGGCTCCCTGCACGATACTGATGGTTGGTTCTGAGAGGGATTCGAGTAGAAATTTATTTATTTAGTTTATCTATCAGTTTTCAACATTTTTTTTAAACTGCTTTATATTTTAGTCATATATCAAGTAAAAACATCCAACACCATTCTCAAACGTGAGGATTTGCTGCTTTTTTTGATTATTTTTTACTCTTTTTTTTGATTGTTTTATTTTTTTTATTGTTTTTTACTCTTTTTTTTTGTTTTATTTTTTTGATTGTTTTTTACTCTTTTTTTTGATTGTTTTATTTTTAACAGTTTTTTCTGTCTGTAAAAGGTGCCATATTTAATAACATATTATTATTATTATTATTAACTTATTATTAGCAGGGGTTAAATTTGGCCGGGGCTGTCCCATTGGCCTATGCTCCTATATGTTTATTAGGGGACGCTTAATAACATGCTTAAATAAAATGTGTTTATTTTTAAACTTTTCTTGGCCTTATTAGTTTAAACAATGACTAAAACACATTTTAGTCGTCGCTGTAGAGAATATAGTCCTAAATAAGGTGATGTAAGAACTTGGGAACCGAGCAGCTCAGCGACCTCGGTGGTGCTCGTGCACCTTAACGCTGGTCACCAGCCGCCATAAAACCAAAGAAAAAAACAAGAAAAGAAGAGACCTCCAAAGTGACAGGATGCTCTCGCTGTCTCACTTCCTGCCCCGCTGTCCAGACGCCCTGCGGCTGGCGTGAAAATAGACCTGGCGCCCATCTTCAGCGGAGTGGAGCAGAGAGCCGCTTCACGCACACTTATGTTTTATTTTTTAATTATATTTTATGGAGTAAATGATGAATCATTTGTACTAATCGACTCATGAAAAAAATATGTTGTAAGAAAATAAATAGTATCCTAATTTGTAATATGACTTTCCGTGGCGGTTATAGACCCTTTCAAATGGAGGGGCCAGGCTGGGGTCACATGTGATTTCAGGGGAACCAAATATATTAACCATCCCCCCCCATAGGTTTGGTTCTACAAAAGACTACCGATAAAGATATATCGATAAACACAAGAATACTCAGTCAGTGTTAACCTACATTTCATATATCGCTGCACATAAATAATATCCCCTTATGTATGTAAATGTATGAAAATATTTGCCACAGTTAGGGGGGCCAGAGGGGGGGGTCAAGGCTTAAAGGAATACGCCACCGTTGGTTGAAATAGTTCTTATCACGGTCTCCCCTGGCTGTAGATAGGTGGGCCAACGCATTTTTTGTCTCAGTGCAAGTAATTAGGTTGTTTTTTTTTGTCTTTTGTTGGCTCACTTTTACTCACAACATGCTAACCGGCAACATAGGATTCCATTCACTATGCTAAGCTAACTAGCGGCGGCGCTGCCGGTGTTGCACCGGACTAAAACAATGCATGCACCAAAAATGCATTGGCCCACCTATCTACAGCTAGAGGAGACCCCACCTATCTACAGCTAGAGGAGACCCCACCTATCTACAGCTAGGGGAGACCCCATCTATCTACAGCTAGAGGAGACCCCACCTATCTACAGCTAGGGGAGACCCCACCTATCTACAGCTAGGGGAGACCCCACCTATCTACAGCTAGAGGAGACCCCACCTATCCACAGCTAGGGGAGACCCCACCTATCTACAGCTAGGGGAGACCCCACCTATCTACAGCTAGAGGAGACCCCACCTATCTACAGCTAGGGAGACCCCACCTATCTACAGCTAGAGGAGACCCCACCTATCTACAGCTAGGGGAGACCCCACCTATCTACAGCTAGAGGAGACCCCACCTATCTACAGCTAGGGGAGACCCCACCTATCTACAGCTAGGGGAGACCCCACCTATCTACAGCTAGAGGAGACCCCACCTATCTACAGCTAGGGGAGACCCCACCTATCTACAGCTAGGGGAGACCCCACCTATCTACAGCTAGAGGAGACCCCACCTATCTACAGCTAGGGGAGACCCCACCTATCTACAGCTAGGAGAGACCCCACCTATCTACAGCTAGGGGAGACCCCACCTATCTACAGCTAGAGGAGACCCCACCTATCTACAGCTAGGGGAGACCCCACCTATCTACAGCTAGAGGAGACCCCACCTATCTACAGCTAGGGGAGACCCCACCTATCTACAGCTATGGGAGACCCTGATAAGCCCTATTTCAACAGACGGTGGTGCATCCCTTTAATATAACGGGGCCACTGGCCACCCTTGGCCCCCCCTAGAACCGCCACTGATTACTTGATACCTTTTTTGAATGCATGCTGTTTTTAAAATTTTACCCTAATGTTACCTTACAGGTTTTCCAAATATTTCTCTGATTGTTCACTTGAGTAAACATGGCCCCCTCTATTGATACTTTTATCCGTCCAGATGTTTATCATTTACATATTAGGGCGGGGGCAATACGGGAAGAAATACAATAGAAGTTAAAAAGCAGCAATGAGGTTTAAAAATCTAATTCCAAGGAAACAGGATCCAAGCAGTGACATGCTAACGTTCATCTGGCCGTAAGCATACCCATGTCGTAGATGTTCTTGGTGGGTGCGGACGTGGTGGTCGTCGTGGTGATGATGGCGGCGGAGCAGCAGTGAGTCATGTGTTCATGGTGAGCCGGCGATTTCATCTCCACGTAGCTGCTCTCCGAGTGTTTGCAGGCGGCGGGCGCGTCGTTGATGGTGGCGTACGGGTTCTCGCTGTTGATGGAGCAGGTGCTGGACAAGGAGCCCTTCATGTAGTCTGAAAGATCAAAACACCACATCCATCGTTTAACCCGGCGCGTGGAGAATAAACACTCCGCGACTCGTGGGAGTGTAAACTATTCACATGAAATTCGAGTATATCGGCGGTTGAAAGGTTATCATAGAACTTTTGCCCAACGACGCCAAAAAAAAGCTGCCTACCCAGCTCGAAAGGATTATGTTCTCCTCTAAAAGGCTAAACTACAAACTGGATTTTTAAAAACACTTTCAAAACCTAAGATACTCCAAACTACAGGTCTCCCTGAAACAACATAAGCTTCCTCATGAAAGGTTATAACACACATTTTCATGCGTCATATCTGAAACATTTCCTGCCTGGTTAGTGACCATCTCCATGTCTGATAATAGAGATTATCAGCAGGGCTGGTCACTCCGATGTCATGTCAGACAGCGTCCTGCTGTTATGACTCCAAATTACATTTCTGTAGGTTTCTCTTTTAGAGAATAAAGCTGCGGCCATTCTATACTCATATTTTTTAGCAAACACACAGGAGGAAATTCGCTGGGGACTATTTTCAGCGGCGGATTAATCCATATTTGGTGCTCTATGAGTATTTGTGGCAGCAGGACGGTGTGTGTGGGATTGAGTCGGGATAAACTACAGTTTGTGTGAGTAGGAGCCATATGAGTGGTTTTCCTTCAAGCGACAGGGGGCATGATATTGCCTTGTGTTGCCTAGGCCTAAAATGGCTTGGGTATTTAAGTTCCTGTATTGATGCAAACAGGTGTTGTTAATTGAAGAAGAGTTTTTTTTAACTGTGCTTACGTTGTCTATGGGACTTTATATGATTTATTATTCATTTTAACTCAATGCTGTGGACGTGCAAAATAAACGACGCAAGATGCAAACTAAATGAAAAGGACTGGATATCGTTTGTCTGAGTACACGTTCGAAAGAGTAGAGAAAGAGTAGAGTATAGGACTCAGTCACTACAGTGTGTGTCAGTGGTGGCACACTGATGTGTTTTCATGGCACAGAGGAAGAAGATATATTCGTCAATGGCTAAAGATGAATTCATTGTTGGTTTTTGGTCTTTTCATGGGATTTGTGGTGAAAAAAAAAGAAGTTATCCTGTAAGAAACATCATTGCATCGCTGGACAACCAAGGTTACATTGCAAGGTCAACGTCAACATTCAAAAGCATACAAAAGGTTAAAAAAGAAAAAAACACAAAAACAGCTGCAGCTGAAGGAAAAACACATCAGGTGACAGGAAAACACACAGCATTCAGTTATTGTGAGGGAGAGATTCCCCCGGGTGAGTTTTGGGAGTGATGAGGGGGGGGTCAAAGCAGGAGGAAGAGCCCCCGGCAGAGAGGGGGAACACAGAGGAGAGGAGTCGGTTCTTCCTGCAGAGACACAAACACACCTGTCAGCACTGGTTGGATCATATCAACACCATCAAATCCAATGGTTACATTCAAGGACATTCAGGTCCAGGCTTGGATCTCAGAGGGGGGGGTTTCATGCTGCACCTTTTCTCCTGCTCACCACTGTCTCATCCACATGGCCACTTCCTCTCCTAAGAACATCCTCTCTAACGTCTCCTGCACACTGGCTGCGTGGCGTGAGCGTGTCAGCTGCATGGCGTTTCCGTTTTTATTTCAGCTCCCATGTTAACAGGTTAGAGCTCGCACACTGTCTCAGGCGCTGCTCGAGCCACGCCGACAACACGTGCACGCTAGAAAAAGGACCGACGCCTATTTTACGCATTACGAAAAGATGTTTATATGTCATTTTGACACAAATTCATTTAATAAATGACATTTGTCTCTAGGATAGCCTATGCTTTTAACATTTTAACAATTTAGCAAAATCTGTTGAACTCTTGACTTGTATTTCAATTGGATTCTGATAAAAACAATTACATGGACTGTATTATCCCAGGAAAGGGAATTGAAATATAAAAATATTTATCAAAATATGTGCAAACAAATGTACAAACACAGAAATATTGACAAAATAAAGTTAAAGAACACACTATTATTTCATTTTATCAAAAGGAAACAAATGTGTTCTGTATAATTCTTATACAGATACCTAGAGACAGATGCAATATGTACAAGACTTCGTGATTTTAATATTCTGTTTTATAGAACAGCTTCAAAATGTATTTGTTTTCCTCTTTGCTTTAATACTTGACTACTCTTGTTACTGCAAAGGTTTCTGGTACTGAGTGTGAAGCACTTGTTTAGAAAATGTAAGGAAAAAGAAGAGATCTACATGACAATGTTATTTTTTTTATCTATCTTAAAACTTGTCGGCAACTGAATGAGCAAATTAATCAGAGGACCAAAATCATCTGGATACTTGTGCTTTTTCCTGCATTATGTTCAAACAATCCAGTCATTAAAAAGTAGTTTTCTTTGCTACAAAAAAAACAACACATTTTGTCCTGACATTTTTTTGTCTAATTTTTCTAATAATATAATACACAATCAAGAAGATAATGTCCATTTATTAACCTTAGAGGATGAGGAGATAGAAGAACTCTATATCCTGCTTATTATTATTTTTCGTATTTTACTTTCTACTAATATAATTTACATTTGGTCAAAAACGAGAGATATTTCTGTTCCATTTGCTGATAATATTCATCGGATTTAGACAATAAGCCCTACATTTCAGTTTTAAGCCAAAGTGTCTGAATCTGCCAGGCTCTTCTTGTCTGGTCTAACACATGTAGCTCGCTAATGGGCAGTTACAGGACCGATGACTTCAGGTGAACAGACAGTAGCCTGAAGAAAAGCTGATTAATGAGGAAGAAGAAAAGCTGAAGTAGAGGCGGTCGTAGGCTGAGGGAACTGTTCGAGCAGGAGGACTGGCAGTCTGGATCACTCTGTACCTCTGTAGCGCGGCTCCACGTGGTAGCTGTAGCGCCGGTCAATGCAGTAAACGCCTGCACAGAAGCCAGAGAGAAAAGGTCAAAACAAACAACAACAAAAGGTAAGCGACTAGTTTAATGCACTCTTGAATGTAACTGGTATCTGTTGCCCACCACGCGTCACACCACACCGGGAGCATCTTGCCTGCCCAACTCACAGATGTTGTCGTTTTGGTCATGTTTACTAGCTATTAGTGCTTCTACTAAAAGTAAGTAGTCTACATAGTTGAATGGTTTCTTCAATTTAGTCCAGGTATATAACTGGTATATATACTGGTAAATAATTACTGAATTTGAGCCACCTAATATGTTACAGACATATGTGGGCTTATTCTTTGAAAGAATATTGATGCATAGCTGAGAATGTACATTCATAATTGAGAATTTCTTTTTTTTTTGTGAAGATACTAGCTGCCAATAGGTGTATGGGGAGGGTGGGTGAGGGTAATCTTGTTGCTGTTTACAAAAAAGAAAAACTAGAGGAAAAGGTACAGTTTGATGTAACCTATATTATGCAATTCCTTCAATGAAAAAAAAAGTGATGTGATGTGGGGACGCACTGCGTCGCGGCTGCTGGGATCACAAGCAATTGTGTTTTGAATTGTAAATGTTATACTTGTACGATATATATTATATTTTGTTTTGTGTCAGCTCTAGCAAAGTGTTAATTTAAAATGTGTCTCAATAATCCTATAATGTGTAAGCGGCCAGACACCAAAATAAACAATTCATTAATCATTGTCTCGATTCGCCGGGATTGCTGCCGGTGGCTGCGGCACCGCTGCTACACAGCGCGGACACGCCTGGTGGGATTTAGGGGGAAGTGTAACTGGCTGAGGACGCAGAGACAACAGAAAACAACTAACAAGAAACTGGGACTGACCCAGCTCGCTGAGGTTACAGTAGGCCCCCCACTCTGGAGCACTGTTCCTGTGTCGCTTCTTTGTCTTCCTCTGCAAAACACACAAAGAGTGAGAACACATGACGAAAACACACACTGAAAACATTGTTAAAGTCACGACTGGCACCTAAACGCATCATCCCTCTGACGATGAAACAGGATGTTGTAGTAGGATATACATTAGGAGTTTAAAGAAGAGAAATTAGTTTTATTTAAAGTGCTCATATTATGCTCATTTTCAGGTTCAATTTATGAATTTATATAGAGGTTATATCAGAATAGGTTTACATGGTTTAATTTTCAAAAAACACCCTATTTTTGTTGTACTGCACATTGCTGCAGCTCCTCTTTTCACCCTGTGTGTTGAGCTCTCTGTTTTAGCTACAGAGTGAGACATCTCACTTCTGTTCCATCTTTGTTGGGAGTCGCACATGCTCAGTAGCTAGGTAAGGACTACTAGCCAATCAGAAGCAGAGTATGAGGGCGTGCCCTGACAGTACCTAGGCAAGGACTACTAGCCAGTCAGAAGCAGAGTATGAGGGCGTGCCCTGACAGTAGCTAGGTAAGGACTACTAGCCAGTCAGAAGCAGAGTATGAGGGCGTGCCATGCTAGCAGCTAGGTGAGCATTATAACGTGTGTTCCAAAGTGACCACGTTGGTCTCTGAAGTAAAGGCTGGACTACAATAGAGCTGTTTGGAGCAGTTGGTGAACAGTGTTTTCTGTTGGAGATGGTAAGACCCTTTGGGGGGGGACTTTGGGCTTTTTCACTTTGTAAACCTAGAACATGCACAAAAAAGAAATATAACACAATAAAGGAAAGGGAAAAAGCATAATAGGAGCACTTTAAATGATTTAAAAGTATGACTTTATTTAAGGTGAAGGCAAGTATTATCATTAACACATGAAAAAATGGGTTAACATGATCCAGTTAGATTTTATTTTACACTGACTTTAATTGTGATAATTATTATAAAAAACTACTTTTGTTTTTACTACAGTACAGTAAATAGTGAAGGGCTGTTTAACCCAAATATTTCATAGGGGCAGTTCCTTCTGTAGAAAAAGAAAGTGCCTATTAAAACATTTCAACTTAAAGGACAATTCCGGCGCAAAATGAACCTAGGAGTTAATAACACATGGGTACCGAGTTGACCGTTCTCTGGGATCTCTGGGATGGGTTTTCATGCTAATCAAATGTGACCAGTTTTAGCCTAAACCGCTAATTAGCTTAGAATGCTAGTCGTGGAGGAAAGTAAAAAGAAATTGCTATTTCTACACCACTTACAAGGCTCAAAATAGCACCACACTTCCACGGTAGCATAATGAGGGTCCCTACATGGAAACCGAAGCATTGAGAACTTTGTAGGTGTACAGACAGTTTATTAAAAAGATAGTTTAGAAAGACGGTACCGTTCACGTATACAGGTGGGCACCATCTTGCCGTGTAACCAGTAACGTAGCTCAAGCATGGCGTTCGTCGTGGAAGTGTGGTGCTTTTGAGCCTTATTAGTAGTATAGAAATAGCAATTTCTTTTTAGTTTACCCTCTGCCCGACAACTAGCGTTGTAAGCTAATTAGCGGTTTTGGCTAAAACTGGTCACATTGGATTAGCATGAAAACATATCCCAGAGAACGGTTGACTCTGTACTCTTATGTGATTAACCCCCTAGGTTCATTTTGCGTCGGACTTGTCCTTTAAACTCTGGACAAGGGCAAACGGTTTTTTTTATACAGAATATCTCTTGCATACTCAGAAATCTGAAATGCCTCTACATAAACCAATCTGCAGCTAAATCCCAATCTGCAGCATTCAGCAGAAGCATGCTGAGTACAAGTACAAGTCAGGAAGCCCCTGGACTCACCTTGGTGGGGAGTCTCTTGTGGGGCTTGGCGTAGTGCGCGGCATAGGTGCAGGGCCCCAGGGTGCGGTAGCTGGGGTTGGAGAAGCAGCGGCCTGCCGAGCTGTTACTGGGAGAGGACTCTGGAGAGGCGAGCAGACCTGTGCACTGCAGCCCTGCTGTCACCACACAGCATCAGCACATGTTCTCACATCAGCAACATAACATAACGTGCATGTGCACACGCAGTGCACACGCAAAGTATCTTAGCATTGAAAGCCCAAAACTCCAGATTAAAATGAAGAAAGTCCAACTGGAACCAAGATGAGGAACTTCAGTCTCGTAGAACATTCATTTATTCATTTTCTTTTACCTGCTTATTCCTGTTTAGGGTGATGGAAGGGTAAGAGCTACACAGACACACACTCACATTCATCTTCTCATACAGTGTAGGTCAGTGCTGAAATAATTACTTGATCAATGTACAATGTTTTTCGATAATTGATTAATCGTTTATGTGTTTATCTGACAAAAATTCCAAACATTTACCCTTTTATGTATTTCTAAATGTAATATCTTTAGCCTGTTTGCCGACAAAAAACAAAACAATTTAAAGATGCTCTGAAAGTCCAAAGCTGCAAATTAAAATGAAGGAAGTCCACCTGGAACCAAGAGAAGGAACCTCAGTCTCGTAGCACTGGTTCTTGAGCTTTTTTCAGTAACGTACCCCCTTTGAACTGTTTTTTTAAGCCATGTACCCCCTAACCAGCACGAATAATTTTTGGTAGAAAATAAAATCTATATAAAATGAAGAATACAGCGATGTCAGCGATAGATTTACTAAACAACAGCCTTTTACCTTGAAACATTTAAATGCTGATGGAAAAAGGCGACAAAAACTTGGAAAAAGACGGTAGAAAGAATGAAGTAAGGCAAGAATAGGTCGAAAATAGTAATAAAAACTTCTAAAAAAAAAAACACAGTAGAAAGAAAGCAGGCAACACTAGGGCGACAAAAGTGACCAAAAATTCCAAAAAGCGACAAACTTCGAAATCAGTGACAAAAACTTTTAAAAAAGAAAAAAAAAACTTAGAAGAACAAAAGACAGTAGAAAAAAGTAAGGAAAAAAGGCAAGAATAGGTCAAAACAAACGACAAAACCTTTAAAAAAAAACTTAAAAGCGACAAACTTGTAAAAAAAAGACAGTCAAAGTAACTACAGTCTTGTAACTGAAAAACATTTTGCAAAAAATGTCACATACCCCCTGCAGTCCTCCAAAGTACCCCTAGGGGGACACGTACCCAGATTTGAGAAACACTGTCGTAGAGCATTTATAAAAAAATTTACCTGTCAATTCCTGAGAGAGCTACACAGACACTCACATTCATATTATCATACAGCGTGGGTCAGTGCTGAAACAATTACTTGATCAATGTACAACCATTTTCCATTATTGATTCATTGTTAATGTCATTTATCAAACAAAATAAGAATTGGAAGGCGGTCCTTTGTGCTCGGGGACTCTTTTTTCACAATTCTTCTGTAACGACTTAACGACAAATAATCAGGGGTAGATGCATAGACCATCTAAGTGAAGCCAAAACATCTGGATCGCCCCCTGGTGGCCCGAAATATAGGTCATAAACCCTGCCCCCTCCATGTTAGCAGATGGGACAAAAAATTAAAAAGTAAACGTTAAATAAATGTTTCCCAAAGATGGTTTCTGTCATTTTAGGTAGTTCTGATCTTGCTGATGTTTGTGCAAGTATTCATTTTTCTGCTCAGTTTGGTTTTTATTAGGTATTTGATGCATCATCAACATCGTGATTGATAGCTGTAATTGTCGAGTGGGTGTGGCTCCAAAATTACAAGACAGCTGCGCCTGTATCCTGAATATTTTGGCTTCACTTTTGTACAGCGGGAGGAAGTGGAGTCGAGTCGTCCATCTTTATACACGGTCTGTGTAAATTAACCACTTCCAGTTGTAGTATACGTAGGTTGTCCAGTCTGTGTTGCTGTGAACAAAGAAAAGCACCTGGAAGGAAGAAAAAGACCCAGAGATACGGACGTCTTACCTGAGAGTGAGTAGTCGGTGGAGTTGATGTGAAGGGCGGGCGTGTAGGTGACGCTCGGCACGCGGTGGCCTTTCTCTCTCTGCCGATAGCGGAACCAGACCACGAGGCCCAGCATGGCCATGATGAGCAGCAGCAGGAAGATGATGCCCAGCACGGCTCCGGCTGATTGGCGCTCTGATGCCAGAGCCGGGCTGATCTTTGTGTAAGGGTTCAGTTCCTCCATCATCAGAGCCGCTGAGCAAAACAGGGACCCAGAACAGGTCAACACACAGCACCTGAACTCCTGTAACTAACATGACGGACAGCTATATAGCTTACAACAATCCTCATATTTCCTGTATTTTATTGTGATTGAGTTTCAAAATAAAAGTCCTCACATTTTACCTAATACTGCATTTAATTTAAAGGTGCAGTAGGTAAGACTTACAAAACTAATGCTCTGTCATATTTGCTGACCCGATGTTCCAGTAGAACTATATGAAGTGGGTCATTTAAAAAACATCTGGCTCCTCTGGCACCACCTACAGCCTGCAGTGTGATTTGCAAAAATCCACCGCTCCCTGTTCAGATGCACCAATCAGGGCCAGGGGGGGTGTCTAACTGCATGTCTATCACTGCTCATGCACACACATTCCTTCTTCCTTGTGGGGGGAGGGGCTTAGGAAACCGTTTTGGGCTTTAGCGGAAATGAGGGGAGGGACTGAGAAGTTGTCGATGTTCAAGTCCTGGATCTTCGCAATCCTACCTACAGCACCTTTAATGTACTGTTTCTCTAGTAATACTCTAGTATTTTGTCTTATAAATCTGCATGGGGTGGACAAAATAACATGAACAGTTAACAGTGCAGGACTTTGATGTAACTACATCACCTCTGCAAACACTGCTATACATGTGGGTCTGACAAGGGTCATCATGACAATTAAAAGTAGATTTGTGAGGAGCGAGTTAAGTACCCCTGCTGTGGACTTTTATTCTTGG
This sequence comes from Perca schrenkii, assembly GCA_025617405.1. Classification (NCBI taxonomy): domain Eukaryota; kingdom Metazoa; phylum Chordata; class Actinopteri; order Perciformes; family Percidae; genus Perca; species Perca schrenkii. The sequence goes on from CM046787.1 coordinate 41,881,627, forward strand.
TACGTAACTAAACTCAATCTGTGATGGCAGAAGTTTTTGTTTGTTGAAAACCAGTTATTTAGAAAACTTGTACATTAACGTGTTGCTTTCAGCACTTTTTCAGCGTCCCCACACACTAGTGTGTCTCTTAAGAAAGATTATTCATTAATTGATGCATTATTTGTCTTTGTATGCACGTGCTGACTAAACTTAAAAGAAATTTGTCTCAGAAGAATCCTTTTTAAATACACAAATAAATCAAAGCACATACACGCAATACTAACTAATCTGCAAAAAAAACCACCAAGTTCAATAAGACAAAAAAGTTCTCCTGAAATGTCGAATGAAGAACAAATCCTGCAGACATGTTCGTCCATCAGAGAACTCTTTGTACCTTCATCTGATAGAAACTCTTTCTTATGCAGATTTCTGTATTCCAGTCTTCTTTTTAACCTTTGTGTTGTCTTCTTGTCGATCATGAACTTGTTGTCCTTCCGGGTAAAATTTTTAAAATGAACTTTTTGGGGGACTTTTTCTGACATTTTTGTCCCTTTTTTTGATGCTTTTGGCACTTTTGGCACTTTTTTCAAAGTTTTTTTCTTTTTTTTTAATTTACCATCATCATCATTAAACCTAATTTATATGACATTTTACCTATTTTTTTAGTTAGAAAAAGCAGAAATTATGAATTATGTTGACTAATAGTTAAGATCAGATGATGTTGAGTGAATCCCAGACTGGTTTATGTCAAAGTTTAGTCAGGACAATGTTCTAAAACCATTTAAACCGGTTGTTTTTCAAATGATATGAAATTGAATAAAACACCCCAAATTCAATGGAAGTAATCATTCATTTTACCTGTGAAGAACGTTGTATGGGTCCCATACAACCTATATGCACGCATCCAAGTTATTTTGGGGCAATTTGGTTGTAAGAAACCCATATGTGTGATATTAAAAACTTTGAAAACGGGTCAAATTTGACACAAGACTTAATCTCTAAAATAATGTATGTATATATATATATATATATATATATATATATATATATATAGTACAGGCCAAAAGTTTGGACACACCTTCTCATTCAATGTGTTTCTTTATTTTCATGACATTTGCTTTTTTTGATAACTCTGCAAACCCTTGGTGTTCTCTCAATGAGCTTCATGAGGTAGTCACCTGAAATGGTTTTACCTTCACAGGTGTGCTTTGTCAGGGTTAATTAGTGGAAGTTTTTCCCTTATTAATAAAAAAAGCAAAGGGTGGCTACTTTGAAGAATCTAAAATATAAGACATGTTTTCAGTTATTTCACACTTTTTTGTTAATTACATAATTCCATGTGTGTTCATTCATAGTGTTGATGCCTTCAGTGAGAATCTACAATGTAAATAGTCATGAAAATAAAAAGGAAACGCATTGAATGAGAAGGTGTGGCCTGTACTGTACGTATACATATATATATATATATATATATATATATATACATATGTCTTTCCTTGTCATCTTATTTTCTTTACGTTTGATCTGAACCTACAGAAATAAGCAGCATCAAACACACTTCCTCCCAGCGTGCAGGGAACATTAGCGCTCACCCTGGTCACAGCGGATGCCTTTGAAGCCGATGCTGCAGTAGCAGGTTCCCGTCACGTAGTCGCAGGTGGCGTTGTTCATACACTCACACAGCTGCTGGCAGCCGTAGCCAAACGTCCCCGCAGGACACTCTGGACGCAGGAGCACACGGTTAATACATCTTCAGAGCTGAGGGACTGTTCGGTATTTATGGAATGGACCACCGGAGGAAAATAGGGGAGGGTCATGTCTTTTTATTCTTTGTTGAGGGGAGGGTCATCCAACATTTTTTAGTCCAGAGGGGCGGAGGGTTACCCAGCTTTTGTATTCATAGAAACAAAATTTCAAAGTGGCTTGTTTGGTGCATATTTTTCCATGTAGCTCTTAGTCTCGGCCCTCCTTCGCTACCAGATGGGTCTGACCCATGAGCTTGCTGGGGGGCAGGGGGAGCTACACCCCTGGTGGCTGAAACGGGTATTTGCATTGTTTAAAAATGAGTGAAATAATTACGTCTGGCATGACCAGATATTTTATAAATATCTTAGCTTAATAACACAAAACAACTAAATGGTGGTAGGTAATACATCTGATTTCATATACTGCTTTAGTAAAAAAAATATTTCCTGGCTGAAGATGGGAGCAGCAGGACACAAAAAATGAAAATGAATGTTGCTAGTCTGGACATCTTACTGTGCCAAGGTTGCAATAAATGTTTCCTAAATGCCACATTTGATGTCAGCTTCCTAATTGATTGCGAGTTTTGTGTAGATTTGGACTTTTATACGTTCATTCCACTTTGTTTAAACAGCGAAGTGGAGGAAGCCTAATGACGAGTCCATAGCAACCAGTTTGTGTGTTGAATGTTACCCAGAGTGCTTTGCTGAATGGTCTCAATGTTTTATTGTTTTATTTCATGTGAATACTAGTTTACTAGAGGAGTAACTTAGTATTTGAAGTAATGCAGTAATGCAGGAAGTGTGCATTTAGTTTCTATGCTTATTGTGTTTCCACAACAACGTTGGTGAGTAAATCTACTGAAATGGCCACCACACCATAACAGAGGAGTGGGATGCGTCAGATGAGAATGCAGAGGTTTAATCATACATGTCATGGCTGTAAAAAAAAAGCAATGGTAATCTGTATATTTTGGCCAATCGCAAGCCAGTGTAGAAGGTATTGATAAATTGTTGGGGGAGGGTCATGGCTTTTTTGGAAATTGTTTTGGGGGGTCATAGAAAAATTATTACTGGCGAGGGAAGGGTCATGTCTATTTTGACTAAAGGTCCCAAAACTCCTCCGGTGGCCCCTGAAATAAATATGCACACATCTTACAGGTGCAGTGTTGTCATGTCACTTAAGTACAAATACTGAAGAGGAACTTTACCGCATTAATGCAAAAATCATATACTGTACACATTAGAAACTTTATATCCTATTACATATTACTGTAATTTGTCATATCACCCCCTATCTTTACTATGCTGCTGTAAAACTTAATTTCTCTTAGTGGGATCAATAACGTTTATCCTGTCCTAATACACACATAATCATGTTAGAAGCTACAGCTACTGTTAATTCCCTTAAAATGCATTTTAATATTAAGTACGATCAGATATTTTTCATTATTGTTGAAATGTGTGAACAGATTGTATCGTGATAAACAGAATCAGTATTTTATGATGACGTCGAAGACATCGATCAACCTCGAGTCTAGATGTGCTGATGTAGAGACGTGCACACACTCACTGAGCTCACAGCTCTGCCCTATGAAGCCCGTCCTGCAGGAACACTGTCCGCTGACGTGGTCGCAGTCCGCCCCGTTCTGACAGCGGCACACTTCAGCACACTGAGAGCCGTAGAATCCTGTAGAACAGCCTGAAGACAAACACACAGCAACTGTACCGTACGTCCCTAACATCTCCACAAACGTGTTTTCAATGAGTAAATTAGGATGTTGTTGTTGTACAATGGGCAGTGTGCAATTTTGTTGGCTAGTGGCAGCCTCTGTATGCAACATGAGCATGTCCATGGAGAGTGATGCAACAGGCTGTGACTGTGTATTGTATGTATGTATGTCTGTACAGTATGTATGTATGTCTGTCTGTCTGTATGTATGTACGTCTGTATGTCTTTCTGTGTCTGTCTGTACGTATGTACATACGTATGTATGTCTTTATGTATGTACAGCATGTATGCATGTATGTCTGTATGTATGTATTTACGTATGTATGTATGCATGTATGTATGCCTCTATGTATGTATGTATGTATGCATGTATGTACGTCTGTCTGTACGTATGTACGACGTCTGTATGTACTAGGGCTGCAACGATTCCTCGAATAACTCGAATAATTCGATTACGAAAAATGCTCGAAGCAAATTCTTTGCCTCGAAGCTTCGTAAAATCAATGTAATTAAGGTTGTACGGCTCACTGTGTTTCCGCACGGAGGATTATTACTAGCGCACATGAGGTTTGCGCTTCTGCGGACACAACACAAGCACGGACAGTATATAAACACAAGACGGCCCCGATTACAAATGAAAGAAGACGAAAATAGCGAGGGTCTAAGAGGAGAGACAGGCGAGAGAAAATCACAGATAGTTTGGGATAATTTTAAGCTGCAAACATGCTGCTACATCACCTCTGTAACAAACCTCCAGAGTACTCATCCATTCCACGGAGCCAACCAGACACAAGGTAGCTAACGCTGCTGCTCTCGTCCACCGCGCTGTTTACACAACTAGCCTACAGCATGCTACTCTGCTAACAGCCATGTTTTACACAACTAGCCTACAGCATGCTACTCTGCTAATAGCGATGTTTTACACAACTAGCCTACAGCATGCTACTCTGCTAATAGCGATGTTTTACACAACTAGCCTACAGCATGCTACTCTGCTAACAGCCATGTTTTACCAACAAGCTAAAATGAAAGCTGTCGGTTTGTAGTCTAACTGTTTATTAGTTTGCTTCTAAATGTTTGGAAACTTAGCCGCTGCCGAGACAAACCGGCTCCTCCCCCCAGCATGGCCACTTAATATGCACGTGAATGACGTCATCATGCATTCTTTATTCTTTCACCTCACCATAGATATATCTATGCTCATCACTGTGTATTAGGCTTCTGAAAATGTGTCCCCCAGAACAGTGTAGTTGAGTAGCCCTGCTGTAAACCCTCTGGTCAGTGAACAGCTCTTTTGCATATCCAGTGCAAAGAGCCAGAGGCAAGAAAGGGGAATGGGGTGAAAAATATTAACATTTGGGCCACCAAAAAATGTACTATTGTAATGTTTTTTGTTTTTTTAAGGGTCTTGGAATTTGGCAATCATTTTTTTTGCTTTTTTCTAAAAAGGAAACCTGTCTTTTGTATATATACACAAGCTACAGGTTTCCTTTTTTTTAGTAAACGGCAATAATAAATATTTACTATTGCTGCTTACTAAGTATTTCTTACTAAGTGTTTCTTATCCGATTACTCGATTAATCGATGGAATAATCGGTAGAATATTCGATTACTAAAATAATCGATAGCTGCAGCCCTAGTATGTACGTCTGTCTGTCTGTCTGTCTGTCTGTCTGTATGTATGTCTGTATGTATGAACAGTATATATGCATTTATGTATGTATGTATGTATGTTTGTATGTATGTATGTATGTATGTATGAACAGTATATATGCATTTATGTATGTATGTATGTATGTTTGTATGTATGTATGTATGTATGAATGTCTGTATGTATGAACAGTATATATGCATTTATGTATGTACGTATGTATGCATGTATGACTGTATGTATGTCTGTATGTATGTATGCATGTCTGTATGTATGTCTGTATGTATGTATGTATGTATGTATGTATGTATGTATGCAATATGTTGTTTTGAATTCTTTAAACAGCAGATACTGTTTGTATGTCCAAGACAAATTATAAATAAAAATCTATCTAATCTAATGTTGGAGCCAAAATTATGACTGCAATAGTAACTTTCATTTTTGATGAATTCTGCAACACTGTTTCGAGAGTAAAAGTAGATTCATTATAATCTAGTGGGGTTGTGTCTGTTCACCAATCTTGGGACCCTTTTGACAATCAGCTGATTGAAGCAGAAGTGGTATGAGCTGGTTTAGAAGAGCTGAGCTGTCATTCAGTCTTTGTTCTTTGGTGTGTAGCCAAAGAACCCATAGTGACTTGGAATTAATGTGTTTTTTTTCTACATCATTTCCTTTTCTTCTCTGATTTGAACCCTTGTAAGCCATCTGGTAAGGACAGTTTAAAAGCAGAAAAAACGTAAAACACTATGACATCTGAATGAGAAAGAGAAAAGAAAGAAATCAGTGGACCCAATGCCTGTTTGAGTCCTTTGAAACAGGCACATTCAAAAGAACAAGAAGGGCTCGAATAGGTTGTTGGACAAGTGCCGCTTTTCAACACCAGCTGTTCCACTCTTCAGACCCGAGAGATGATCCAATAATCTGGAGATGATTTTGGAAGCAGCTTTCCTGTGATTGGTTTATCTCTTCTGTCACAGTGGAACAGACATGGATCATCTCTGCAGATTAAACCAAACTCAGTTTGAATTTCAGGCAGATTTAAACAACTACTCCTGAAGACGCTGTGGAGTGGCTGTTCGTCTTCCCTCCTTCTGGATTCTGGGGACGCAGCAGCAACACTGCAGCAGACTCCAACAAATCAAGGAACACAATGTTCACAAAGGCTGTAAACAACCTAAAAATACACCACACTAATGTGCAGAAGAAATCAATGCTAACTTTAAATGATTACCATAACTGTCTGTTGTAAACATCCATTAAATAGAATTACTTTTGAGGTCAGCTTTGACCCTTTATACTTATATATACAAGAATATTTTTTACAATGCAACAGTCGCTCATAAACACTTGTGCATGTTCACATTTTGTTGATTTCTTCAGAGGTTTACCTAATACGGCTAATAATAAACTGGGGGTTTTTGTAAAGCTTCTGTTACTGGAATCTGTAAACATGGTCAGTGTTAGACATTAGACTGTGTAAGTGATGTCACCTTGTCCCAATTTCAGCAAGTGATATATTGAGTAAAATATTACTATGACCGATAGGAAGGATTTTGAAAATAAGACCCAGAATATGAAATAAATAAAGTGAATATTCTGGTTTAAAGAGTAGTGGCATTCAGAAAGAAAGAATCATGTACGTAAAGTGGCACAACATTACATCAAAGCTGGATGTTGTTACGAATATAACAGACCACATCTGGGCTCCATGTGACGCTGACAATTAAGTCAGTTACGAAACACGGATGTCTCATCTATCTATAAATTGCAGGAACGTCTTTCTGTCTGTGTGTGTGTCTGTGTGTGTGTGTGTGTTATGCGCATATCTCTCGAACCGTTAGTCCGATGGATTTCAAACTTGACAGGTTTCTTGCTACGGGCACGACTAAGTGCGGTGCCATGTTTGACGTTGTTTGGATAAGAAATGCAAAAGATATTTTTAAATATATATCGGTAAAAGAAGCACACATTGGCTTTTGCCACTCTAGCCGCTGGCCACTCCCCCTCTCACCCTGCATGCACACTAGAGTCCAGATCGGGCCGAATTTTTCTGTCCAAGCCCGGCCCGCGTCCGACAGAGCCGTGACCGAACCCGGCCCGAGCCTGACACAGTTAAAATCTCATTTTTTCTCATACTAATTACACATGTAGGCTACGTTTTTGTGTGGAAAGCTCGCTTTTATTAAGCAACTGTAGGAAGGCATTCGGAAATGTCAACAGATGAGCGCATCAGCGCACACGGGGCAACAAGCGCACGTTAAGCTGTTAAAATGTTCAATGTGTTAACCTTTCCTGATCGCTTCACTTCCGACCGTGATCAGAAAACCAGCGGAGACTGGTTACCTCCAGGGCCCACGTTATAACATGAATAACGTCGGGATTAAAATCCTGTTTCTGGTGAGACAATGAATGAACTTGGCTTTCAGTCTGGGGTTTACTTCAGACACCGCACACACTGTGTACAAAACTTCAACTTATTCCACCAACTCTGCTCTGGTTGCATACAACACGTCTGCTTCCTCTTTCTCTATCTCTCTTCTGCCCACTTTCCACCCCCCCCCCACACGCACTGAGCTCTCTTAAAGGAGCCGCAGCACCATTTTACAACAAATGCCTTTATCACGCTGATGTGACCGAGCCAGCTAATGTCTGATTAATCCACATTTTCATTGTGATATTTTGTGATTGCATTCTGAATCTGCAACGTTCTCTATCAGGTAAATCTGTAAGTTAGTAGTAGGCTATACAGGGAGTTGCATTTGAAGTGGTTTGGGGACCTTCTGTAAGTAATTTTGGGGTAGGCTACAATTTGGTTTTGATGAATTCTACAAGCAGCAATACCACAGGCCAAGCAATCGCCCGTTTCAAACAGGCACATTTTCAACGGGCTCTGCACTAGTTTTGTTAAATGCCTGTTGCCTTGACTCCTCGGGTCTGCTTTTCATAGTTTTATTTTGTTTCTGTCAACATTATTTACATGGAGTCTGGTGGCTTTAGCGAACGCAATTTTGCAGATGTTTTTATGTTTAAAAAAAGGATCTTACTCTTTAACAGAAAGTTCGACCTCCTTAGAAATCCTTTCCATAATGTTGTCAGACACTTAGAATAAGCTGGACAATTCCCCCAATGACTTACATTGTAGCTTGTTTCGCCGCTGCCGACTGCAGAAATATGACAGAAAGGATATGATTTATTTTCCTGACACAAGGGAAACTGAGAAGCTATTTAATTATTGTTTAAGAGTATTTAAATGGTGGCAGCAAACTAGTTTCTAGGAGGAGGAAGGAAGGAGGAAGGAATCTAAGGAGATAAAGGAATAAATGTCTTCAAGCGTGTAGTTTTTTAATCTGCCACTAGATGGAGGTGCAGGTATGAGATATTCAAGGCACTCGGTGAATAACACTGCAAGAAATGAGAGTGCATCGTTAATGTGCCCTCACAGCAGCCAGAGAGTGTTTCCCTTATTAGGTGTGTGTGTGTGTGTGTGTGTATGTGTGTATGTGTGTGTGTGTGTGGGGGGTATGTGTGTGTGTGTGTGTGTGTGTGTATGTGTGTGTGTGTCTTACGTTGAGTACAGAAGAGTCCCGTCCATCCAGGGCTGCAGTTACACTCTCCGTCTGTGGCGCTGCACTGGGCTCCGTTGTGACAGTTACATGTGTGGATGCAGTCTGGACCCCACGAGCCCTGAGGACACGCTGCCAATACCACGCACAAACACAAACACACACACACACACACACACACACACACGCACAGAAATAATAAGATGAACACACACCAGGGTTATTATAATAAACAAAAGCTACAACTAAAATAAGCAGTGAAATATATTTCTAAAAAACTCAATAAAAATTAATGTAAATCATTTGCTTTTTACAGAAAATGAACAGAGTTGACATTGAAATTCCAGGAGATGGCGCTGTGCCTCAATTGTTTCCCATCAGACACTACAGTAGCATAAAGATTAAACATTAAAGCCATATTCCTACACACTTCTCCAACCATGTATTTTCTATGTATGTCACTTCTGACCCAAATACCTGGCACTAACAAAACTACTCTAAAACTACTGTAAAACTAAAACTAAACTTAAAATAAATAAATCATTCTGAATAAGCAAAACTAAAACACTCTGAAAACTAACTAAGTAAAATGTAATCAACAATTCTAAACTGTAATAGCCTGGATAATTAATGTCCGAGCCGATGGAGTAATTGCCTTTATATTTTTTTCAGTTGTCTTTGACTGGTTCCCGATCAACTCAACTCAAGTGGTCGATAAGTGCTGAGGTGAGAAGGAGAAAGGAGTGAGTGTGAATGAGGAAGAGAGAATATCTGTAGCGTCTCACGTTTGGAGCAGTCGGTGCCGATCCACCCGGGGTAGCACTGACAGGAGCCATCGATGGGATTACAAGTGCCGTTGTTGGTGCACAAACACGCCTCAGCACAGGCTTTACCGTACTTCCCACTGGGACACACTGTGGGGACGCACAAACATATAAAGTTGGATATTATGATGACTGTTAGTCATTATCAGACCCAAACGAAATCTGACGATTTTTGTTTTTACAGTTTTCTGCAGTGATCCAGAATATAAATCTGTATTTCTGTTTGGGGTGGAGAGGTGTTAACATTCTGAGTTTCTTGTTTTATTTGAGGACAAAATCTGCGGACAATCTGTTGATAATCTGCATCTGCAGATTCGGTGTGGCCCTGGTCATTATGACAATACCAGCGGTTGAATAAGTAGTCAGATATCAGAGTCAGAACTGACTTTATTAAGTACGTACTTAAAATGAAATTAAAAGTGCTACTATGGTGCAAACATAAAAACACACACATTAACTAAAAAGTGTAAAAGTAGTACCACAGTGTAGAAATACTATGTTAAAAGTCAAAGTCCTGCATTAAAAAGTGTACTTAAAGGGTAACTACCATTTTTTTCATCCTTTTTTTTATTTCTTTGTGTCTAAGTGACTGATGGGAACAACAATCGTTGACATTGGTCCAGTATTAAGAGAGATCGCTGCAGTCGGCAGTGGAGAAACAAGCTACCATTAGCTTAACTACAAAAGTTTACTGGGCAATTGTCCACCTTGTATTTACCTTCACAAAAGTGCTCGTTTTACCACTGACAGGCTCAGATTAATATTCTAAGTGTCTGACAACATTATGGAAAGGATCCCTTCAGAGATAGACCTTTAAAACCTCTTTGAGACCTTTCTGTTTAACCAGAAACAGCTCTGAAGTCTCTAGCTCTAAACCCACCAAACTCCATTTAAAAAAGCACTACTTTTAGCGTTTATAGAGCAAACATATTTTCACATATAACTGTAAACTATGTGTTTATTCAACCCAAACTAGAGTTGTGATGGTTGGGAAAGTAGAAAGACAACTCAAAACGGCTTTTCATAGTTTTATTTTGTTTCTGTCGACTTTGAATGAAGTGTATTTTACGATGCTAAAATTACTGTTTATTTACATGGAGTCTGGTGGCTTTAGCGAATGCAATTTTGTGGACGTTTTTATGTTTAAAAAAAGGATCTTACTCTTTAACAGAAAAGTCAACCTCCTTAGAAATCCTTTCTATAATGTTGTCAGACACTTAGAATAATAATCTGAGTCTGAGTCAGCGGCAAAACGAGCACTTAGTAGTAGTAGTTACCCTATTATCAGAATATACTTTAGTACAAAAATCAATCTTGATAAAAGGTTTAAGGGACACTTGAACACAAGTAAATGAGATACAATTATATTATTTTTTTCAATACATATTTTTCCATGATTATTTCCTATAATCATGGTGTGGGAGAGACGAGAATATCAAAACTTCAAATGATCAAATGTTTTAAAGAATAAAATGTAGAACACTGAAACATTGAAAGAAAACTGTACAAAATGTAAAGAAAATAAGATTTTTTTCCCCAATAACATTCAGTACAAAACTCATGTTAATCACAAATACTGTACTTATCTTTAATTGGATAGTTAGTTATGTAGTGGATAATTGCAATCTGATTGCAAATGGCTTTGAAACATACCTATTTACACTACCGGTCAAAAGTTTGTGCTTCTATAATTGCAAAAGGGTTCTCCAATGTTTTCTCAGTTAGCCTTTTAAAATGATATCAGATTAGTAAACAGAATGGGCCTTTGGAACATTGGATGAATGGTTGCTGACAATGGGCAATGGAGATGTTGCATTAAAGATCAGCCACTTCTTTCTACAACAGTCGAGAACCCTTTTGCAAATATGTAAGCACATAATGGAATCTGAAAACTGCTGCCCTGGTTAAAAAAACAATGCAATCTCAGCTGGTATTCTGTCTATTATGGAGTGGAATGGACATTTCTAAGTGACCCCAAACTTTTGACTGGTAGCGTATATGTATAATGTTCTGTAATGAATCAACACTGCAGACTGTTTCTAACGTGATTAGCGTCTCTGCAGAAAACTGCGTTTGAGGTTTCTCTTCCGCAGCGCCTAAAAAGGGTCTAAAAGAAGTTTGTTTTTCAGTTAATCATTTTAGGGAAATGCACATCCTGTGGCTTGAGGATGTAATACTTCTACTTTTTTATATCCAGATTCAAATGTAGTTACACTGATAAAATATTGAGACACAGACACTGTAGCGTCTGAAAAGCCTGATAATATATAATATATTAATGTGCTCTGGGGTTTTTTGATTTATTGCCAATTAAAACGAGAGGACATCCTGCTACTACTGCGTGTTATATATCTATGAAGAGTGTGGTTTTAACTGAGTTTATTAAGTTAAAAATATCTTATAAAACTTAATGCACAGAAGCTCCACAGAGTTACCTCCCTGGGCCGAACAGAAAGAGGCAGAGTTACTGTCATGAGAAATTTTAAACAGCTCAAAGTTTAAAAGTTATTATAAATATTATGAGCTGGCATTTAGCTTGACCTTATCTCCTGATACCAAACTTTTAAATGTTTAATGAGTTTTTGTGTTACAAATTCATGACGCAATAGGCTCGGATGAGCCAGGTCTGCGCAGAATCGATCATCCACGATCGCCGCCCAATGCATGCTGGGTAGAGTTGTGTCGGACTTGATCCTGACTTGCTCTGACGTCGATAACCTCACGAGATCAAGGCGGCCGCGGTTCTGAGACGCAGGCAGCGCAGTTGTTTTCACCGACTGCAAGACCCCGGCGGACCCAGGGGCATGCTGGGAAACGCCGGCCTCTCAGCTGATCTAACAGCTGATTGGTTCAGAATCGACTCAACATGACAACGTTTTATATCCACTTTTTATTGATTTTGAATTGGAGGGATTTGAACTGCTATTTGTCTGATTTAAAGGCTTATTCTGAACAGAACACGTTGTAGTGTGGTAGTTACGTTTAGAAGTCAGAGAGACTAAATCTGTTCAGATTACACACCATCTACAGTGTGTGTTTATTAAAATCAGGAACAGATCGTATGTAGAGCATTTTGACAGCTACTCTGTCATAATTAAAACAACTAGAGACTTGTGTACAAGCTGATATATGAGTCTGATAACATTTTATTAAATCGGAATCGGACCACAGTGTTTCTGTGACTTCCTGAGGCGCAGCTCATCTCGAACGAGCCGATCACAAAATACAGAGTGTGCTTATACTTGTCAAACATTACGGCCAGTATTACAATTTCATGAATGTGTGCTACTTATTCATGGTAATGTTTAGATAAGATAAATACATATATATATATATATATATATATATATATATATATATATATATATATATATATATATATACACACACACACACACAAGCTATGTAGATTATTTTACAATTCTTCTCCACTCGTTTGCATTTCACTACCATTCTCCACCTGTTACACCAAATGTATTGTCTTCATTAACAGGTTCTGGCTGTCCATGCTTATAAAAGCCAGCCGTGCATATGGTTTCATAAAACCCTAGAGGGGATTCTTCTCTCTCTGCTCTGAATATGAGAGCAATAAAGATCATTATGAATGCTTTAATGAAGTCCCTCCACTTATGTAACATTAACCAATGTGTGACTAGTGTCTGTAAAGTTTGGATCAAAGTATTACGCGTATGCGTACATGAATGAAATCATGTTTAGCAAAGATAATTAGCGGGCGAGGGAGTGTTCAGCAGCTCCCTGGTGATCTCCTGTCAACTGAGCACTAAATTAGTTTTTAGCCACACTCTCCGGTCACTCAGTCTGAACTCTTTGGTCCACAGCGAAATATCTCGACAACTATCAGAGGGACATGCCTGCTCCCCGCAGGATGAATCCTAGTGATGTCGTCAACCTATGGCTGTGCAATTATGATTTGGGCTCCTAAGATCACAATAACAATGTAATTGAGAAAAACTATATATATATATATATATATATATATATATATATATATATATATATATATATATATATATATATATAATATATAGTTTTTTTATATATATATATATATATATATATATATATATATATATATATATATATATATAAAAAACTATATATTACTTTTTCGCAAGTAAACTCTTATTTTGTCTTGTGTATGTGAATGAAAAGAAACTTTTCAATGGGGAAAGTATTAAAGGAACTTTTAAGATTCAAGGTGTTTTCACTGTTGATTTGTTTAAACTACTTCACTTTTTTTAAGTTCAATAAATGCAACATGTATAAAAAAGTAATCAATAATCGTTATTTCAATATCGACCAAAATAATTGTGATTGTGATTTTTTTCCATAACCGAGCAGCTCTACATCAACCTGACGTGTTTTCATATCAAACGACAAACTGGTCAAAGTTTAATTCATGACATGTTACCTCTAAAATCCTTAGCATCAGCTTTACCTGCAGCTTAATCCTAACATAATACAATATGCTAACACTAGAGTGGTTTTATAGTAGCATATAAACGTTAAATTAGCAATATATTTGAGGCTTTTAAGGGTTAGGGTTTGGGTCAAAAAGTAAAGGCGTCAAATATTTATAACATTTCATCACATCATTGTGTGTAGCTACACTTTTTTCATTACAGGATACCTGTGTGTGTGTGTCTGTGTGTGTGTGTTTGTGGGTGCGCATGTGTGTACATGTGTGTGTGTTTGCATGTGTGTGTGTGTGCGTCCGTGTGTGTGTGCACACGCACGTGTGTGTGTGTGTGTGTGTGTGTGTGGAGAGGTCAGTACCATGTTAAAAATCTACATGAGCCTCAATTGATTAAACATAAGATGAGATCACGATCAGACTAATTATTCTCCTGTACCACATACCGACCGGCATATCTTCCAGTTAACGCTAGCCTCTATTAGAACAGACCCAAATTAAGAGCCTCCAGTCGTGACTGAAGCAGCATTGTGAACTTGGTGAGATCGACCCTCAGGAGGGCTGAGGGAGCGAGTGAACAACGATGGTCACTCCAGAGCTGGGTATCACCCACAATGCATTGTAGTTATGCATTTAATGCTTGAAAATACATCCATGGTTAGATGGCAGCAATGTACAACCGCCAAACCCCCTGTTGCTGACCACCAAAGAAGGAGAAGATAAATAAATAAAAAGAATAAAAAATATATACTGTGTTTAGGTAGAAAGTATAAGGCGTCAAATATTTATAACATTTTATCACATCATTGTGTGTAGCTACACTTCTTTCATTACAGGATACCTGTGTGTGTCTGTGTGTGTGTGTGTGTGTATGTTTGTGTGTGTGTGTGTGTGGGTGCGCATGTGTGTGCGTCATTGTTCCCCAGCTGCAATGACAGAGACTCTGAGTATGCAGGTGTAAAAATGCTGACCAATTAGAGCAGACTGGGCTTTTCAGGAGGGGGGCTTAAAGTGCCAAGCGCTAAATGGAGTATTTCAGACAGAGGGTGAAAACAGGTAATTTTTTTTTTACATTAAAAGGTGCAGTAGGTAAGCCTTATAAAACTAACTTTCTGTCATTTTTGCTGAAACTGACCCTATGTTCCAGTAGAACTACATGAAGCAGTAGATGCACCAATCAGGGCCAGGGGGGGTGTCTAACTGCGTGTCAGTCACTGCTCATGCACACTCATTCATTCTCCCTTGTCGGGGGAGGGGCTTAGGAGACCGTTTTGGGCTTTAGCGGAAAGGGAAGAGGGACTGAGAAGTTGTCAATGTTCACATTTTTTGGCTAAGTCCTGGATCTTCACAATCCTACCTACAGCACCTTTAAAGAGTGTAAATATATTCTTGTAGAAACCAAGAAGGGGAGTAGAGCAGAGTAGAAACCCATATACAAGTATGAACCTGAAAATGAGCATGAGTATGGGACCTTTAAAGAATCCTATGTTGGTTGTCTGAAGGTGATCGTGTTTGTACTGTACGTTGAAGAGATATTTGAGGTTTAATAGATGGAGAATAAGACATCTATTAGACAAGGGGACATATGTACATTTTACACCAGTTTCCAGTTGAAAAGTACATGCGATTTCTTCATTAAAGCGGTGAAAACCCATTTTGTCTCAGTTAACTCTCACACACACACACACACACACACACACACACACACACACACACACACACACACACACACACACACACACACACACACACACACACACACTGCACTGCAATGCAATGCATCAGAGCCTCAGAGTTTACCAGTCAATAACATCATTAGCTTGTACAAAAGGGTATCACACATCGAGAGGACAGGGATGGAGCGGGACTGGCTCTTCAGGCGGTTAAAAGCCCCCACGCTGGACGTTGGATTTATCTACTGGGCTGCTCAAAGATGCAGCAGCCAGCAGAATGGCTAATGTGGGACAAGGCTTAACTAAGGCCGTCTTCATGTTTAATGACGATAAATATTTCACAGCACACCCCTCCACTGTCTCTATTTAAAATTTTACTTGGCACCGCACCTTGGGCTGACTACCTTCATAGGAGAATTAACACCTGTTTAACCTGCAGGGGAGCTAAACCACACTGGAAGAATGATGTACAGGATAAAGTGACAAAAAGAGAATTGGGATGAAATGAAGAGGCTGGAGGAGTTATGGCGGCACGGAGGCTCTCTGCCTCACAGCAAGTATAGGCACTGCAGAGTATTGGGTTCAATCCCCGGTCCGGGCAAGCTCTTTATGAGAGGAGTTTGCGTGATCTCCCCATGTTCCCCCATGTTTTGCTCCGGTTTCCTCCCACCAATTAAAAAAATGCACAGGATACATTACGTGTATATGTAAATGTACTTGTCAAATGAAGGACATATTCTATTATAGTTGGTAGATGGGACACAGACCCAGACGGAGCTCGAGGTTTAGATTTCTTTCATTACCTACATTTCTAATGAAGTGTAAACATTCAAGGGGTTTGCTTTGTGTGCGGGGCTTTAACTCTAACCTTAAGATGCGTAGAGATGTCAGGCTTTTACAAAACACAGGTTGTGTAAATGAAGATGTCAAGATGCCGAATGCAATGGGTACAGCAGCTGACTGTGCTCCTGAAGGCTGTCTCGGGGAACGTGAATAAGATAAATCCTGCACTAACTTTCTGGGAGTTATTTGTCCAATTGATTGACTCAAAAACAAAATGATGTTAGTCTCTGTATGGAGCACCTATTTGCGATTATTTTGACTCATATTGTGATTGCGATATGATTCACGATATTGGAGGGAATGATCATTTTGGTATCGTTATTCTAATTTTCACTGAAATATCAAAAAATAAAAATGATTATAGTGTGATTTTTATAGTGTCTGTAGAATACGATTTGTAGGCTGGGATGTTTCTGCAGCACCGCAATCCCTAATTCTGAATGGTTTGACACATATTTTGCCTTTCACAAATATTGCGATTTTCAATATTGCACTAGTCCATATTGCGATTTTGATAAAATTGCGACCAATTGTGCAGCCCTAACACTCACACACACACACACACACACACAAACACAGCATGCAAAACAGCATGTCACACTGTGCGAGTTGGGTCTTAAAATGTGTTGGTCACAATCTGTCACATGAAGAAAGAGGTTGTGTCTGGTGGCCCCCCCACGGCTCTAAGTTGGCAGTCGGTGCTGTAGGACCTCAGTTCTGGATTTATGAACCACACAGTATGGGCCTTTAGACAAATGAGGGTTTGAGTGATGTTAACCTAGTTTTCTAAAAGGGGGCTTTTCAAATTCTTTTTAATTACATTTGCAGTTTTTTGGGGGGGTATGGAGATCACAACTAAATGGAAATGTGACACTACAAACTGAAGGCAAGGAGTTTGAAAGACATGAGCATCTACCAGAGATGGGGACTCGAGTTTGAGACTCGGACTCGAGTGCGACTTAAGTCGCACACACAGTGACTTCAGATTCGACTTGAGACTCGTCCTCGAAAGACTTCAGACTCGACTCGGACTCGAGCTGCGGGACTCGTGAACAATGTTGATTTTTAGGAAACGTCTGACGAGCTCGCTATACCCCTCCCTCCGTTACCTAGAACCTGCCTACGTAACACGTACTGCTGGCTGGAGGACAACAAACACACATGTCAAATTCACCGGCCGCTGCTGCCATTCATCGTAAGTTTTGCTTTCAAAAACTTTAAACAAGACGGCCCAAACAAAAGAAGCGCTCAATGCAAAATATGCGGTATCACGATAAAAGATTCTGGCTCAACCACATCTCATTTTATCAGGCATCTGAAAACGCCCCCTGATAGGTGAGTAAACATGTTTAGCTCAGCATTGACCATCTACCGTTAGCTTGCTTCTTGCTTTAGCTACGACCTAACGTTACGGGAGGTTAACTCCGACTGTCTTCCTTATCAAATATAAAATGAGCGTTTGTTTAATTGCCAAACTTGTGGTGGTCGAATAACGTTACGTTAATCATTTAGGTTCCGCTGTCATGTCGGTGCCATCACGTTAATTATTAACGTTGTCTGCAAACAGGTTACAGGATTATTGTTGATCATATATGAAAATTGGA